>CM060316.1:45739017-45754017 GCA_030674155.1 Stramonita haemastoma | reverse complement strand
GATTCAGACAGGTAGAGGACAAGCGAAATAAGGCCTTGTCAATGCAATCATGGCCTTTAAAGCCTCAATGGCTGGCCACTGACAGAAGTCCGCCAATCAGAACACTCGTCATTTGCATGTCTAAACAGGACCCGGGGTTTGTCGGGCGTTTTCGCTTTCCTTGTCCGTCTTATGGAATTTTAAAAGATTTCTTTTCTGGGTTAATTTTGATGGGTTTTTCTCTCTTTTCTTTGACGGGTAGTATCGTTGCCAGCCTGGCTCATCAGATGGAAAGAGCACCAATGTTGTTAAGGGTTGCGAGTTTGGGTCCTTGTTGCCTTATATATAAGTGTATTTGTTTTCTACATGGTTTATGCCAGTCTAGGAGTATTGTCGCAGGTTACAAGACGTGTCCGTCGCAATCGTGCAGCCTTTATCTTTCGAGATAGTTCATTTTAAGTGTGGTGGGTGGGGGGGGGGGGGGGGGGGGTAGCAGAATCTCCTGTCTTTCTTGTGCCGCAATCTATTGCCTTTATTGTGCCCAAATATGTCATCTTCAGTTCACCAATACCCGACAGTCTTTTTTTTTGTTTGAGTATAATATCACTAGGACCTACTATAGACAAATTAAATCAAACATCTCAAACTCTGTAACTCAACTGTTTTCATCCCCACTATCATGGGATGGAGCTCCAAGCAATGCCATCAGGGTTCACCATCTTTCTCTGTATTCGCTAAGCTCCACGATCAACTGCAGCCCTCCCACCCAACCCGCTTATCTGAGTGATGTTGGCAATGTGGCATGTTGGTAGTCTGCCTCTTCTTAACTGATACATGGGGGAAGGGAGGTGACACTGCTTTGGCACTGCAGACTCCAAGTCCTATTTCTACCTCCACATGGTGCCATCCTGGCAACGCTAACAGGAGATGGCTGATCAGAAGGCAATGGCAAACTACTGATCTGAATGTTTTTGCCAAAAGCTCCACACATGTTACAAGAAAACAGATAAGACAGCCATAGGACTGCTCCCACTGAGACCAGACCCCCAGGATGGGACAGGACTCAAGTTCTACCGGGCAGGGGGGGGAGGGGGAGAGACAGCCATGATGACAATGCTTGGGTATTCCACGAAGACTGTTAGACACAGTCATGCCAAGACTTCTTAGAAGAAAAAAAACTTTAATGAAAAAAGCTGAGAGACGAACGACGAAGAAGAGAAGACGGAAAATCAAAACAAATCAAAACACAATGCCACCCTCTATGTGTCATATCCTGCAATCTCCAATGTGTTGCAACAGGTCCTCTTCAATGTGCCATATTCTGTCATCTTCAATGTGCCATATTCTGTCATCTTCAATGTGCTATATTCCGGTCATATTCAATGTGCCACATCCTGTCATCTTCAATGTGCCATATCATGTCATCTTTAATGTTCCACAACACATCATCTTCAATGTGTCATAACACATCATCTTCAATGTGCCACAACATGTTATCTTCTGTGTGCCGTATCACATCCTCTTTATGTTCCAAAAGGCCATCGTCTTCAACATCCCAAGAACCTAATATTTTTCAATGTTCCAAAAAACGCGTAATGTTCAATGTTTCAAAAATACGTCACCATCAATACTCCAAAAACCTATCGCCTTTGATGATCCAAAACTCATTGTTCTCAGCGCATCCAAACCCTCTCGTCTTCATCGTGCCACAATCCGGGGAATTTTCCCACAATTTTTTATTATGTCAGATGAACAATAAAGGTCATATCTTGTGTCTTTGTATCTTGGTTTTTACTTCTTTGTACGACAATCCGTGACATTTTAACTCTACAGACCCTCCTCCCCTCCCCTCGCTTTACCGAAAAGAAAGAACGACTATAGATCAATGACCTCTTAATCCCTGCACTTAAGTCAAAGACTCAAAGAGTGGTCCCCTGAGCTCGAGTTTTTGTCTCACCTAATTTCTCTCCATCTTTTAGTGTTAGCTAGATCTTGTAAGGCAACCACAATGGAGACGAAGTTCTCACTATTTTGGTGACAATTTCCAGTGGAGTATTAGTCGTAGGCGGAGTAGTAGCAGCAGCACCATCACCACCAACAGTAGTTGTAATAGTCGTAGCAGCAGTATAACATTAAAAGTGATAGCAGCAGCAACAGCAGTAATAATGGTAAAAGTAGTAATGTGGCGATGATCGTGGTTATGATTGTTGCAGTAGTAGACGTCGTGATCTTAAAACCAATAGATTGACGTCGGCAATAAAAAAATATAGAGAGGACAATAACTCTTCCATAAAAGAGAGTGATTTTGAAATAAATTCCAATCCAAACAAGGTGAAACTTACACGCATGCACAGCCAAGCAGAAACAAACATCAACCAAAAAAAAGAGAGAACTGTAGATAAACAATGTACCAACAAGCTCGGAGCAAACAAGCCCCCCTCCTAAGTTGATGAAGAAAATAACTTGATAAGTTTGGAATAAACACACTTTTAAAAACACTTCTAAAAAAATTTCAAAAAAATCCACAACAACTCAGAGCAAAGAATGTTGACCACTTACAGCACATTCTTTTGAAGAAAGGAAAAAAAAACTCACCTTTTTTCAGACAAGACAACTTATTAATGATTAAAAGCTTAGGAAATGTCACCCCCAAAAATGCATATCCCTAGAAAAGAGTGCAATAAAAGATCGATGTTGTGTTCTTGACAACTCTGTCGCCTTTGCCAGGCCAAAGACGGAGAAAAACGGAAAGGTCACAGCTTGACATCGGCTTTGTGTCGACAGAGCGTTCGGATTAACTTGCACAATCCGCCAGGGAAAAAGTACATTAAGAGCAAAAAGTGATAAGCAAGAAAAAAAAAAACCTCAAACACATCCGCGCGCAGCAGCATCGCAGCACGCATCACACGCCGCACACACACAGAATATACACACACACACACACACCAACACATACACCCACCCCACCCCCCCCCCCCCACACAACACACCACACACACACTACGACATGAAATTAAAAAAAAAAAACATAAGAACGAAAGATAGACAGGCAGACAGAAGCAGAGACACAGTGTCGATAGATGGAACAAAACCGGAGACAGATATTTAGACAAACAGAAAGAACCTAGAAACGTGTACACAGAGAGAGAGAGAGAGAGAGAGAGAGAGAGAGAGAGAGAGAGAGAGAGAGAAGAGAGAGAAGAGAAGAGAAGAGAGAGAGAGAATACAGAGAGAGAGATGATCTTGATTCATTGATTGATTCATTGATTGAATAAATCATTTAGTTTTAAGAGGGTGAAGGAATAAGCATGACAATTGCTTTTTTTTACACCCAGCCTTCTATGACAGTACAAACTGGTAAAAGCAAACTAATAACAAAAAAATCTAAAAATCCACAAGCAGAGAGAGAGAGAGAAGAGACAGACAGAGAGACAGGCAGACAGAGAGACAGACAGACAGACAGACAAAGCAAGTGAGACAAGCAGACAGAGACAGACAGACAGACACAGGTAGACAGTCAGGAAATCTTGGCAGCTTACAGAGGGATTTCACCAATAACAGGTAGGCAGCTTCTGATGACAGGGTCATCTTTTTTTTTTCCTATTTTGAACAGTTCTGTGTAAAAAAAAAAAAAAAAAAAAAAAGCAAACAGCAATGCCACAGTGTAAAAAAGCAAACAGCAACACATAGTGTAAAAAGGCAAACAGCAAATCCATGATGCAAAAAGGCAAACAGCAAACAATGAGGAATAAAAAGGCCAAACAGCCCAAAGCCATGTGTAAAAAGCAAACACAACCAAATGTGTAAAAAGGCAAACAGCAAAGCCATGATGTAAAAATGCAAACAACTAATGGTGTAAAAAGGCAAACAGCAAAGCCATGATGTAAAAATGCAAACAACTCAATGGTGTAAAAAGGCAAACAGCAAAGCCATGTGTAAAAAGGCAAACCAACCATGGTGTAAAAGGCAAACATGCAACAACTCATGGTTTTTAAACAAGGCAAACTCAAAGCCTGATGAAATGACAACACTCAGGGCTAAAAGGCAAACAGCAAACTGTGAAAAAGAACATATGTAAAAGCAAACAGCAACCCATGTGCGCAATGAAGTACTCTCGATCATGAGTACCTCCCAGGGCTAATAGCAGGTATCAAAACTACAACGCGAAAATCATATAAAATAGAATGCATCAGCGTCATGGCAATGCTCCGGATACATCATAATGTACTTAGAGTGCAACCTGTCAAGTTCTAAAGCATATACACTTCGATAACAGCATCATTACGTCATCATCAGCATTTTAATCATTGTGCAATAATAATAATAATAATAATAATAATAATAATAATAATAATAATAATAATAATAATAATAATAATAATAATAATAATAATAATAATAAAATTAAAAACCTGCCTCTGACTCGGTGGCCCCTGTTCGCTCTGGCCTCAGGGTGACCTCAGATTCGGTTTGGCCATACACTTCTGTGCCTGTGGTGAGTTTGTATCAAAGCTTTTGGGGTTGGAGGTTCACGGGGACGGTCGTTAAAGAGACGTTGTGGCGGTCGCCACCGCTGGTGGGTGACTCACTCAGTCTGACTCCGCGACTGAGCTAATACTGTCGTTACTAGGGGACTTAGTAGGTGGTGTCCTGCGTATGTTAGCTCAGAACAGGCGCCACTGAACGCCACCAAAGTGACCCAGCAGCAGTGCTAGGCACCTCTGACTAGTGACCCAGGGGCGGCCTAATATTGATGGATTCCTTGAAGAACTCCGACTCTGAGGAAGCGACATAAATCTGGGTATGGCTGTGCCGAGGAGTTTAAAATGAGCGACGTGGAAACGGGTGGACGGGAACGTCACAGAAGATGAGGCAGCAAAAAAGATATATGTATAGCAACGCAGCAACATGGTCAACAATATTAGAATTTAAGCAAACTATCACCATAACTCATGTTAGCATTACATGGAATAAAGGAAACATTTTAGGTATAACGGAGATATATCTTGACAGTGGTTTTTTGTCCAGTTTTGATTTGCTCTCTCTCTGTCTCTTTGTCTCTCTCTGTCTCTCTCTGTTCCTCTCTCTGTCTCTCTCTTCTCTGTCTCTCTGTCTCTGTCTCTCTGTCTCTGTCTCTCGTCTCTGTCTCTCTGTCTCTCTCTCTCTCTCTCTCTCTCTCTCTCTCTCTCTCTCTCTCTCTCTCTCTCTCTCTCTCCGAGTTGACATCCAATACCTACAAGCTATCCTGTCGCAATCTTTATGCAGGAAAAATGATTGTAGCTCGTTAATGTCATGGGTTCTTAACTTTCTGTATGGTGAAGAGAACTTCTGTCGAAAAAAGTACTGTGGTTGAGAGCTTTAAGAAGTTTGTCCTTGTTTATTGACATTTGATGCTTATCTTTATAGACGTCTTCTTCCCTTTATTTAACATATTAAAAACAACAACAACAATCATTATCCTCATCAACATTATCATGACAATAATAATAACAATAAATATATACACGTGCGTTCGTGAGTGAGAGAAAGAGAGAGAGCGAGGGGGAGACATAGAAACACAGAGAAAGACATAGAGAAAGACATAGAGAAACGGAGAGACAGCGACAGACAGACAGAAAGACAGAGAAACACAGAGAGAGTGCTTTTTATTTACATATTTATTCTTTTATTCTTTTAAAATAATGTGTGTGTGTGTGTGTGTGCGCGCACGCGTGTATGTGAGTGTATGTGTGTGTATGTCTGTGTGTGTGTGCGTGCGTGCGAGTGCGTGCGTGCGTGCGTGTGTGTGAAAGAGAGAAAGCTAGCTTTCCTAAGCCTGTGTGAAAGGTAGGTGCCTGCGTGTGCGCACGTATAATATCACTAAACAGCTTCACAATATCAGACAATACACACTGTCTCAAACAGAAAGAAAAAAAACATGCCTGTCGACCGAAATATATTACAATCGAAATTAGTTTTCAGACACACAAGCCAAAAATAAAAACAACAACGAACCCCCCCCCCCCCCTCCCCGCATCCCCGCCTCCCCCCTGCCAAAACAAACAAAAAGATGGGAAACCCTAACAGTAGCCCTACGCACTCTCTCGCCCTCTTTTAACACCGATCACATTGAATTAACAAGTTTCCAGTGAGTGAATTTTTGTGCGTGCACACACACACACACACACACACACACACCACACACAACACACACACACACACACACACACACACACACACACACATATATATATATATGTGTAGTATTGTGTGTGTTTGTGTGTGTGTGTGTGTTAGTGTGTTGTGTTGTGTGTGTTTTGTGTTGTTGTGTGCCGCACACACATTCACACACACACATACACTCACGCACGCACGCACGCACCACACACACACAGGCTTGCACTCATACACTCACACACACACAGAACACACCACCGCACGCACACACTCACTCACTCACACACACACACACACACACATACACACACGCGCACGCGCGCGCGCGAGAGCGCACAGAGGGACAGACAGAGACACCGAGACAGACAGACAGACAAAACACATAGACACACATACACACACATAGAACCCTGCACCCCCCCCCCACCCACCCACCTTTCTCTCTCTCTCTCTCTCTCTCTCTCTCTCTCTCTCTCTCTCTCTCTCTCTCTCTCTCTCTCTCTCTCTTCTCTTCTCTTCTTTTCTTTTCTTTCTATTCTTTTCTTTCTTTCTTACCTATATTATTTTATTTTGCTGTTATTGTAATTTGGTTTCGAAATTGAGGCGGAAACGAAAAAGAAAAAGAAGAAAAAGAAGAAATAGAAAAAGAAGTAGAAGAAGAAGACAATGCGAGCATGTTTCGGAAACTCCCACTTGACAGGTGAGAGAGGCAGGGAAGCCTTAAGCCGGTGACATGACCCGCAAACTGTATTGGGGGAAGCTCTAATTGGCAGCCAACGAGCATTAGTTGTCAGTGCAAGAAAGGTTTCCAAGGTTGGTCCATGGATCCAGCGTTGTGGGTTTTATATTGCGATCCAGAGCATCGTTCCCTAGTGGGCGAGAACACACCTCGTCCTCTCCCACGTCACTCCTACCCCTCTTCCTCTTTCTCCTGTTTGGTGGAATGTGGTGTTTAAGGGCTTTAGGCGTTTCTGGGTTTCTTTTGATGTGTGTGTGTGTTGTTGTGTGTGTGTGGTGTGTGTGTGTGTGTGTGTGTTGTGTGTGTGTGTGTGTGTGTGTGTGTGTGTGTGTGTGTGTGGTTGGGGGATAGGGTGTGGGGGTGGGGGGCTTGTGTGCGGTGTGTGTGTGTGTGTGTGTGTGTGTGTGTGTTGTGTGTGTGTGTGTGTGTGTGTGTGTGTGTGTGTGTGTGTCTGTCTGTTGTCTGTCTGTCTGTCGTCGGGCTGTGTGTGTGGCGTGTGTGTGTGTGTGTGTGTGTGTGTGTGTGTGTGTGTGTGTGTGTGTGGTGTGTGTGGTGTGCGTGTGCGTGCGTACGTACGTGCGTGCATGTGAACATCACCTTTACTATCTTGTCCTGTTTTGGGGTTGGGGTTAGTTTTTGTTTAGGGGCCTTCTTCCATCTTGTGAGAGAGAGATGGTGAGGGGAGAGGAGGAAGATAAAGAAAGAAAGAAAGAAAAAGAGACAGACAGACAAGCAAAGAGGGGGAGGAGAGAGAGAGAGAGAGAGAGAGAGGAGGAGAGAGAGAGAGAGAGAGAGAGAGAGAGAGAGAGAGAGAGAAGACAGACGAGACAGACAGACAGACAGACAGACAGACAGACAGACAGACAGACAGACAGACAGAGACAGAGACAGAGAGACAGAGAGAGAGAATAAATGAATGAATGCATGAATCAAATGAATGAATGATCTTTGATATGCACAGACAGACATACAGACACACAGACAGTAACAGACCGACAGTAAAAGCCATAATTGGATAAACAATTAGAAACAATGCGGTGAATGTCACAGCTTCGATTTTCTACAGCTAATGAAGAGATAATCTGCATCCGATGAGAAAGATGTGTTCCGCTTTGCTGAATGATTAGCTGGTGTTTGAATGATGCCCGCTAATTGACTGTGGCATTGATGACACAGTTTGTCTGACAGAAGCAATGGGCTGCTGGGTCCATAATCATTGTGTGTTGAAACTTGTTTTATTTTTTATTTTATACCACTTTATGTCACAGCAGATTTCTCTGCGTGAAATTCGGGCTGCCCTCCCGGGGAGAGCGCGTCGCTACAAGTGCAGCGTCTACTCATTGTTTGTTTTTTTTTCTTTTTCCTGTCTGCAACTGTATTTGTTTCCCTATCAGAGTGGCTTTTTTCTACAGAATTTTGTCAGGAACAACCCCCTTGTTGCCGTGGGTTCTTTTACGTGCGCTAAATAATGGTGTGTAACACACGGACCTCGGTTTATCGTCTCATACGAAAGACTAGCACCCAGATCACCACTTATGTTGTCATGGGGGGAAATTTTTGGGCCCAAACGGGACCACTCAGACCACTCTGAAGAAAAACAAATTACGATACCAAAATCCATCCTTCCACAAATTTAAATATTATGTAACTTATCGTCTGTGGCCTATATTCTTGTATTTTTGTGTTCACCACCATATTTCTGGTTACATAAATCACTATTTCAAGAAAGTAAATGTTCGTACGTCTGTGTTTCCTAACCAAAGCATTTATCTCCAAAACTAACACATGAGGACTGAAGCAAAATCTTTTCCTCTGACGCCGCCTCTTAAGGTCTAAAGCAGGATGTCGTTTTTCTTACAAGACTGCAACTATCTTGCTTTGACGCATTATCTAGAGCTGTTAAGTTTTCCCTAAGAGGTTTCACTGCATGCAGAACGTTCCTTATAGGCTACACCACGACTACTGAGAAGCGGTTGGAGCAGCTACTTAATCATTGATATAAGTGGTCATTTTCATGTTTCTGTAAATGACTATATGGTGATGTGTCTCACAGGATCCTTATCGTGTATTCTTGATCTTCTGTGTCCATGGTCACTGGAAGATGTGTGGAAATAAGCTTTGATAAAGCTATACAGCTCCAGCAAACTCTAGCACAATCCGTATACTGTTTGATTAAACAGCCACCTTTCTTCTGTTCTATCACTGTTGCTCTGTTCTCTGCATACCCCTCCTTCTCCTCCACTTCTTCCTACTCCTCTCCTCCTTCTTCTCCTCCTCCTCCCCCTCTTCTTTCTTCTTCTTCTTCTTCTTCTTCTTCTTCTTCTTCTTCTTCTTCTTCTTCTTCTTCTTCTTCTTTTCGTCCTCCTTCTCCTCCACTTCCTCCTCCTCTTCTTCTTATCCTCCTTTTTTTTCTTTTTCCTCTTTATGGCTTCTTTCTTCTTCTGTTGCTCTTGCTGCTACTTTTATTTCTTTTGTTTTTCTTCTACTAACCCATTTCCTTCCGTACTTTCTTCCTCTCTTTCTTTTTTGTCTTTCTGACTTTCTTTTTTTCCTTCCATCTTTCTTTCTTTTCTTTCGTTCTTTCTTCTGTGTTCTCTATAGCTCCTTGTTAAGCAGCTACAGTCGTCATTCTATTGTTCTGTGGTGCCTTTGTGTTTGCTGGGTACTTTCATCTTTCTATAACCTGCTCATCTGGGACGTGGATCACAAGATGTATTTATTGCCTTTGTATATATATATACCACTTCACGTCACGGCACAACTCTCTGCCTGGAACTCGGGCTGCTCTTCCCGGGGGGAGCAGGCAGTCACAAGAAAAGTGCCCACCATTTTTTCTGATCCTGTCTGCACTTGTATTTGTTTCCCCTTTAAAGTGTTTATTTTCTATAGGATGTTGCTAGGGACAATTCTCTTGTTGCCATGGGTACTTGTATGTGCGCTGAAAGTGTGTTACACACTGGATCTCTATTTATCGTCTTATCTGAAGACTAGCACCCAGACAACCACTCAGCGTCTAAGTGAATAGGGGAAAAGGTTTGATCACAAACAGAAATCGAACCACCACACACACAAACACGGATTTTTCGCATTCTAAGATAGTGCGTTACCTCTAGACCACCGATTCAGCATCTACAATTTATTGATCTTCCGCATTCACTTAGACACAAGGTGAAGTAAAGCACCTCGTTCTTCCAGACACTAAGCCTCCTTCTTACGGTCGATCCCTAAATCGGAAATCTCCACTGAGACACTAACACAATCACAGCAGCAGCGGCGACAACAACAACAGCAAGAACAACACAGCCAGGTCTGCGCAAATGTTGATCTGGGGGACCAGGTCATAAAAAGTAACGTCTCACCTTTGGCTTTGGTCCGCCAGGCGCCGACACTGAGGCTTCGTCCCACACCTTAGACATGTTCACAGTTGTACATTCAGATCTCTCTCTCTCTCTCTCTCTCTCTCTCTCTCTCTCTCTCTCTCTCTCTCTCTCTCTCTCTCTCTCTCTCTCTCTCTCTCTCTCTCTCTCTCTCTCTTACTTCATAATCCCTAGTGTTCCATACCTCTTACTTCTCTCTTATTTTTTTTGTTTGTTTTACCTTCATGGGGAATTATTGGGGTCCCAGACTAAAGAGCTGTTTATCAGATTTCTCTGTCTCTCCAATTGTGGCCAGAAACCTTGGATTTCTGCAGTTTCCCTTATCCATAACTAAATGTTGTCGGATTTCTGGCTGTTCTTTACTTCCTCCCCCCCCCCTCCCCCCCATTATCTCGCCTTGGGTTCTCCTGTCCTCGAAAATTCCGAGGAGAATTGTTTCAGTGAGGTCCATTGATGTGATGATGTGGCCATATCTATGTAGATATATTTAGCTGATGCCTGTAGACCACCGCTGTACAGCAGATGCAGGCCTACCGGTAAATAGCAGGCGGACTTTTCCATTATTGATATTGCTCCCTTCACTGGCCCTTACCTTCAGTGTCTGCTGATGTTTGCTACTTGCAGTATCAACTCGTTCCCATGACTCGGATTCTTCTTTCTATAATGCTGCACTGTCAGGATCCTGTACGTAAGGCAGACCAAAAGCCCTATTTTGTATTTTGTGAGGATGATTTTGTCTTGTCAAGTAAGCTTTGGTCTGGAGAGTGTTGTTATATTGTCTACCTGTCCTTTGAAGGATTTCTAATTGTAGATTCCTCATTGCTGTTGATAGATCCCAGGTGAGTGTACTGTTAAAAAAAATCCCAGTTTCATTCTACAAACACGTCTGTAGTGATTCTGTATCTCTGTTTTCGCATGAGTCTGATTTCACGTAGTTATTTTACTCGGGAAGGCACATTTTAACACTTTGATCTATGAATGCCCAGCTCTACTTTTCTATCAAAGCTGGCCGTTCTGGCATCCTGCGTTTTAACCACAGCTGTATGTCACTGTATGAATTTGTTGAAGGAGTCGAATATTCTGTATGCTTTCACATTTCATTCTCCCTAGTGACTTGACTCCAGGAAAAAAAAGGGACAGTGAAAAGGAAAAGGAAGAAGGAAGCTAGGAAAGAAACTCTATACGGTTACCGTGGCTCTGTACTCCCTTGTGTCATGTAGCTGCTTCACAGAAAGAAAAATATGTTTTTTTCTGATTTTTTGTTCTTCACCATGCTCTGACAATCTCACTAGCTCCGCAAAAAAAAGTCCCTTGCCAGCTGGCTGGCTGGCTGGCTGGCTGGATGATGGCTGATGGTTGGCTGGCTGGTTGGCTGGTTGGCTGGTTGGCTGGTTGATTTGATTGCCTGCCTGCTTTAACTACTTATGGTAAAATTGTCCTGTTTTCTCCCTTGTCCTGCTTCCTTGTTTGCTTGCCTGTTTGCCAGTCTTATTATTCACACCCTTGGTTTTGGCCTGCCTGCCTGTCTGCCTGCCTGCCAGCTTGTTTGTCTGTTGGTCTGTGTTTGTTTCTTGTGGTTTATACTTGTTTCGCATCTCTGAATTCTTTTCTTCATTGCCTGTCCTCCTGTAAGTGGCTTGCACCACTGTTTCAGTCTTTGCTCTCACTTTCATTCTGGCCTTCAGGAGGGAGCTAGTGGCAAGATGGCGAGCGGCAAGTGGTAGCGCCATCTCGCCCTGTAGGAAGTCGTCAAACGAACCCTTGATCACCATTAAAGAGTACAGTCTTCATGCATAGAAAGAATTTACTGTCCAGAGCAAGGGGATGTGATAGCCTTGTGTTAGAACATTGTGCTCGCAATCTGACGACCCCGGTTCGATTCCCGTTCAAGGGGATATTTTCCCCGGAGTTAACATCAGTGCCGACTCCACTCCCCCAAAAAGTCCTTCGGATGAGACTATAAACAGGTCCCGTGTGCAAACGCACGCAGAACATCTTGCGCACACGTTTATACCTGTTCCATTCTTCGGAAGAGTAGGCCATTTTGTGCCGGTGGAAATAGATGACAAAATTTACAAAACTGCATACACACGTGGACTGGATATTTAATAAAAAAAGCATATGAATACTTTATTCTATTATCTTCGATATAAAACAATAAAAATAATTTTTAAAAGGGGCTCTTTTGGGTCGAGAATCTCACCTAAAAAGTGTTGTGCACAGAAAAGGGAAGAAATAATGTTTTGAATGCAAAAGTAAGAACCCCAAGTAAAATTTGTTGAGAAAAAAAAAACGGAGAAAATAATGTTTTTAATGCAAAACCAATTTTTTAAAAGTTTATTATTCATAATAATGTTCCTTTTTCATATATTATTTGATAGGACTCATTCAAAAACTGATCTTTGTTCGTCTTTTAAATTCCATGAACACGCTGAAAATTAAATACCGGATGTTATATTTAAAGCCGATTCTCTCTTTCCTTCCCTAGATGTTACCCTTTCTGATTTGATTGTTTGTTTGTTTCTCTGTTTGTTTGTTTGTTCGTGTGTTTTTTTTTTTTTTTATTGGTACACTTAAGATGCTTTCTGCTTGATTTTCATGCTTTTTCTTCTCTTATCCACGGAACGGGGGGGAAAGACAAACAGACAAAGACAAATAAAAACATATAGGGAACAGACAGATTTTGGACTGAACTATGAACACGTGAATACTGGCGCGATACATTTTTGCTGCTTTTCTTGTCACTGTTTTGGGGGAAAAGAACGAGAGAGAGAGAAGAGAGAAAAGAGACAGACAGACAGGTAGTCAGACAGAGAGAAACAGATATAGGCAAAGAGGAGAAATAGCTGAAGAGAGAAGAGAGGGAGGGAAACAAACAAAAATGTCACACACACACACACACACACACACACACACACACACACACACACACACACACACACACACACACACACACACACACACACACACACACAACACACACACATAAATACACACACATACAAACACACACACAACACACACACATACACACACACACACACACACACACACACACACACACACACACACACACACACCACACACACACACACACACACACACACATTCTAAAAAGCTTATAATAAAAGCCCGTTACATGACATTCTGTGGGCAGTCAAAGGTTTTATAAAGAAAAAAGCAATAATGTGCAAAGCTAGCTGTCCATTTCCTTGTTTTGCCTTTTCGCTTTCCACACTGTCTTGCCTGCTGTTTGGAAGGCAAAACAAAAACAATGGCAGACAAAACAAAAATAAACAAAGAAACAGAGAGACAAATAAAGCTGAAGATTAGTGACAGGAGCGTGGAAGAAAAAGTGTTGATAATGCCGTTTTCAATACGTATTAAATTTATATTCTTGATATGAGGTGCTTCAATATTGATTTGATGTAAAAGCATGTGTGTGCGCGCGGATCCTTAATAACTAGGTTTCTTTCTCTTTTTTTTGTGGTCTATATGGAGAAGGTTGCAAAACCTAATGCTCTGCCTCTGTCTATCTGTTTGTTTCTGCCTCTGTCTGTCTGTCTGTCTGTCTGTCTGTCTGTCTGTCCTGTCTGTCTGTCTGTCTGTCTGTCTGTCTGTCTGTCTCTCTCTCTCTCTCTCTCTCTCTCTCTCTCTCTCTCTCTCTCTCTCTCTCTCTCTCTCTCTCTCTCTCTCTTCTCCTCTCTCCTCTCTGCTTACTTATACTGTCCTTCTCTTTTCACTTTGTTCTCTTTCGCTTTTCCCCACCCTGTCTTTCTCTCCCTGCCCTTTTATCTCCATTTGTTTTTCGTTTCTCGGCCAGAGCTTCGAGCTCCACCAATGGTCAGACGTTTGCGAATACTTCCGTCTCCTCCCACCCCCCTCCCACCCTGCAACCCATCCACCGTTTATGTAGCCGCATTGCGACTTCGGGGATTCATCATTCATGCTGCGTTCATAGGTAAATACAATGTACTGCCGTTAGCACCCTACAAGTCAGGCCCAGGGCATCCGACTTCGGCTTGGAAAGAATTGTTGTCTTTTTAAGGCGTGGTTGTATCTGAATAGGGTGTTTTGTTTGGGGATTTTTTTTATAATTTTTAATCTTACTTATACCACATTTTACAAAGAATTGAATAATATACACACTTCTGTGAGGATACATACATCAATCACGCAAATCTCATTGACATAATTATGTTGTACACCAATAGGCAGTTTACAAGCAAAGAACTGCATGGCGCACATACAACAACGTTTCTGATTGCTTTTAACTAAATGCAATAAGAAAAAAACGTCAAAATGATACACATGATGACACCCACGACAATGCAAAATGCTTACGTTTAACTGGGAGGGAGTGGATAAAACAATGGAATTAAACATGATAGTGGACATTTCTACCGGTAAAGGTAACTGTACAGGTCTTACCATAACCTACACGGTCGTTGGGAGGCGAGGTGTAAGAGACCGCAGCTTCTTCAGGACCAGGAAATTGAGGGTGGCGCCCATTTCCTCTCCCTTGCTGTTTTACCTTCCCTGACCTTAAAGAGGCAGGTGCCCATTTACAGCTCGATAAAATGGGGACTGTACTGAAACCAAGGCGTGCAAACGGTCACCCATCCACTTGGTAACCACGCTCATTTCTGCTTAACCTTAGCTTGGGGAAAGAGAGTGCTCTGACCACTGAGCTATCCCGTCCCCTACTCTCTACTGACCGTCCTCTACGTTGACAACCTAAGCAAAGCG
>CM060316.1:45731517-45736517 GCA_030674155.1 Stramonita haemastoma | reverse complement strand
ACACACACACACACACACACACACACACACACAGAGAGGAGAGAGAGGAGGAGAGGACGAGAGAGAGAGAGAGAGAGAGAGAGAGGAGAGAGAGAGAGAGAGATGAGAGGAGGAGAGAGAGGAGGAGAGAGAGAGAGAGAGAGAGAGAGGAGAGATGAGAGAAGAGAGAAGGAGAGAGAGAGAGAGAGAAAAGAGAGAGAAAAAGAGACAGAGGACAGAGAGAAGAAGACAGAAGGCAAGGCAAGCAGCAAGCAGCAGAAGGCAAGCAGCTTTTATTCGAGGATAATAGATAAGCACTCGTGCTTTTTACATCCAGTCCCCGCCCTTCAGGATACATCAAGTTGAAAATATACTAAACAATAAGACTTACGCAGTACCTAACAACACACAAGATAAAGGATACTATATATAAGGAATAAATGCACTCTTTCAGAAGACAAAAATCAGATGTCACAATAAAAAAATTTTGATTATGGAAAAAAGAAAAGCGTTAGTAGATAAGGAGCAAACAAGAGAACAAATGAATTAGACGAGAGAGAGAGAGAGAGAGAGAGAGAGAGAGAGAGAGAGAGAGAGAGAGAGAGAGAGAGAGAGAGAGAGAAGAGAGAGAGAGAGAGAGAGACAAACAGACAAACAAAGACAGAGATGATGATCATGATCATGATGATAGTGGGAGAAATTGTGAGAGAGGAAGGTAGAGATAGGGCAGATGGCGGGAGTCATAGGCAAATTAGGAGGGGATATTTTTTTCGTCAGTTGATTTTTAACAATCACAATCTAGTGTTGAAGGCATAATCTTGTACTTGTTCTTTTCTTCGTGCCTTTTCTTTCACAACTTTTTTTTTTTAGTTTTGTTTTTTTTGTTACAGATGTTCCTTTTTCTTCTTATGTTATTTTGTTATGTTTTGTTTTTGTGATGCGGTTGTGTGTGTGTGTGTGTGTGTGTGTGTGTGTGGTGTGTGTGTGTGTGTGTGTGTGTGTGTGTGTGGTGTGTGTGTGTGTGTGTGTGTGTGTGTATGTGTGTGTGCTGTGTGTTGTGTGTGTGTGTGTGTGTCTGTGTCTGTGTCTGTGTCTGTCTGTGTCTGTGTCTGTGTCTGTCTGTGACTCTGTGTTTCTGTGTCTGTGTCTGTGTTGTGTGTCTGTGTGCCTGCGTGTGTCTGTGTGTGTTTGTTGTTTGGTTGGATTTTTTTTTTTTTGCAGGAGGTCTTTCTTATTTCATTTTTTTTTATTTTTGCATCTTGATAATTGAATCTATTTATTTGGCAACAATTGTTTTCAGTTTCATTATTTCATCGCCCCCAGGCTACTCCTCACACCCTCACCACTCCTGTTTTGTTGTGGTGGTGGTGGTGGTGGTGGTGGTGGGTGTGGTGGTTTTCTCTTCAAGTTGATGCACTTTTGTAAGTTTTATTTCTTCTCATTTTTCTCTTTCTTTGTTTTCCCTCTCTACCTTCTTCCTCCTTATACTCTGCTGCAAAAATTGTTTGTTCTTTTTTTTTCATGCATATTTTCATTAATTTGTCTTTTCCTATCTCAATTTTTTTTTCTCAGTTTTTTTTCTCTTTGTTTCTTTCTTTTCTCTTTTTTTTCTTTCTGTCTCTACTCACCCCACTCCCAGCCACCACTTTAGTTGCTTCCTTTTGTTTGTTTGTTTATTTGTTTGATGGATTCGTTCTGTTTTTCTTCTTTTTCTTTTACTTCCTCTTCTTTGTTTTCTTCTTCTTCTTCTTTTCTTCTTCTTCTTCTTCTTCTTCTTCTTCTTCTTCTTCTTCTTCTTCTTCTTCTTCTTCTTCTTCTTCTTCCTCCTCCTCCTCCTCCTCCTCCTCCTCCTCCTCTCTCTTCTTCTTCTTCTTCTTTCTTCTTCTTCTTTCTTCTTCTTCTTCTTTTTTCTTCTTCTTCCTCCTCCTCCTCCTCCTCCTTCTCCTTCTCCTCCTCCTCCTCCTCCTCTTCTTCTTCTCTTCTTCTTCTTCTTCTTCTTCTTCTTCTTCTTCTTCTTCTTCCTCTTCTTCTTCTTCTTCTCTCTTCTCTTCTTCTTCTTCTTCTTCTTCTTCTTCTTCTTCTTCTTCTCATTATTATTATTATTATTATTATTATTATTATTATTATTATTATTATTATTATTATTGTTGTTGTTGTTGTTGTTTGTTGTTGTTGTTATTATTATATTATTGTTGTTAAATATTATTGATGCTGTTTTGTTATTATTATCATCATCATCATCATTATTATTTGTTTTTTTCTGTCTTTCCTTTCCTTTTGTTCATTTGTTCATTTGGTTTTTCCTTTCCTTTTTCCTTTTTCGACCTTTTTCGTCTTTAACATTATTTCTTTTTTTTTCTTTTAAAAAAATCTTTTATTTGTTTTTTTCTGTTTTTGTCAGATCTCCCCCCCCCCCCCCTGTATTTTTGTCAGTAGTCATCTTTTCTGTTTATTTCTGTTTCTTTCCATTCCTGTATGCTTTTTTCCTTATACTCCTTTCGTCCTTTTTTTCTTAGGCCTTTTCTTCCCCTTTTTAATCAGCAGTTCATTTCTTATCTATTTTACATAAAATCTTTTTTTATTCTTGATTTTTGTGTTCGTTTTATCACAATTAATCTTTGTTGTTTTTCTCAAGTCTAACAACTTTCTTCTAAAAGTTGCCACGACACATTCTGTGAAAGGTGTGTACATAGGAGTACAATTTTGTTTTCGACATTGGAATTCTTGGGGTGTTTTTAGTTTGTTGCTGGTTTTTTTGTTGTTTTATTGTTGCTGCTGTTTGTGGGGGGGGGGGGGTGGATTGTAAATAATTACAACGGTTCTTTTTTAGGGAGATATGTGTACAAACAGATTTTTAAATCTTAATGACAAGTATCTAATCATCCATGATCATTACATATCCAATTATGAACTTCAAACATCCCTTAAAGTCGAAAAGTGGGCTATCTTAAAGGTGGTCAAAAATGGTTGCATACACAAAAATCTCACCATTGCTGAAACCTTAGAGCTCTAGCCGAGAAACAGACCTAAAAAAAACAACAACAACAACCACTTCAGATTCTTGTTTGTGTTTACTTTGATTTTTTTAAAACTGTATTTGATTGAGGGGGCGAATATTTGATATGGCTTCTGCTGTAGATGCAGTGTATGAGCGATGATAGAGATCTGGTCTACACAGTGAGCACTGCTGCTGGAGTTCGCATGCAGGAAGCAGTTGTGCAGGTGTAAGGGCTCTGGTGGAGGTGGTTAGTTACCTTTGATGCTTGGCTGCTGCACTCTGCCTGGTAAGGTGGACAGGCATCACTGGTCCTCAGCCATCTCCTATATGTATTGTATTGTATGTATTGTAATTGATTGTATTGTATTGTATGTATTGTATTGTATTGTATTGTTATTGTATACCACTTAAAGTCACGGTCAGATTTGTCTGCCTGAAATTCAGACTGCTCTACCCGTTGAGAGTTCGTTGCACAAGAGCAGCGCCACTCATTTTTTTTCTTTTTCTGTTTGTATATGTATTAGTATCCTTCGGGGTGGCTTTTCCTGCAGGATTTTGCTAGGACAACTCTTTTGTTGCCATGGGTTCTTTTACATGTGCTGGATGAGTATTGCACAGGAACTTGTTCATCGTCTCAGCCGAAGACTAGCACCCAGAACACGCTCGGGTCTAATGGATGGGGAAACGTTTCGGCACAACGTGGGTCGAGCCACCGCACATTCCGACCGGACTTTCGCTTTCTAGGCAGTGCGTTACCTCTGGACCACCGATTCACGTGCTGGCTCCATACAAGCACCACACCTCGGAATCTCGCCTCAGCAGGCCTGCTAAACCACATGAGGGGGTGATGTTAACACAGCATCACTGGGCGTTGACTTCAATGATGCAGGTTACCGGCCAAGGCGGATGAAGTCCCCTGGAACTCAAACGGTTACAATGTTCGAGGCCAAGGCAAGCCACCTTGATGGAGGACATCGGCTGTGGTCTGGCATGGAGAGGGATGGGCTTTGCCGTGCGACATTGCCCAAGAGGTACGACATGAACATGCGACATTCTAACCAACCAATATCAACCATGACCAGCAGAAATTCAACCATAACAGCCAGAAATGTCAACCATAACCAACCAGAATATGTCAACTAACCAGCCAATATGTCAACCATGACCAGCCAAATATGTCAACCATAACCAACCAGAATATGTCAACCTAACCAACCAGAATATGTCAACCATGACAACCAGAGTATGTCAACCATAACCAGCCAGAATATGTCACCATGACAACCGAATATGTCAACCATGACAGCGAGAATATGTCAACCATGACCAGCCAGAATATGTCAACCATAACCAACCAGAATATGCACCATAACACCAGAATATGCCAACCATAACCAACCAGAATATGTCAACCATGCAAAATCCATACCGGCTGGGTCGTCGCCCGGTACAAGGACCACGACTTTGCTGTGCAACAGGGTAAAAGCATAGCTGATAGGAATATCCTAGCATGCAATCTGTCACTTGTAGAGGAATGGGTTCACTGAATTCAACTTTCCCAAAACACACTGCACCAAAATGGTAGGTAGCGTGCCCCTGTGAGCTCATAAAGTGTTTAGGGAAGAGCAGAGAAGGAAAGAGGAATCTTGCAGTCTTCATCAGTTTCAAATGCCGATGCCTTTTCCTTGATAAATCAATATCTGAACTCACGATGTACCAGACCAAAGTATACAAGGTGTTAAATCGCGCACTATCATTCGAGCCTATCTAAAATCAATAACCTCATTTGAAACGTACAGGCGATGTCATTCTTATCCCTAACAGCATGTTAAAACCAGGTGTGACCAATCCTAGTTTGAACTATTCAAGCTTTTCAAAGCAACTTCGATTAAGCCTTTTGGACTATTTCCAGCCAGTAACGGACACACCCTTAAACCAGAATCAAAAGATGATGGAACCCCATCAGTCATTCTCAGTGTCTGCATGGTAACTCCTAAAAAACTGTTTTTATCACAAAGAAATT
>CM060316.1:45701517-45726517 GCA_030674155.1 Stramonita haemastoma | reverse complement strand
CTCTCTCTCTCTCTCTCTCTCTCTCTCTCCTCTCTCTCTCTCTCTCTCTCTCTCTCTCTCTCTTCTCTCTCTCTCTCTCTCTGTGAGCCAGAGAGGAAGGCAGAGACAGAGATACGGCAGACGTACAAACAAACAAAAACCGGACACAGAGACAGAAACAGAATGAGAGACAACTATCACCGAATAATGGTAACAACGATGATGATGTTGTAGATGCTGATAATAGTTAAAGTAGCCTTTCCCTATTCTTTATTGTAAAACAAAAAACTTCATAGAACATTTGAAAGACTCAGAAAGAAAAAGAAACGAACAAAGAAAGAAAGAGAACAAAACACTGGAAAAAATAAGAAAGGAGGAGAGAAACATAATACAGAGAAAAGACAGGAAGAGAGAAAGAAGGTAAGGAAAGAAAGAAAGAGAGAAAACAAAGTAAAAAAAAAAAAAAAAAAAAAAAAAGGAAGGAGGAGAGAATCAAAAGAGAAAAAAAAGAGAGAAAGAAGGTAAGGAAGGAAGGAAGGAAGGAAGGGAACTCTGAACGTACATCAACATAACAAAACTTACCTGGGACAGATGCGGGAAAAGTGTTGCCCTGTATGCTGCAAGTCTGGCACGAACTTGGTCCTGATAGCAGTACCAGCAGAAAGAAGAATTTGAAAAAAGGGTGAGAAAAGGTGTTCTCGTTTTTAGAAATGTTTTGACTTATAACTTGTTGGAAGCGTTATATCCCTAAGACTATTTGCGTACTTTGACGCACTTTTATCTTTAATGAACTAAACCGGGGGTCTGTTGTTCGGTTCACGGTGTTGTCTTCTGTCCTCGTCAGACTTGCTCGTGCCGCTATTTACCACCCCTTGAAAGAAAGAGGCAAGCCCCCGCATGCGCAATTCATTCGCCATCAAACGGTGCTGGCATTTTCCGCCAATCCTCGGCTCTTTTCGCCGATGCTGTGATTGGTCCAAAGGAGAATGTCTGCGGTATTCATTTGAATACGGCATGCGATGAGCACAGCACAGCGCTTTATTGCCGTCAGGAAGCGTTGGTTTGGCCATGATGGTGGTGAGGGCTGTGGGCTTTGTGGGGTCTGAATAGTTTATGAATTATTGTCTTTACTGTTATGATGGATATTGTCCTGTGTGCGTTATATACATGTTACCGGGGCAAGTAATAAAAATTGGTATTGCAAATTCTTGCCAACGGAACGCAAAGCTTTGACAGGCTATAGTCAGTCCCAGTAAATAGTGTAACTGTTGTTGTTGATAATGATGATGATTATGATGATGATGGTGGTGGTGGTGGTGTGGTGTTGGTGGTGGTGGTGGTGATGATGTTGATGATGGTGTCAGAGAATTAAATATCTTATTGTAATTAAGCAAAAACCATTTTCAGACCAAAGCAAAACTCTGTAAGAGTTGTGTGAACATGAAATTTTGTGAGGCCACATGCAACACCATGTTGTAATAATGCGCGATGTCACAGATACAAAATATCATTTGGTTGGTTTGACTTAAACCCCCTAAAAGCCATCAATTGAAAATTTACATATCATCTGAAAATTCAGCTGCTTTTTGCCTCCTTTTTTTTAAGCATTTCAACGGTTTAATGGGATGGGTTTTTTTATATTTCAGAGATGAGGTGTTGAAAACAAAAATCTAAGCTGACTAAGAATAATCTGAAAATGTGGCATTGAATGGTGATGTGTAAACTGCAAATTATCACAAAATCTGACACCTGAGAAAGATACAGAAAATTATATCACAGTGCTAAAGTGCAACAACTGAATCTGAAGATCTTTCTTTTGTTCTGCAGTCCACTACAAGCCTGAAGTACGCATTGCCTATTCATTTTTCTATGTATGCTGTGACAGTACCTGTTCTAAAATGTGCTACAATATTCCTGTATCTGCACGCTTTAATAGGGTTACACCATTCTGTTGTCGCTAAATTGTTTCTTGGTGGGGGGTTTTCAAGTTGAAGTGTCTTGTAGTTATTTCCTGCAGTCCTCATTATTTAGCTAGGGCTGCTTTAAAATGGCATTGGGTGCAGTGGTTTGGTTTTCTAGTTGAGTGTGTGTGTGTGTGTGTGTGTGTGTGTGTGTGTGTGTGTGTGTGTGTTGTGTGTGTGTGTGTGTGTGTGTGTGTGCGCTGCGCGCGCGCGCGCGCTGGTTTTTGTTGTTGTTGGTTGGGGTTTTTTTTGTTGTTTAGGTTGTGTGGTTGGATTTTTTGTTAAGTTTTTTTTTACGGTTTTGCTTTGGGGTTTTGGGGGGTGGATGGGGGGTGTTGGGGTTTCTTTTTTGTTTGGGCTTTTTTCTTGGTGGTAGTAGTGTGTGGGGGGAGGCTCTTTTCGCAATGACTGTGTTTGTTTTGCCGGCACTTGCAAATCTCTGCCTGCCAAAATTGCTCACGGCAAACATGATGCAAGCACAGTCATGCTCAGGTGGCCCACCACAAAGTGCCAACCAACACTTGTTGTTGATAAGTCTCTGACACCTGACACCTCGCCCAGTCCTCCCAACGGCAATGCTTGCTCTCTCTCTCTCTCTCTCTCTCTCTCTCTCTCTCTCTCTCTCTCTCTCTCTCTCTCTCTCTCTCTCTCTCTCTCTCTCTGTGACATTAGCCAATGATGCTCACATACTAATTAACGCAGATTTGCACAGATTCGTTGCATGCATGATCTAACTGTTTTAGCTGTGTCTGATTGTCATCGCAATAAATTTCTGCACACGGAATCAGTTTGGCCTACAGGGAATTTGCAGTGAATATGTAAACTTTTTTTTTTTGCAAATGCAATATCTGTTGTTTTTGGGGTTTTTTTCTTTGTGTTTACCGATCAGGGTATAGTATGAGCCCAAAATAATTCGTAATTGTCTGGGGCTTTGCTACGAATATGAAAGTAGCCTGCTTATAGTTAATGATGCAGGAAAAGGCTCCACGCTTGTTTTCCGTCCTCTCCAATGCGGCCACTTTGTATTGTCCCTTTCCACTCCCTATCACTCTGGACATGAGATACACAGAGACAGAAAACTGCGTACTCAGTCACGTCTTTTTTTCGTTTTTTTTTCGTTCCTCAGCTAGAGCTCCAAGGTTCACCCGTGGTGAGAATTTACATATGGGACCATTTTTTCCCACCATGAATGTTCCCCCTATTCTCAATTTGTGGGTGTAGGCCTATGGTGGGTATATTCATGTTTCCGTAACCCACCCGACGCTGACGGGATCTTTAAAGTGCAGGTTTGACGTTCTGCATATATATATATATATATATATATATATATATATATATATATATATATATATATATATATATATATACACACGAAGGAAATTAAGGCACAGGCAGGTCTGCACTTGATTGAAGTTGATCTGGAAGATCGTAAAAATCCACAAGCTGACTTTACCAGACACCGCCGAGATTCGAACGAACGACTTCATAGACCCATGAAATTGGAGTCGAACAAAGTTTTTTGTTGTTTTTGTTTGTTTGTTTTCTGCCTTACTTACAGTGACGTCCCTGTCCTGCTGTTCCCAGCCACTCATTCCAATCTCCCCACCACAGTCATACCCAAATTTGTTATGTCGCATCCTCTTGGTCGGAAGTCTACAGGGAGCCCATCAATATCAGGCCGATGTGGGACAACCAGGAGTCGAAGGGTTTTAACCAATCGGCTATGGGGTCCGTCTGTCGTGGTTAAATGTGCTATAGTCAGAGACTGAAACTCTACCTAGCATCATCAAAGTGTGACGGTGTGTTTTATCATCTACACACTGAAGCACACTGAATTCTGTATAAAAAAAAAAAAAAAAAAAAAATAATAATAATAATAATAATAAATATATAATAATAATAATAATAATAATAATAATAATAAATAATAATAATAATAATAATAATAATAATAATAATAATCCGATCATTACACCATAGAGGCCAGTGCAATCCTTGTCAATTCATGGCCATCTCTCCCATGACTAATTGTTTTTGTCCTTGTGGAATATAACACAGTTGTCTTAAATCATGAGAGCATTGCCACTTTAAGTTTTTTCTTTTATCCTTCGGATCAGATTATAAACTAACCAGTGGATCAGTGGTCAAGAGGTTACGCACTTGCCAAGAACACGAAAAGTCCAGGTTCGATCCTTGTTTGTGCCAGAAGCCCCCCCCCCCCCCCCCCCCCAATCCACTAGACCGTGAGTGGTGGTTTGGGTACTAGTCTTTCAAATAAGACGATAAACCGAGGTCCTGTGTGCAACATAGATTTAGTGCACGTGCGTTCGTGCGTGCGTGCGTGCGTGCGTGTGTGTGCGTGCGTGTGTGTGTGTGTGTGTGTGTGTGTGCGCGCGCGCGTGTGTGTGTATATGTCTTTAAAAAGAAATGACTAGACCAGGCCGGTGGGAGGGGGGTGGGAAGCGTAGAGGGGGGAGGATACGATCTCCTCTCCAACGCTTCCTAGAGAACAGACCATAAATCAGACGCAACGTCCTGACCGCTGGAATAAGCTGACGGCGAGGTTCCTGATAGGAAGCCTGCTTTCCCGCTGCTGATGGCTTTTAATCAGGAGACCAGGTCCAACTCAATTTCAAACCGCTGGCGGCCCCGCCCCGATTTGCCAAAGCTGATCAGAAGTTTTGATGACCAAGCCGATTAGAAACTCATTCACTCTGCGCGCGCTATGGAAACGGCCATGATGAAAACCTGGTGCCTTTGGATTTTAGAGACAGAGGTAGGGATGGTCTGTCTAGTGTTTAAAGAGTGCTCATGGTCGTTATCAGTGTGGTATTACCGTCGCTGGTGCTAATTTCGATAGCACACAGTGAGGTGACAAACACGAACTCTACAAGAATATATAATTATTTGAAAGATTACTGATTTCATACGTATGTATGTATCCAAAATCGTCTTGAATAGTTGTATATTTTTGCGGTGTTTGTTTGAGTTGGGCTTTATAATTATTGTATATATATGAATTGGGTTTCTGGAACACAGCGTTAATCTTTCATTAAAGTGGTGTAAATGAATGACTTAAGACATACCCCCCCCCCAAAAAAAAAAGAAAGAAATATATATATTTTTTTTTATCAGGAAAAAAACAGAAAGAAACAATGACTGGGGAAGAGAAAGAACTATGTAGATAGGCCGAGTAAAGAGCTAATGGCTATACAGGTAAACTAAAAGGAAAAAAATGCTTTCCGTATAGGCCTACTCACTGAAATTTCAAAAGAAACGAGTGCTATTTTAGTATTTTCTTGACGTGAGACAGCACATATACATGTAAAACATGCTACAATTGATTCCACAAAAAAGCCCCAATCAATCTACGATCAATTTTTTTACCCCTCTGAATGCATGATATGTAAATTCCATACATTGTCATAATTATCTTGCAGAGGATAGAGCATGGTCAGCGCAGATTACCAAAGGATAGCTGTACAAGAAAAAACTGTCCGCCCAAAACTCGAAACAAAGCTTACAACATGAACTCACAAACTGCTCCAAAATGTAGGAGCATCAATTTCACCGCTTAAACATAATTTTCATAACGCAGAAATATTACTGCTTACACACATCATTTTTATTTGTTGTTCTTGTGAGAGGTACTAGTTCAAATAGAGTGGGGTTTCGACAAGGCAAAAATAAGTGTCTGCCTGTATTTGTAGATAAGTTGTGTGATATTTTCATTATGATTGTATAGTTATGGGTTCGGACATCTAGAGACAATCTAAACAAATGATGGGCAAGAGCAATGTTTTCAACTCCTGCAGGAATCATGCAAGCACCAACAGTGTATGCAGGGCTTGAGATTCTGTAAAGACACTCTTCTTCTTCTTCTTAATTTCTTCTTCTCTTCTTCGCAATTCTTCTTCGCAATTCTTCTTCGCTATTCTTCTTCTTTGCAATTCTTCTTCTTCTTCGCAATTCTTCTTCGCAATTCTTCTTCTTCTTCTAACACTCAGACCACTCTTGCTGTCTGCCATGAGTGAAAATGCGTTGCACTGCAGTTGTAAGCGACTGACAAATCAGGCCCAGCGCTTCCGATGTTTGATGAGGGAAAGAATTGTTCTTTTACGTTTTTCGGGGGGAGGGAGGGAGGAGAATGGACCAAGAAGGCAGAAAACAAATAAGAAGGAAATGACAGGAAGAAAAGGAACAAGGCAGAAACAAAGAAGCTACAACAGGATAAATCATCACATGTCTACACATGAAGCTCGCTCCTTCTCCCGTGTGTGCCTGTGGTAAAGAAAGCCAGACTGGCGAACACATCCTTCAAAAGATGTACGCTATACAGCGACCTGAGAAAGAATTTGTGGCCAACGGAGATAACCCTGCAGACTAAGCTGTTCGGCCCACGAGGGTAGCTGGAAATGACATGTCATTATTCTCCCCGTACACATCTGACGGTGTAAAGCGGACGAGAGAAGAAGAACAAAAAGGGCAACAGAAAAGAGGGAATTCTTAGCACAGAATTTCCAAAAAGTGGAGACACTCAAATATCTCAATCAGTGAGATCGGAACGTATACTACGAATGCCAGTCTCTAGCTGTCTTTGTGGGACATGCCTGTATCCTTACAGCACAGCTCCGTAAAAAAAATATAACCTAGCATCATAGAGGCAATGATGACACAGAAGCTAAGATGTCATGTCACCAGATCGTCTGGCATTGTACAACATCTGGCACTGGAGGCACAGTGCCCTCAACCGAAAGAAAAAAAGAAAAAATAATGAGGTTAATGAAGGTTAGAATGAAAGGCCAGGAAAGTAACGTCATGGAGAAGAGGGTTGATGGCTCTTTTATTTGGTTTTTAGGACAGACATGAAGGGGGGAAAGCGGAGATGTGTGGTGGACAGAAAGAGCGTGTGTGCGTTCAGTATATTTTGCACCAGGGATGACAGGACTTGTCTGGGACTGATATGGTTCACCTTGGGGGAGGGAGAGGGTTGTTTGGTTGGGGTTGGGGGTTGGGGGGGGGGTGGTTGGGGGTGGGAGAGGTTATAAGGATAAAGGAAATAGGGGTGTTTTGACGTGAGATGTGATGTAACAAAGCGTACTAAGAAAGCCTCAGAGTTGGAATTTTGTCAGCTGTAAAACACATGAAATTGATGCAGTATCCAATATCCATAAAATCTTCATATTATCAATCTTTTCCACCTGCCTAACCACTCACCCCCACTCCCCACTCCTACCCCTTTCTCAGCCTCCTCCCTCCTCCTTGTTCCCCTATGTCATGTGACAAAATGAATCTCCGCCTGAAACAGAAAACTGCACAAGGTCATCAATCACATTTCATTTAGTATAGAGCCAACAAATAGAAGGAACAAAGAAGGAAAGAAAGTAAGTAAGCGAAAGCGGCGTTATATTAGCAGCACGGGGTTCTCCGAAGATCGGGACATTAGGAAACTACAGCGATATCCCAGAGGAGTGGTAACACTTTATCTTGTATGTATCCTGCCTGATAGGCCGTGTTCATTGATATTTTGTACACTTTTTTCCCCTTTTTTTCCCCCCAGAGCTTGAGATCTAGTGACCCCTATTTTCTAGATTTCTCCACGGGCAGATATTGTACAGTCCATTACAAGAGTATGCTACATGAAACACACACACACACACACACACACACACACACACCCCACACGCGCGCGCACACACCACACGCGTGCGCACACACGCACACACACACACAAATTCCTCCTAAAAATTGAGAGTTATTTGCACCTTTCCCCCCCTCCATTGAATGTAACGTGACGCTCTGTTGGGTACGTCTCCTTGTACATCGTATCATTGTGCTGATTTTTTTTGTTCTATTCTTTTTGTTTTTTTAACTTTATTTTCTTTCTTCCCCTTGATTGTTTAAGCCATTAAAATTATCAATATTTCATCAATATAGACTCTGTCTTACCTGAGGTGATTAAATCACTGCGGGAGCGTGGGGGGGGGGGGGGGGGGGGGGTAATAACCTCGTGGTTAAAGTACTGAGCTCGCTATCTGAAGGCAGGGGTTCGAGCTACCCCCGATACGCACAAAGCAGAACAGTATTTGATATAAACCGTGGCATTTTTGCTGACATCAATCAGCATTATTTTGGTCCGTCCCTCGGCTCGAGCTGCAAGGTTCAACAATGGTGAGATTTTGCTTATGTGACCGTTTTTTGTCCACCATTTAGGTAGCCACACATTCCAACTCCGGGCATAATGTCTAAACACATCAGTGGGTGTGCGGATGCTTTATTTTTTATTATTTTAATTTTTTTTAATCTTCTCCTACTGGCTCGCAATAGCCTACTCTTGCAAATGGCGGAACGGTTGTTTTTTATGTGTGCGCAAGATGTCTTGCATGTGCACGCATTCAGGGGGCCCTTGGTTTATGGTCTCATGTGAAGGAAAATTGTATTTGTTTTTTTTTTGTTTCATACCACAATAAGTCACGGCAGAGTTCTCTGCGTGAAATTCGTCTTTTTTTAATCATTAAAGATAGAACACTTCTGAGACAAAATTCAAAGCTCTCAGATTCAATCCATTGCCTGCCTTCTTCCTGTTTCCCTTTCTTTTCTTCCTCCATCTATACTTCTCAAACTTTCCTATCCTCTTCACTTTTGTTTTGGTTTTATTTTGTTATTTTGTTGTCGTTTTGGGGCTGGGTGGGGTTTTTGTTGTTCTGTTGGGTTTTTTTCTTGGGTTTTTTTTTTTTGGAGGGGTAGTTATTTGTTTTGTTTTGTTTTGTTTTTTGTTTTGTTGTTTTTTCTGCTCTTGTTTTTGTTTAGAATTTTGTTTCTCTTTATGCTCTTGCTGACATCGTTATTCTTATTTTTGTTTATTTCTTGTTTTTCTCCTCGGCATTTTTTCTCTACCCTTCCGTCTCGCGTTGATCTTTTGATTCGTGAGAGGTTAACTTATAAGAAGACTTTTGTTTCGCATTGTTTTTTCAAACGTTTCACTGGATCAAAAAGACACCCACATCACCCCCCCCCCCCCCCCCCCCCAAAAAAAAAAAAAAAAAAAATTACGAAAAAAAAGCATTGCATTTCTTTTCACTATATTATAGCATTGTGTGCGTTTTACTCTCAGGAGAATGATGATTAGCATGATTTGTTTAGAAACAACAGTGACGATGATATCGATGATGATGATGAATGATGATGATGATGGTGGTGGTGGTGGTGGTGGTGGTGATGACGACGACGACGACGACAATGACGACGACGACGATGATGATGATGATGACGACGACGATGATGATAAGTGACGAGGACGAGGATACATGACCGAAAATAAAATGTTCTAGCTAGATAATCTACCTGGGGATACAACTTCTGTGTGGCCAAACTGGGACGGATGCGTAGTGCCTGGTCTTCTCCAGAGCTTGTAACTCTGCATGTAGGAGGTCTTCCCGGTGGCCTCAGCCGACACATTCCAAAGTCAGAGCAGCTCCTGACCAGTCTAGCCTGTGACCCCTCTTGGCGGAGGACACTGAGAACTGGTTTTGTCATGGCGCTGGTTGTCCGCGGAACATGCAACACCTCGAGACTGTGCCCACCCTGCACCATGTCACCATCAGGAGAACACCCACATCAACGTGGTGTGAAGGTGCAGCTTTAAAGCTCGACCCCGACCCAAGAGCAACTATACAGCTCGACCCCGACCCAAGAGCAACTATACAGCTCGACCCCGACCCAAGAGCAACTATACAGCTCGACCCCGACCCAAGAGCAACTATACAGCTCGACCCCGACCCAAGAGCAACTATAAAGCTCGACCCCGACCCAAGAGCAACTATAAAGCTCGACCCCGACCCAAGAGGGTGGGTGGGGGATCTTCGCACAGTCTATCCTTCTTATGCTAGCTTGCCACCAAGCTTGGGCACAAACTATCACTTTGCTGATGTTCAGTGAATGAAGCTCCGGTCCAGCACACCCAGATGTTATTTACTAAGCCCCTTAACTAGCAATAATGATATGATAGCAGTTATTTGTCATACATGAAAATGAGACAAGCAGCCAGGCCCATTAGAAAGAAAAAAAACCCACAGGTAAGCCAGGCTGAATCAATGAGAAAGCCACAGTAACCTAGCGACTAGTACCTCCAACGTCAAGTCTCCCTAATCTGAAGACTTTTACATGATTTTTTTTTATTTAAATTTTTATATCGAGGATAATGGGCTAAGCACTCTTATGCTTTTTGCATCCAGTCCCCGTGTGTATGCAGTTTTGTAAATGTCATCTGTTCACACCGGCACACGATGGCCTACTCCTACAAAAAGCGGAACAGGATTTAACGTGTGTGCAAGATGTTTGCGTGCGTAGCGTTCATACATGGGACCTCGGTTTCTAGTTTCATCCGAAGGACTTTGGGGGAGAGTGGAGTCAGCACTAATGTTAACTCCAGGAGGAAAATCTCGAGCGGAAATCGAACCCGGGTCGTCAAAGTGCTGGCGCAATGTTCTGACAACTAGGCTATCCTGTCCCATGAACTGAAGTCAGTGTGTTGAGACAAAACCATAACAAGTCATCTTCACAATAACAACAACAAAAACTTGACCGATAAGCCATTCAATCGGACTTTTGGGGGTTTTTTTTCGTTTGTAAAATGATAAATGATGTAGATTATTATGACACTATGGTGGTCCAGCTCAACTGGAATCTGTGTGTGTGTGTGTGTGTGTGTGTGTGTGTGTGTGTGTGTGTGTGTGTGTGTGTGTTTATATACCTCCATGGCCATGTTCATTTGTATGTGGGTGTGAGTATTTAGCCCACATGCATACTCTCTCTCTCTCTGTCTCTGTCTCTGTCTCTCTCTCTGTCTCTCTCTCTCTCCACCACACACACACACACACACACACACACACACACACACACACACACACACACACACACACACACACACACACACACACAAAGCCTTTAGGAACAAATCCAGCACAGTCATTCTTTATTCGCATCACTTGAAGTCATCTTTAAAAAAAACTCATCTAAGAAACACCCCAGACTCAATTCAAACGACATGAAAGACCATTGTTTACACATAAAACTTGGGCTGCCAATATATCCACACGGCTAAAACAATCTCTACACTCTTAGGTAGCCATTACATGTAGCAAGTCTCCCTTTTCACAAGGATTTTTTTTCCTGTATAGAATACCTCCCTCAGTGCAAGTCGTAGCCTTGGATATTTAAACCAGAGGAAAGAATTGTACAGCACTGGAATGCAATGCATTACACTACTCTGCATTGCACAGCATTTTATCGCATTGCATTCTACAACCCTTGCAGTCAGAGTGAATTTTTCTCTGTAAAATCATGCTATTTTAAACAGTAACAGAACATTGTCCTAGTACAGCACCCCTCTTATGGGATTTTGCTGGATTTTTTTTTTTTTTGCTATGGCTTATTTTTACATGTGCTGGGCACATATGATCTCATCTGAAAGACTAGCATCCATAGTTAAATGAACGGTAAGGGAGGGGAGGATCAGAGCTTAAACCTGTGACCATCGCTTCCTAGACTGGTGCATACCTTCTAGACGCTGAATGACCTACAGCACCATCCCAGTCCCTCACCTGCTGACATGGATGGATACCTGCTACATGTACTGGCCCCTGATGATAAAACATTTGAATGAAGAGGAGGTACAACCTGGAATGGGTAGTCCTGACAGCGAGGATTGTCACTTGGCAAACTGTAGTGTAAGGCCATTATTCACTCTTTTTTTTCCCGAAATATCAGTTCAAAGTAAATAAGTGACAAGGTTAGGCTTCTTACTACTGACATGTTCATTCACTAAAACACTTGCATGTAAATGCCTAGAGTTTTAAAAAATACACACACACACACACACAGGACAAAAGATATTTGCTCATGATATCTATGACAAAGAAAAACCATTTCTAATACCTGTACATAATACCTTGAAGAAAAAAAAATGCATGACAAGACCAATCACCAAACGATTATCACTTACTTTACACACTAATACTTTACAGTAACTGCTATAAGCTGTGGACTTTACATATATATACTCCTGGCTATGCTCATTTCCCAATACTACACACATGCACAGATATATCCAAACCAAACAGATGCAACTTCTTTCCAGTCCATACAAACAATTCATGGCATCCATAATTCATGTCTACTTAATCCTTCACTCTAAGTGCCTGCCACTTCCTGGAGGAGAGAGGGAGTGGGCAGGGGGGTGGTGGTAAAACATCCTCAAGATGACGCATCTTTTTATTTCTTTTAGGGGGAAGGGGTGGACAGTGTGCATGAGACATATTGACCACAAAAAAGATAAAGTCAACCACAATGATCTCAGATATAAAAAAAAAAAAGAAAGAAAAGACAAAACACTTGGTACACCAAAAAAAAGTATCCAGGATGCAATTTGCTTGTCACAACTTCTTACACAAAAGAGGACATGTATGGAGCATAGATATACATATATGGCATCCCTCACAGGGGTGGTATAGGAGTAGTAAGCAACCCAAATCATCAATAATGGGCAAGCAGAGGCAGAGGCAGACTGACCTTCAAACATCAGACAGTGTTCATGTGCTTTCAGATTTTTTTTTTTTTTTTTTTTTTTTTTTACTAATGACATATCTTTTCATTTTCAAAACAATTTCTGAACAAACAATACTTACTTGATCATGAAATTGTTCAATTGAAACGTTCTTAAAGAAATGTAGCATTAGAATCATGCAAAAGAAGCATTTAAAATATAAATAGATTGCTTTTATCATTTCAAAAAAAATATTTTTTTTAATTTTAAGAGTTAATACATATTTATTTTCCCTGAGCACTAACAGATGGACAGACAGACAGACAGACAGACAGACAACAGACAGAGAGACAGAGAGAGAGAGAAAGAGAGACAGAGAAGAGAGAGAGAGAGAGCAGAGAGAGAGAGAGAGAGAGAGAGAGAGAGAAGAGAAGAGAGAGAGAGAGCGTGTGTGTGTGCATGTGTACATGTGTACATAAAACTGAGGTTAGAATTGGCAAACTTAACAAAAACAATGCATTCTGAACTAAAAAAGGCCATTTTTTTTCTCACAGAAGGGCACTGATCTAACTGTTACACTATACCTTTAACAATGCAACCTCTTTCACTTCACAAGTAAGGCCAAATGTATGAACCAAAGTGGTCACCTGGAAAATCATGACCACACATGTGCACACCTCTATTCCCCACCCTCCCCTCACCCCCCCTCCCCCCAATCCCAGCTCTCTCCCTGCCTCTCAGTGTACACGAGTGCGATCTAATTACCTGCTACAAAGAAAAAGGATGCCTTTTGCATTTGCTGGTGAGGTTATATAAAGTCCCAGTGTATATTTCCCATTTAGGGAGTTCTTTATCTTCAACCACATGGAAACAATCCACCTTGCTTGACTGCTACTGCAAACTACTTCTCTCTCTCTCCTCTCTCTCTCTCTCTCTCTCTCTCTCTCTCTCTCTCTCTCTCTCTCTCTCACACTCCCCTTACACATACACATACACATCACATCCACACACAAGCAACCCAATGCCTGAGCATGTGCTCAAGTATGCGCGTGTCACACACACACACACATGCGAGCGCGCACACACACACACACACACACACACACACACACACACACACACACACACACACACACACACACACACACACCATATGATAGACTCAAGGCCGTTTCAAATAAAAAAAAAATAATAATAAATCAATGAATAAATAAAAATGACTGAAAGTACCTTCACTGTCTGAATGTAACATGGCATTGTATTTTTTGAGCAGCAGGCTGTCTTCTTTGGCATGATGTGTTTTTACAACAAACCTATTAAAAAAAACCTGGAATACAAACATCTGAAAACACTAGCCAGGTCAAAAAATAACAGCTGTACAAACTCTTGGTTTTAAAAACAACACGATAATAAATAAATGTAAATGAAATAGATTCAAAGTATCTTCATGGTGAAAATTCAAAACGTCCAACAAAACATTAGGCCATTGATTCCACACCTTCAGCTACCAATGAATAGATTAAACATGCTCAACGTGGTGTCATCCAAAAGGCAAAGAAAACAAAATCAAATTTCACCCCATTCAGACAAAACTCAAAGCTAAATACAGCTTCCATAGAGGCCACCTAATATGACTCTAGAAAAATTCTTATTTCAATTTCTGTCATTTCCAGGCATTAGAAGAGTTTCTTATTTCTATCACAACTACAACAGACAATATTACCAGACACTAAATATGGTCATCAATTTAAACGAAAACTAATTGCTGATTTCTAAAATGAAAAAGCATGATAATTTGTCAAAATATCAAAAGCACCACCAACCACTTAATTAGATAATTATGATTTCAAGTATGAAGCATATCGAAATAAATTGTCCTGTACCACATGACTAAGTGTAAAGTAGGTGTTGTTTTTTAAAATAAAGATACATTCTGTCAGTCTATGCTATGAAACAAATTTTGGAGAAAAAAAATCAGTTTAAGATAGATTCCAGCCAAACAGACAGCAAAGCTGATCTCTCAAAGCAATAACAGTTTGGATTTTCTACAGCAATAGCACACCAGGACACCTTACTTTTTTCACCTGTCAAAATTTCATCCAAAAGGCATCAGAACATTGGGTAAAGCTGCAGTCATCTTTCGGAGAAAAGTACAAAGCATCTGCTCCTTTCTTTCACCGTTTTTTGTCCAGTGCAATATAAGCATGACTTGGGAATAAGCAGACTAACTCCACCCCACAAAACTCAAGTTCCACCATCTGCCATCTGCCATCACTACATCTGAGGATGATCACAGTGCACTATGCAGATATCATTTTTTAATTCATCCCATGTCTGGCGTTTAAAGTTTGGACATCCCTGCATTTCCCTGACCAGAACACAGTTCTAAAAAGAGATTTCAAATGTACGTATTATTAAAAATCAATGATGTAAATAAAATCAAAACTTACGAAAAACCTATACATAGGCAAAACTTACATGTTACTTTCAAGACTGAGTTTTGGTGTTGGAATGCAAGTTAGTGGATGTATGACTATTTTTCATGTATATATATGAATGGCACACCGGTTGTCAATGTTTTGATTTGACTGAAAATTTTTTTTTTTAAAGCAGTAACATGCGTGCAGCACTAAATGCATGCATGAACATATTTGTGGAATTATATGTATGTCAGTGGAAGTCTACTTTTCCTCTTTTTTTTCATATTTCACTTGTGCCCAAGTTGTATCAATGAAATTAAATGAAGACACAGGCCGATTTATAGGCATACATCCTTTACCACCAAAATCTTTTCAAAACAGAATTTCTATCCAGGTTTCAAACTAAAAATCAAGCAAACTCTCACCTTCTGCTATTAAAAAACAGGGACCAATACTGACCCCTAAAACAGACTTTCCGATCGCACTGAATTTCCATAATCAAAGTTTTAAAAAATCTTTTATAAAATCAGCACAAACTGATTGACTGCCTCTCCAAAATATGTACAATGTCTATATAAAAGGACTGGCCTCACTGTCTGCTTGACATCAAAGTCCATCATCAGGTCACACAAGAGACAATAGTGATGCTCATGAAGGCAGAGAATCCCTTCAGTCAGTGGGTGGCACAAATGGCAGAAAGTGATTCAGCTTGTTGATGGTCCAGGAATCCTCTACGCCTTTGGTGAACTCGCGAATAAACCTAGAAAACCAGCAGAGGTAGGACAATAGCATTAGTTTTGTGGGGTTTTTTTTGGGGGGGTTACTATTGAAAATGCATTGTCAAGAGCTAATTTTGTCCAAATAAATGTGTGTGTGTGTGTGTGTGTGTGTGTGTGTGTGTGTGTGTGTGTGTGTGTGTGTGTGTGTGTGTGTGTGTGTGTGTGTATGGTGTGTGCATATGGTGTGTGTGTGTTTTACTTATTTTTATTTATTTATTTATTCTTTTATATCGAGGATAACAGAATAAGCAATCATATGCTTTTTTTCATCCGGTCCCCGTGTGTATGCAGTTTTGTAAATCATGTCATCTGTTCCACCGGCACACGATGCCTACTCTTACGAAAAGCGGAACAGATTTAACATGTGCGCAAGATGTTCTGCGTGCGTTCGCACACGGGCCTCGTTTAAAGTCTCATCCGAAGACTTTTGGGAGAGTGGAGTCAGCACTGATGTTAACTCCAGGAGAAAATTTCCTCGACCGACTCGAACCCGGGTCTTCAAATTGCCAGCGCAATGTTCTGACCACTAGGCTATCCGCCCCCTACTGGATTTCTAGACAAATGTGCTATAGTTTATTATAATTGTGTGTGTGTGTGTGTGCGTGTGCAAATTCCTTTAACATCTTTTCACAAATTGGATATTAGACGAGAATGAGAAAGAGACAGACAGAGAGAGAGAGAGACACAGGGAGAGAGAGGGGTGAGGGATGTGTGAGTGTCAGAGGAGAAGGGTGTATTTGGTAATGTATGGAAGAAGGAATCTCAGGGGATCAATAAGGCCTACATGTGAAATTATTTTTAAAAAACACAACCTTTACATTACTAACCCACTGAACTACATTAAACAAAAAGGAAAATTCTGTTCTAACAATTCCTAACAAAATCAGTAATTCCAATAAAAATGTTTGATTCTATCTCAAAGTGGTTTTTACCACAATGAAAAATGTGTGTGTGTGTGTGTGTGTGTGTGTGTGTGGTGGTGCGTGCATGCGTGCGTGCGTGCGTGCGTGCGTGCGCACGCACATGCATGTTTGCAGGCGTGTTTGCGTGTGCATGTGTGTGTGCGTGCATGCGTGTGAGTAAAGCATTGCTTTATGGTTTGTCAAGCATTTGCCTACTGGATTTCTAGACAAATGTGCTATAGTTTATTATAAAATATCCCACAAACAGCAACTCTTCAGAAGCCGATCAGTCAAAGCTAGTCAGGTCCTGACCGGCACCAGGTCTCAGACATAAGAAAAGGGTCACACACTGCTACAGCATAATTAACATACCTGTAGTTACAGACGTAGAAGTTGTCTGGGTTTTCTCCCATGTGGGCATAGAGGTCCGAGAGCTGGAGGGAGGGTTGTCCTGAAGGTTGTGACAGCCATGTAGAACCACTGTGATCTCCACAAACCGCTGATCTGCACACCACACCACACCACACCACATCACCTTTGTCAGTCAGTTTTAAGAAGAGCTATTACATGTACTACTGTTAGTGCTATTATTCTAGCTAAGATGGGATAGCTCAGTTGTCAGTGGTCAGAGCGCTTGCTTTCCCCCATCCAATGTTAAGCAGGGTTGAGTGTGGTTACCAACTGGATGGGTGACCATTTGCACGCCTTGGCTTCAGTACAGTTCCCCCCCAGTTCACCCAGCTGTTAATGGGTACGTGCCCTCTTTAGGATCAGAGAAGGTAAAGCAGCGAGGGGGAGGAGATGGGCACCGCCCTCAACATGCTGGTCCCTAGAGAAGCTGAGGTCTCTTGATGCCCCACTCTCCTACGACCACACAGGTTATGAGACACCTTTACCTTTACCTTTTTAACATAACTGTCTACAAGTATAACATTTGTGATTTATTTTTATGCATTCAACCAAAAGACAAACTCAGACATGGAATAAGTAATATGCAGCCAGGCATAACCAGTTTAATGCTTAGCAACTCAAACAACGGTCGAGGAAATTTCCGGTCGAGGAAATTTTTCTCCTGGAGTTAACATCAGTGCTGACTCCACTCTCCCCAAAAGTCCTTCGGATGAGACTTTAAACCAAGGCCCCATGTGCAAACACACGCAGAACATCTTGCGCACATGTTAAATCCTGTTCCGCTTTTCGTAAGAGTAGGCCATCATGTGCCGGTGGGAACAGATGACAATATTTACAAAACTGCATACACACGGGGACCGGATGAAAAAAAGCACATGATTGCTTATTCTGTTATCCTCGATATAAAAGAATCAATAAATATAAAAGAATAATAAAAATATAAAAGAATAAATGAATAAAATAAAATAAAAACAACAGATCTTCAATGCACTCACACTATCTGCACTGTTAACTAACAAACCAAACCATAATGGCTGCTGTCTGCTACACAAGTAACTATAACCCCATTTGAACCCAGTTCCTCATCAATTATGAAATGTCAAGTCATTTTTTTGAAAGGTTGACAAGTACTCTACCTTTCAGGTAAATAAAAAGTGGTTCTGTCAATGATTGATGGCTGGCTATCGAGGAAAGAGCCTGTTGTCACAATCATCAATGATTGTGATGACACTTTCCCCTGCAGCATCTTTACTAATTCAGCACATCTTTGTTAAAAACCAGACAATCCCAGCTTCACAGAACTGCACAGTTGAGAGCTCTATCTATAGATGAATGGGCACAAGTTTCTACATACTCATAATATATTTGCCACGCATTCTGCTTTACTATTATGTGCTTTCTAAAAACTATTGTTTGACTTCCTTCTCTTTCCTTCCTCCACACTGTTCCCACCAGCTAACCCAGTCAGTATGACTGAAACACAAATGGCTGCCCGCTCTATCCATTTTTCATTGTTTGTTTTATCTTGTGTTGAACAACATCTTCATTCTGTCTTTCCCACCTACTCATACTGCTTTGTTCATAGACAGGAGGAACATAGGTTTCTTTAGTCATATCATCCCTTTTCATCCTTTCCCACTCACCAAGACTATACATGGGGGAGTTAATGGAAAGCCATCACCAGACCACACATCCAAATGAAGCCCTGCACTGCTGTTGGACAATGTCTTCAGTAAATGGATTGTAGCAAGATGGCACATTGGTACCCTATGGGGAACCAGCTCATGGTTTTAATGGTTCAACAAAACTGCTCTCATGCATAAACTGAGACAGTAATGAAATCCCAAAGAGAAAGTTTTGATCCACTGCTCAAAGATCAGAAAAAGAAAGGGTCACACAATACAAATGCTTTGAAATAATACACTGGAAAATACTCTAACAAAATTCTGGCAACCATTTTGCAAGATTTGAGAAGGCAAGTTTTAACTATTTTATTTAGATATTGTAGGTGCAAGTCAAAACTTACTAAAAAAAACCAACTAGAAAAGCCACTTCCCACCTCAAAAGTTATTTTTTTCTTTATGGGTTTTTCTTTCAAAAGAAAAAAACACAACCAGAAAAATAATGAAACACACACACACACACACACACACACACACACACACACACACACACCACACACACACACACAATTTTTATTCACTCATACTTTCCCAGTCTTTAAGAGCAAAAAGGAAATGACATGAAACTCCACAAAATGATGATAAAACCAAAATGGCTCCTGCCCACTGCATTTGTACATCACGTACTTTCAACATTGCCTACTGGGGCTGAATGTATCATTCACAGCGACTCAGAGCTTTGCTGTATAAAATGGCACTGACTGAGATATGGTACATTCATTATTCAAGATTACTCACTACTTTTATCATAAAATCCCATTCCAGAGGTTCATGGAATTTCTGAAGAAATATTACCAGCAAGTTGTGTGTCGTGTGTATCAATGAACATACTTCAGGTGCAAAAATTTTATATGCTGCAGTGCAGTACAATCTGAAGATGAGATTGTGACTTTTGTTTTTAGCCCATTTTCTCTTTTTCTACCTACTCTCTTTCCAATGCAGATCTGTTAAATTTTAACTTTATAGTTTATATCTAATTTCTTCACTCACAAACTTCAATGTCCCAAATTTTCATTTATTCTGTAAAAATTGTAAAAGGTAAGGTAAAGGTGTCCCATAACCTAGGCGGTCATAGGGGAGCGAGGCATCAGAGGCCTTAGCTTCTCCAAGGGCCAGCATATTGAGGGCGGCGCCCATCTCCAAAAAAATTGACGAACATAAATCACAAAAGTATATTTTCATAATATTTTTTGAATAATTCATTTTACATGAATGATTAAAAAAAATGCACACACACACACACACACACACACACACACACACACATGCACACACACACACACACACACACACACACACACACACACACACACACACACACACACACACACACATGACCATGATAAAATCATTCCACATCGCAAACAGTGCTTGTATACATGTGTGTGTGTGTTTGTGCGTGTGTGCTGTCTGCATGCAGGCATGTATGCCTGTGCGCACATATGCATGCATGTGTGTGTGCACGTGTGCGCATGTCTACTGCAATATAAAACCTGGCTGATGACACAAACTGATAATATTATCACTAAATAATTCACAACACCACCACATCTACAGGGAATCATTCGACAAGTCATATCAGCAAGGGTCTGTGGGCATATGTCATACAACAAGGCTTTTTTGCAAAAATTACATCATATCAACCGCCTTCTATCTTCTACATGAGCCATCCAATCACTCGTTCTCTCCTGCAATTATCAAAATTACCCGTGGGCAGGGCTTCAACTGAGCACTATTCATAGGGACGGGCTTTAGTTTAAGCCTTGGCAAAGGATCAATTCACATCATTACATTAAGCACGATTTCTTTCATGTATCACACTGAGCAGGGTTTTTAGTCTTACTTAAAGCATCCACCCACACTCTCACAGAACGATCTGTTCTTTTTTTTTTTCGCTCTGTGAAGGTTGTGGAAGGCATAAAAAAAGAAAAAGTTCGAGTTGGATATGATGTAAACCTTATAACTTTTTATAACTCCATCACTTGTAATGCATAACTTATTTACTGTGGAAACTTATGTTAGAACCAACACACACACACACACACACACACACACACACACACACACACACACACACACACACACACTCACACACACACTCACACACACACACACAACTCACACACACACTCACACACACACTCACATACACACCACACACACCACGCACACACCACGCACGACACGCACGCACGCACGCACGCACGCACGCACGCACGCACGCACGCACGCACACACACACTCACACACACACACACACACACACTCACACACACACAACACACACACCACACACACACACACACACACACACCACACACACACATACACACACACATACACACACACTACACACACACATACACACACACACACACACACACACACACACACACCACACACACACACACACACACACACACACACACTATTCAAAACAGTGACAGCTAGAAACTCCTCCCTCCTCAGGTTTTTTTTTTTTGTCAGCTTAATTTGTCTGGCACATCTTTCAAGAATACTAAATTCATCACCCCTTTCTTCATGATTATACTGTACATTTATAAACAAACAGCAAGCTCATACCCTATCTCCCTATTACATGCTGATTTTTACAGATTAAAATTTTGTAGAATATTATATATATTTGTGAGAAGTCTGTCACTGACTCACATTCCTATCAACTTCATCTTGGTCTTTTGTCATCTAGTTTAAACTAATTATTAAAGATATATTGCAGGTTTTGTTTCCATTTCTGAATGAAATTGTGAACAGCATAATTTTTTACATAAACACTGCGGTAAAATATAGTTTTTTCAGTATAAGTCCTCCCAAAAAGGGAAGTTAGAAATTTTTATACATTTATTGTGTGTTTGCTGTCCTTCATCACCTTTGTGTGTGTGTGTGTGTGCATGCGTTCACGCATGCTTGCGTGCATGCATGTGCATGCACACATGTGCATGTGCGCACGTGCATGCGTGCATGTGTGTGTGCATGTGTGTGTGTGTGTGTGTGTGTGTGTGTGTGTGTGTGTGTGTGTGTGTGTGTGTGTGTGTTGTGTGTGTGTTTGTGTGCGTCTGTGTCTGCGTCTGTGTCTGTGTGTATGTGTGTGTGCGTGTGTGCATGTCCGTGTGTGTCACTGTGTGTTAGTTATCCTGTCCTGTTTTATGTGCATGCATTGTGTGTGTGTGTGTGTGCATGCGTGTGTGTGTGTGTGCGTGTACATGCATACCCTTACATAGTGTACCCATGCATACAAAAGAGTGCAAACATGAATGAATAAGTACATGAATGAATAAGTACATGTAAGACAAGAGGGTGGGTGAATCAGTCAACATGCAAACATGTAGACTATATATATGCAAGGCTGTTTTTGTATGTGTTTAAGAAAATATTCATAATATCAGTTTTTCATGACAAGAAAGGTAGCTACTCAATTATGTCTTTACTGCTGACATCAATTGCATCAGGAGAATGACAGAATATTGATATTATATCAGACCACATGGCAAATCAGGTTCCCTAAACCAACCACACAGCATCAGCAAATGCTTTGTAGGCTTATTTCCCTTCTTGCACAGGCTTTACTTATCTAAAAATAAAAGGTCATACAGCATTTACAATGAAATTTTATTCCCCCCTGCTCCCCCCCCCCCCCCCCCCCTCCTCCCCAAAATTGACTGACTTGATCCATTTTTTCCCCCAACTTCACCACTTAGTAATTCTAGAATCTTCTTTATTCTGCAGTTTAAAAATGTTTGAAAGGCCAAATAAACAAATAAGACTAGAAAACCTGGTGCAAGCATAACATAGAAAACAGAGATATGACAAATGTACAATGGCTTCTAACCTGTGAAAAACCATGCAAGCAGCAAGTTTTTCTCCCCTTTATTTGCAAAGCTTTTAAAAAACAAAAGGAGCAAAGAAGCTACTGTCTCCTTAAAGTGTGATTCAGTGCAAAAAATGATGCACAGGTATATGTGGATAAATTCATGAGTGTCTGCATGTCTTTCCAGAAAAGAATAAAAATGAATTGATACTAAAAGCTTACAACAGAACTCTGAATAGCGAAAACATCTCAGAAATATAAGGATTCCAAATGGAAAAAATATCTCAGAAATATAACACTAGGACACTGGACAGTCTACGAAGTAGGCTATTGTAGTTTTCATCAGTATTTGTTGGTTTCAACTGTGTCAGTGTCTTATCAAGTATGAAGTTGAAGTGAAAAGCAGAGGGTGGGGGTGCAGTTGGAAGATGAAGGTGAGATATGGGCACATTCATATTGACAAGCACAACTTTTCATGTCGACAGGAAAAAAAAAAACTGGTCACAACAAATCCTCCTTCTAATGCTCATCATTTAGAGGGGTGATGGTGTTCATACACACCACTCAAACACACATGCATATAATCATGTCCACAAAAAAAAAGGAAAGGAAAAAAAGACCTGCCTGCCTGCTACAAGTTTTCCTTCCATGCAGATGCAAAAAAATGCATGGACAAAGCTTCTTTTCCTTGCTTTCATTGGCAAAGCTCAAGGTATTCATACAAAAATTTTCTTAACCCTCTCCCATTTTCTAATGCCGCAGCGGGCTTTTCGGAAAAGGCCCCATTTATTTTATCGTGCCGCAGCATGCCGAGAATCGCTCGCGGCCAGTGGGTATTTTCCATCACGCTGTGAGCATGAACAAGTTCACACACACCATGAGTGACTTTTCCCGCTATAGTAAGGATAGCCCAATGGCTTTTCAGTACTATTTTTGGCACCACACAATCCTTCCATTCTCAAGAAATTGGTCAGCGTCTCTCATTTTCATTCACACATTTTCTCATAGTTAAGAATGGCGGCAAAGCACGAAGATGAAATGTGGGAAGATTTTCCAGAAGATGAAATCGACGAAATTATGCGTCAAGTTGAGGAGATTGAAAGACAACAGAATGGAGAATCTGATGTTGAAATTGAAACTGAAGAAGGAAGGGATGAAATTGATGAGGATTATGCAGTAGAAAATGACCCTGAAGACAACATTCCACTACTAAATTTGCAGACGACGTGGCGCGCGGCGCACACAGCGCTGGCAGTGAAAGATTTTCAGTTGCCTGCAGGCCCTGTACACACACTAACCGCTCAGTGCCAAGCCCCTGGATTATTTTTTTCTGTTTGTTTCCCCAACTTTTTTTCGTAGTGCGGCAGATGAGACAAATAAGTATGCTAAACAAAAGATCGCTGCTAGAGGTGTGGCTTCTGATCCTTTGTGGACAGACACAACACCTGAGGAGATCAGGGCTTACCTGTCTATACTGATAATGATGGGAATCAATCGTCTGCCCAGAATACATATGTACTGGTCCACTGACCCCAAGTTTTCTCACTCATGGATCAGTACTGTCATGCCCAAAACAAGATTTTTGAAGCTGAATCAGTATTTTCATTTGAGAGACACAAGTGACACACCTGGACGTGACAGCCCCCAGTACGACCCTCTCTTCAAGATCAGGCCCTTTCTCAATGACATCACATATCAAAGCCCAGTTCAAGGCACGACGCAATCCATCCCGTGAATAATGTACCGTGTTTGCGTATTTTTTATTTCTCTTTAGTGTGTAGAAAAACTGTACAATCCCAGACAATGGACTTGGTGACAATCTTCATGTGATGTATATTATTCAATCGGATTACCCTGACGTGGAATCCTACAGAGGGCCTGTAGGTAGGACACTATTTTTTCAATTTTGACTCATACTAGTGCATGATGTGCATGTTACTGTTAGAGCATATTATTTTACTAACAGCATGAAGTGAACATGTTGTCACCTTGATTTGGTGACAAAAAGGGGGACAGCAACACGACATATATAAGCAGGACTGTCAAATTTTGATGCAAAGTAAACTATGACAACTTATGAACACTCCTGTCAAATTTCAAGACTCTACTATCAGTAGTTTTTATATGGTGGTGTATATTACTAAGGAACTGTGTTTTACTAGAAAAAGATTGAAATTTTCCGAATACTAGGAGGAGTTTCTTGGTCAGAAAAGCGAATGGAAGAGGGTTAAGCATGCAGACAACAAGACTGAATTCACTGTCTACCCTCCAATCTTTTTCATAGAGAGAATGTGTAGTGTATCAGTACACACACCTCTCCCCATGTATACTACTTTTGACATATAATACAAATGGCACATTGACAGCATAAATGTAGTTTGAAAAGGAATGAAAGAAAAAAAGGAAGAAAGCTAAAATGAAAGACAGAAGGAAAGATCGAAACACACAAACAAAAAAAGAAAGACTGAAAGAAAGAAGAAAAACAAAAAATACAAAA
>CM060316.1:45691517-45696517 GCA_030674155.1 Stramonita haemastoma | reverse complement strand
TACAGGTAAAGGGCACCATCGTGTGTTTTCCACTCATGATTGACACCAACCACAGGCGATATTAACAGAAGGTTAAGGTCGATTGTTGTGGATCCGTGATTTGATCTATCTGATATTCTTGTAACATTTTCGTTATTTAGCAAGCAGAAAGGAGGGTCTACATTTTTTTTAATAACTCTTTTTTTAATTGAAAAAAAACGGTTGTGAGTGGAAGTTGTACACTTTTTTTAAATCCCGAAATGAAGAATGGGCTTTGGGTTCGCCAGCGATACACCATTTATCGTTTTGATCCCTTGGGATAGGTATGCTGAGAGGAGCTGTGTGGGGGAAAGTGACTGCTGTGGGTAGCCATTCTCATCGTCAGTGCATTTAGACACACTCTTTCGGATGAGACTATAAACTGAGGTCCCGAGTGCGACCGCACGCAGAACCTCTAGTGCACACGTTAAAACCTGTTCCGCTTTTCGGAAGAGCAGGCCATTGTGTGCCGGTGGGAACAGATGATAAAATTGATAAAACTGCACACACACGGGGACTAGATGTAAAAAAGCACACGAGTGCTTATTCTATTATCTTTGAAACAAAAGAATAAATAATAATAATGATCCGCAATCATTTATTCAAGCTGTCTGTCTCTCGTTTGCTTTATACTGTCAGATGTGTCTGGGAAAAATAATGGCATGTCCTTTCCAGCTCCTCTCGTGGGCCGTACAGCTTGGTCTGTAGGGTTATCTCCGTCGGCCACACTTTCTTCCTCAGGTCGCTGAATAGCGTAGGCTACCCCTTTCAAGGATGTGCTCGCCTGTCTGGTTTTCATTACCACAGACACACAGGGGAGAAGGAGCAAGTTTCAGTTTTGTGGACATAATTATGGTGGTTTAGCCACAGTTTGTGTTCTAGTTCGTTTAAAACGCAAGTTGATTGATTGGTTGGTTGGTTGGATGGTTGGTTGGTTGTACGATCGGTAGATGGTTTTTTTAAAAATATATATATATTGAGAATATTGGAATAAGCATTTATGTGCCTTTTTATATCCAGTCCCCGTGTGTGAGCAGTTTTGCAAATTTTGTCATTTATTCCTACAGGCACATAATGATGGCCTACTCTTCTAAAAAACAGTTGCCGCCTGATCGGTTGGTTGGTTGATTGATTGTTTCTTACTTTTTCAGTTTGGTTCTTACTTTTGTGTGGATGAGGCATGAAGCAAATAGATGCGTACACGCAAGCTTTTGTAATACATGCATATAGGGATGCAGACTTTTTCATGCATCTGTTCATACACACTCTCATACACGCGCGCGCGCACTCACGACAAACGCACCCACAAGCGGCATGTGGCACGCGCACGCTGTGAACTCACACACACACACACACATATACATACACACACACACACACCACACCCGCAACGCGCATGTATGTATGTACACACATGCATATACGTGCATGTACAACGCGCGCGCGCGCATGCACGCACACACGCACGCGCATACACACACACACACACACACACACACACACACACACACACACACACACACACACACACACACACACACACACACACACACACACACACACACACACACACACACACACACACACGACTCGGGAACTGTGGAGACGATTGTTAGATGAATGAGCCAGGAGACAACAAGAGTAAAATTCAAACTCAGAAATCTTCTTTAATAAAAATGTTTTCTTTTTTTGTCATGCAAATTGTCTGTTCAAAAGCAATAGTGTCATAATAGTTCGAACTCGAACAATCAGGATTTTAACATGATGAAATTTAAAAAAAGAGATAGGAAAAAAAAAAAACCCACGTTAACCATTTTCCTGAATTACATTCAGATATTTGAAAAGGAAAAAAAACAAAACAAGTAAACTGGCATTGTGGCATTAACTGGAGTGGTAAGGTAAGATTCGTGAAGTTCCTCTGCTAAGTAAGATTTCTTAGCAAGATGCCCGAGAGAGTGACGATAAAGTAATTTATTTAAACCCATTTAATTAAATCTGTCAGGCTAATGTCTCATCTTCCTGTTTCCTTTCTCTTTTGTTGTCATCACTACTTTTTATTATCGACATTGTCACCATCATTATCGTTGTTGTCGTCGTCATCACCATCATTATCGTTGCTACTTTTATTATCGACATTGTCACCATCATTATCGTTGTTGTCGTCGTCATCACCATCATTATCGTTGTCGCTGTCGTCATCGTCCCCATCATCATCGTGTTGCCGTCGTCACTGTCCCATCATATCGTTGTCATGTCGTCATCGTCCCATCATTATCATTGTCCTCGTCGCCGTCACCATCATTATCATTGTCCTCGTCGCCGTCACCATCACTAACGTTGTCGTTGCCGTCGTCACGATCATTATCGTTGTCATCGTCACCATCATTATCGTTGTCGTTGCCGTCGTCACCATCATTATCATTGTCGTCACCATCATTATCATTGCCGTCATCATTGTCACCATGCATCATCATCGTTGTTGTCATCGTCACCATCATTTCGTTGCCGTCGTCATTGTCATCATCTTGATCGTTGTTGTCATTGTCACCATCAGTTATCGTTGTCGTCGTCACCATCATTATCGTTATCGTTGTCGTCGTCATCGTCATTATAATTATCGTTGTCGTCGTCATCGTCACCTTCACTACCGTTGTCGTCGTCATCGTCACCATGATTATCGTTGTCATCGTCATCGTCACCATAATTATCGTTGTCATCGTCATCATCACCATAACTATCGTTGTCGTCATCATCGTCACCATAATTATCGTTGTCATCGTCATCGTCACCATAATTATCGTCGTCGTCGTCACTATCACCATAATTATCGTTGTCATCGTCATCGTCACCATAATTATCGTTGTCATCGTCATCGTCACCTTCACTATCGTTGTCGTTGTCGTCACTATCACCATAATTATCGTCGTCGTCGTCACCATAGCTGTAATTTTTGTCATCATCACCATCAGGGTCATTCTCACTGTCATCATTACCAGTGTCTTCGTCCTCACAGTCATCACCATCATCTCCTTCTCTTTCCTTCCCCTTCTCTTCCTTCTCCTTCTCTTCCTTCCCTTCTCTTCCTTCTCCTTCTTCTCCGTCTTCTTCTTCCCCTTCTTCTTCGCTAGAGTGCTTTGTCGAGTCTTCTCCGCCATCCGCTTTTCCATGGTCTGCATCAATGGAATATTCCTCAGACCCCTGTCCGTTGACAGCAGCCAGCTCGTCCACTCTTGCATCTTCCTCACTCACGTCTCCGAAGTCCATCTGCAGTCAGATCAAGGGTAGAAGTTGTTATATATATATATATATATATATATATATATATATATATATATATATATATATTATATATTATATTATAATAATAAATATATATATATAATTAAATAATAATAATGATAAAGTATGGATTTCAGGCACAAAAATAATTATGGGATTATTTTTTCTTCATATCACCTTGTATCAGATTGTATGACATCGTTTTTGTGCATTTGTGCGATGTATTTGTCAAAATTAATGTGTTGTGCTGTGTGTAATGGTGGTCTTGAAGCGTGTGGATTATTTACTCGGAAAATGAGTGTGTTGCACGCGTTCTCTTTCCTAACCCGAAAATCTTTGGCTCCGCAATTACTCTGGATGTCAACTTGTAAAGTTATAGTGTGATCATCCTTGTCAGTCTAATCAGTAAACAATGTGTCAATGTTAAAATGATTTGAAAGAAGAAGAAGAGAAGAAAGAAGGATACTTCAGGTGAGTGTCGGCGAAAGATTAAAAAGCAAAAGGAATTAGTTTCTTTTCTTTTTCTAACTCCTTGGGGTACATACCTGGGCATCAACAAACGACAGCAAACAGAGCTAGGCAGAGGCATTTGTTCAAAGGGACCATGACAAAACAGCGTGCATGAACACATAAGTTACTGCTAGGAAGACTGTCCCAGACACAGAGACATTAATTCATGGAAAGCAATAGCGTTCAGTTGCTGCATTGTGTTGCATCAGTGCGTTTTAAATTGAATTCACTGCAATGCATCATGTTTGCTTTACATCGCTCTCTTGCGCTGCATTGCATTTCATTAAATGCCATTGCGTCTTACGGCATTGTGTGGCATTAAATAGCATGGGAACCATGGGAGAAAGGCAGAACAGAGAGAGGGATGGAGGGAACTGGTTGTCAGGTCTTCAGGGGTGCCCCCACGGTCGCTAGACTAAGGGATAGATAGATAGATAGATAGATAGATAGATAGATAGATAGATAGATAGATAGATAGATAGATAGATAGATAGATAGATAGATAGATAGATAGATAGATAGATAGATAGATAGACAGACAGACAGATAGATAGATAGATAGATCGATCTTATGGAATTTGGACCCGTGGCCTTCCAGTCCTCAACCCAAGGCACTAACCACTGCGCCACAGCGGCTTGTTAGATACTGAATGGTGTGTTGCTCACCTCCTCAGACGAACTGTCCATCGCAGCGTCGCCATCAGGATCCTCGTCCAATGACACAACCTCCCAGGGTTCAATTTCCCCCTGAAAGCAAACGTCAACGACGAAAATGATTAATTAAAGCAGAACTGTTCTGAGATGGATTCAGTTCGATTGTTGCTGCTGCTGCTGTTGTTGTTTTTGTTGTTGGTGATGTTGTTGTTGTTGTTGTTGCTGTTGTTGTTGTTGTGCGTTCCCCAGTTGAACGCTCTGGGGGTCACCCAGAACATGCCCTCTGACTCACTCATCCCACCTGGGAATTACTGTGAAATTGATATTGCACACTGAATAAAAAGTTAGCTTGTATGACTGTTTTAAGTACTTTGCCATATAGGCAGCCATACTCTGACTTCAGAGGATTTCCCCCTTTATTTCTGTGTTTTTGTTGTTGTTGGTTTGTTTGCACATCTCTGGTGTGTGTGTGTGTGTGTGTGTGTGTGTGTGTGTGTGTGTGTGTGTGTGTGTGTGTGTGTGTGTGTGTGTGTGTGTGT
>CM060316.1:45669017-45689017 GCA_030674155.1 Stramonita haemastoma | reverse complement strand
TCTTGTTATTATTTTATGTCTTTCTTTGTTGTTGTTGTTTTTTAATCATGCATTTTTTCTTTTTCTTCTCTGAGTTGGTACTCTCTCTCTCTCTCTCTCTCTCTCTCTCTCTCTCCTCTCTCTCTCTCTCTCTCTCTCTTATATATCTACCACACCAGCTACAGATCTACAGCAGACACAACAGTAGCTAGCGATCGCCAGCTCTACTCCACAACCCAACTGATCAATGATATTTGTAGGCGTGGAGTCAGTGCTCTTTGTTTTTATAGGTGTGTGTGGACAGTTCGCGCTTTGAAGCTTAATTAAGCTGGGGAACATACGTTCTAAAGGTGGAAAATCAAATGTACGTGAGTGATGCAGAGGGCATGGTCACCAGTGGTGCAGTTTGAGTTTGCTTGAGTCATACTATTATTGATTGAAGAAGAGTGTCGAACACTTGTGTGTCGAACAACATGAGCACAAAAGCCGAATGGTTAAGTCGATAGGCAACTATTGCTAGTGGTACGGGTGGAGGGTGGGGGGCTACATTTGAATCTTGTAAGAGCTTACTAGTATATTAGGGGGTTGGGATTTTTCGGCCTCCCCAATGGACATAGTGGGCGAATTTGTTTGTTGTTGCTGCTGCTGTTTTTGTTTGGTTTTGTTTTTTTCTGGAGGGGTGGGGTTTGTTGTTTTTTGTTTTTGTTGTTTTCTTCTGGAGGGGGTGGGGTTTTCTTGTCATTTTTTTTTCTGGAGGGGGTGGATTTTGTGTTTTTTTCATTATTTTTTTTCTTGATTGGGGTGAAGTTTTGTTGCTGTTTTTGTTGCTTTTTTTTAAACGAAGAAGTTGACTTAATCCTTCTTGTGTGCACAAGCATGCACAAGACTTAGGTCATAAAGTTGTTTTGTTTTGTTTTTTATTTCCATAGGGTACATTGAATAAGCAATGCATTTTCTTGTTGCCACACCATTCTATGCCATACCATACCATACCATACCATACCATACCATACCATACCATACCATACCATTACCATACAAAAACCACACCATACCACATACCGTACTGTACCATACCATACAAAGCCATACCGTACCGCACCGTTTCGTACCACACCGTACCACACCATACCATACCATACAAAACCACACTATACCACATACCGTACCACACCATGCCATACCGTACCCTACCGTATCGTACCGTACCGTACCGTCCCGTACATACCATACCATACCATACCGTACCATACCACACCATACCATACTGTACCATACTATGCCATACCACATCATACCGTACCATACCACATCATACCCTATACCATACCGTACCATACTATACCATACCATACCGTACCATACCATACCATTGTGTGCAATACCATAATATGCCATACCACACCACACCATACCATACAGTTCAAGACCATACCATACAATACCATACCATACCAAAAATACAAAATAAAATTAAAAAATCTAAAAATACACACCACACACACACACACACACAACACACACACACACACACACACACACACACACACACACACACACACACACACACACACACACAAAGAGCAAGAGAGAATGGGAGGGAGAAAAATCGCATTGGGGGGGATCAACAACTGCACACGTTTCTACATCCAAGTAACATACAACTTTTAACAAACAGCCAGACGGACACGCAAACAGAACATATTAAACAAACATACAGATGGACAGACAAATAAGCAGACAGCAAAGATTCTGCGTGCTACTTTTCTTCTTCTTTTTTGTACATAAAAAAATGCCGTTGATAGATTCTCAGTTTATTAAATCTAACGATCATTACAGACGTGTGCGTGTGTGTGTGTGTGTGTGTGTGTGTGTGTGGTGTGTGTGTGTGTGTGTGTGTGTGTGTGTGTGTGTGTGTGTGTGTGCATGTGTGTATGTTTCCTCGACAAGCGGTTCACATCCACGTTTTATGTAGGTTTTATCTGCCAAAAGTTCATAACCTATGGCTGATTCATCTGCACATGTGTGATTGGCAATGGTAAAAAATAGCCTTTTCAGCCTGGTCAAAAGGGGTGTGACTGATTGGTAGTCTGGCTGGTTAGTCAGTTGCTTGCTTGTTGGCTCGTTTGCTTGCCTGCTTGCTTGTGCATTTAGCTTGCTTCCTCGGTTGGTTGATTGGTTGGTTTGTTGGCTCAAATACTCGTTGCCCTCTTGATCACTCGTTCAATTCGATGGATCGATCAAATTGGTTGGTTGGTTGGTTGAATGAGGAACCTATCTTAATTCATATTTGCTTGCTTGCTCGTGTGATTGGTTGGTTGGCTGGCTGGTTGCTTGCTTGGATGGGTTTTTTTTGGTGCTTGGTTTACAAAACTGCATACACACGGGGACTAGATGTTTAAAAAAAAAAAAGCGCAAATTAGTGCTTATTCCATTGTCGTCGGTATAAAAGAATAAATGAATAAATAGATAGATGAATAAATAAACAAATAAATAAATGAATACACCCAGCTAGTCTGTGACGCCTCCGGGCGTTGCTACTGCCGTGATAGTGATTGATCGAATTAGGATTGTATTGATGGATTTTGCTTGGGTGTCATCGTGGCCAGTAAGTGCGCATCTATTTGATTTCGATATCTCCTCTGTCCGGCTCTATTTGATGTTATGATTTTGAGATGGGATTAGCGTTTTGATATAACGGCTGTCTGACGCAGATGCCTGTGTTTTATATTAGTTTTATGTTGTATGTTTGTGATTGCAGCTGTTCATGTTAGTGTTAACGTTGTGGCATTATGTTAGATTCCTTCGTTTTGTTTTGTTTTGTTTTGTTTTGTTTTATAAAGGGGGGGGTCAGTTTTTTGTTTTGTTTTGTTTTGCTTTGCTTTTTTTGTTGGGGGGGGGGGGGGGGGGTTCTTGTTTGTTTGTTTTTGTTTCGGGGGTTCATCGAGTTTCGGATTAAAGAATTGTACTGAGCTTGACTTGGTCATCTTGTAAACCATTAGCCGAGTGGTTAGAGTGTTACACTCGTGATCTGACGGCCCGGGATCGAACCACCATGGAGACACCCCTTATAGTGGATTTTACCCTGGAGTTAACATCAGTACTGACTCCATTCCCCCCAAAGTCCTTTAAAAACAGACTATTAACGGAGGCCCCGCGTGCGAACACACACATTAAAAAGCCATTCCGCTTTTCGGAAGAATAGGCGTGCTTGTAGGAACCGATGACAACACTGACAGGAAACAAAAAACAGCATGCCCTCAGGCGTCGGGTTTAGACACCACCCTCGACAGTGGAATGTGGTTACCTTTATGATGGTGGGCAAAAAACGGTCCCATATGCAAAATACCACCGTTGGTAAACCTCTGAGCTTTATTCGAGGAACGAAAAATATACAAAAACAAAACAAAAAAGACCATTACTTTAAAATGCACAGATGGCATGAAGGCCCGTCTGTTCGTATCAACCATAACCCCCCCCCCCCCCCCCCAAACAAAAAAACAAAACAAAACAAAAAAAACAAACGTTTATTTGTTGTTAAATTGAACTCCATCCCCAAAGCAGAAATGGGCTAGCTAAATGGGCGCATGCGCAGAAATGTCAGCACTGGTGAACCTCCGAGCTCTGGCTGAGGAAGGAAACCAAAAAACTGTCAAGTCACTGAATGGGAAATCTCTGCTAGACCTTGAATATAACTTTAACAACAATTCCATATTGATGTGGTAGCTTTTGATTTTTAAAAAAGAAGCTTTTTTCAAAGTAAAACCCCCCAGCGCGAACAAAACCACATCACAGGGCTGTATACCAAGCTGTATTTTATAGTCTTTGATATCAGTCAGCCTGTTTTGCGATAGTGCTGTTTAGTTGTGTTGTATTACCATGATGCGTCTACCTCCTTTGATTTTCGCGGTTTTGTTGTTTCTTTTTCTCTGATATTTCATCAACCATAAAACAGTTGCATAGTTATTTTAGGCGACCTCATTTTCTATCTATTAGACGTGATATTGTTCAGGTGCAGTTAACTTTTTGTACGTGTGGTTATTTGAAGAGTATTCTTGAAAATAAACATTTGCTTGCAGTATTCATTACATGTAAAACTGGTCTTAATTGTACTGAACGAATAAAGTGTTGTTTGAGCCAAATAGATATAGATCCTTGTAGTGTCACAGTTCTTGATTAAACCATTGACCTTGGGGACTACGCCAAAGTAATAGGCTGCATGATCAGTGGTATTACCATTCATAGAATCCCTCTTCACAGCTTAGTCTTTAGTGATCGACCATGACTCCCTGACTAGGATGCTTGACTTGCACAGTTCTTCGGTGCTGCAGCCCTGGGGGGCTAGTTAGCCTCTGGAGAACATTTTCAACGCTGACAGTCCTTATGCCCTCTTGGCCGAGAAAGTGGGCGTGAGCTGTGGGCAAGGCATCTCCTCTATAAACAAATTTGTGCTCTATTTCCGAAACAGCAACTGCCTTACCATGAAGGCCGAATATACAGTGGAAGGCTTTCCACCACCACCCAAGGAAACAGAGCTTCGCACAATTCGCAGGTGTGTCCCGATTTAGTAACACAACGCTACTGACAGGGCTCTGATCGCATGGGAGGTCATCTATATATTGTAGCTGTGGTAGTCCAGAGGCCACAGGTCGTTGGTTCAAATCTCCGCGACCTGTGTGCATTAGAGATGGGAATCAGTTTACGATCTCACATTATAGACCTGCTTGTATCTTACATCCATTCTGCATACACATGTATTCATTTATTTATTTATTTATTTATTTATTTATTTATTTATTTGTGTGTTTGTTTGTTTATTATTCATCTTTTCATTTATTTACACACACACACATCCATTTATTTACACACACACACACACACGCACACACGCACACACACACACACACACACACACACACACACACACACACACACACACACACACAACACACACACACACACACAGGGAGAGAGAGAAGAGAGAGAGAGAGAGAGAGAGAGAGAGAGAGAGAGAGAGAGAGAGAGAGAGAGAGAGAGAGAGAGAGAGAGAGAGAGAGAGAGAGAGAGAGAGAAGAGAGAGAGAGACAAGGCAAGGCAAGGCAAGGCAAGGCAAAATTCTTTTATTCGAGGATAATAGATAATCACTCGCGTGCTTTTTTACATCCAGTCCCCGCCCTTTTCAGGGATAACATTAAGATAGAAAAAAAATAAAATAATAGCCACAACTACACAACAACAATTATAATGATCCAAATACCAAAAGTAAGGAACCATACCAAGTATCAAACAGGCAAGAAATAACACAGAGATACAATATTAAGGTAATGTTATAAAAAGTCACTCATTCAGAAACGAAAAAGAAGTAAGAATCAATGATAATTTTGATTTGAATAAAGGAAAATAAAACAAAAACAAAACAAACAAAAAACAAAAACAAAACAAAACAACAAAAAAAGCGCAATAATTAAAGAGCAAACATCAGAATATGATGAGGTTAAATGACTGAAGACATCAATCCACCACCATCTGTCATTAAAATAAGTCCCATAAAACATAAGATTTTGATAAAAGGGGAGAAAAAACAACAACAGGTAAGGAATAAGACAGAGATACAATATTGAGGTAATGTTACAAAAAGGCACTCATTCTGAAACAAGAATATGAAGTAAGAACCAATGATGATTTCGATTTGGAAAACACACACACGCACGCACGCACGCACGCACGCACGCACGCACGCACGCACGCACACACACACACACACACACGCACACACACACACACACACACACACACACACACACACACACACACACACACACATACACACACACAACACACACACAAAAAAAACAAATAAGCAAACAAAACAAAGCAACCAAAAAAACAAACAAACAAACAAACAAAAAAAAAGGGGGGAGCGCAATAATTAAGGAGCAAACATGGGAATACCATGAGGTTAAATGACTGAAATCACCACCATCTATCATCAAAATAGTCCCATAAAACATAAGTTGTGATAAAAGGGGAGAAGCACAACAAAACAGGTAAGGAATAAGACAGAAATACAATATTAAGGTAATGTTATAAAAATGCACTCATTCAGAAACAAAAATATGAAGTAGGAATCAATGATGATTTTGATTTGAGAGAGAGAGAGAGAGAGAGAGAGAGAGAGAGAGAGAGAGAGAGAGAGAGAGAGAGAGAGAGAGAGAGGAGACTCGGACTCGGACTCGGACTCGGACTCGGAATGATTTAATGTATAGGCCTTGGCCCTTTACAAGCAGATGAACATAACATGTCGTAATTAGAACATCAAACAAAACATGTAATTATGTAATCACAGCGTTAAAGAAATCATGACATATTCTGTAATCACAACATTTAACAAAACCCGATATTCTGTACTTACAACATTAAAGAAAACCCAATAATCCGTAATTACAACATTAAGCTCTGTTTTCTAATGTTAAGTGCTTTGTGGACAAAAGTGGCAACTTTCATTACAATTGTTCTGTTTTCATTAGACATTCATAATGAATATTTAAACATACATGGATGTCTGTAATATTTGCTTGGAATCAGTTCTGTTCTGAGATCATTGTACTTTGGGCACTGAAGCAAAAAGTGTACCTCTGTTTCTAGGTTGTCATCACAAAAGGGACACGTTAAATTCTGTGCGTTGTTACGATTGTTAAATTGCAGAAAGCTGCAATTCAGTGATGACATTCCAGTTCTAAATCGTGCCAAATCTCTTCTTACAAAATAGGATTTTATGTAGCTTAAGTACGCACTTTGTGACAATGATTGTTTGTAACTATTATACACGTTATAGAAATCATGATTCTCTAGGGCAGAAAGCCAGTCTTGTTTGAAACAGTCTATAAGTCTTTGCTTAAATTCAAATACAAATGATGTTATATCTCCCACACCTTGTGCTTCCCAGACTAGTCCGAACCCAAATTTATACAAAACATTTCTAACACCACAAGCCCATGTGACATAATTTTGTTCCTGTAGAGATAAGAGCATATTGTAAGCTTTTCGTGGATACCTATCAGTATCCATATGAACAATTCGTAACCAAAATTTAATGCATTTTACAAACGTATTCACCTGTAAAGGATGTCTGCCTGTCTCTCCATATACAACATGTCTTGGTGACTTTGGGCTTACACCCAAAAACCTTTTCAAAGCAGATAAATGCACTCTTTCAACAAGATTTTGATCAGGTACTAAACCCCAGATCTCAGATCCATAAGTCAAGATGGGCTGAATTTGACAATCAAACAGTTTATAAAAGAGACTAGGTGAGTGTTCCCCAATGGACCAGAGCATTCTTATAATAGCTGATACACCTTTCTTTGCTCGGTCAGCAAGATCACACATGGTATACGAAAATGAAAGCCGGGTAGACAGATAAATTCCAAGATACTTATACGTATTGACAATTTTCAGTTTCATATCACCATAATGCCAGTTTTCACTAGTAGCAAGATAACCTCCATTACGAAAGACAACAACGTTCGATTTATCTAAGTTTACTATTAAATCAAGTCTCTTTGATGTATCATACAATATATTCAACTGATTTTGGAGACCAATCACACTGTCAGAGAATAGCACAACATCATCAGCAAATAACAATATCAACAATTCAATGAAATCTGGTGATAACTGAATACCATGTTTCCCTTTTTCAATAATATCTTTGGTAAGTTCATTGATGAATAATGAAAACAAAACAGGGGAACATATTTCTCCTTGTTTTAAACCAGTAGGGCACATGAATACATCCGTCAAGTCACTTCCAGAACGAACACAAGCTTTAACAGTTGAATACATACTTTTGAGAGCAGAAAAAATTTTACCATTTAAACCATTATTACTCAGAACGTTCCATAATTTTTCCCTACATACAGAGTCAAAAGCTTTACGAAAATCAATAAAAGCAACATAAAGTTTGCGATGACGAATTAACTGTTTCTGAGTGAGAGCAAAAAGAGTAAATATATGATCAGTTGTGCTGTGTTTTTCCCTGAATCCTGCCTGCTCCTCCCCGATTAGCTCACTGTCACCAATCCACTTGGTGATGCGCTTGTTCAGTATAAAACTGTACAGTTTACTGCAAATGCTGAGTAGGGAAATACCTCTATAATTATCTGTTACATTAGGATCACCTTTCTTTAGAAGTGGCTGAATAATTGCTAAGCTCCATTCATCAGGATACAATCCATGGTCAAATAAATAGTTGAAAAGCTTAAGTAAATAAGGCAAAATAACATCAGCACTGTGTTTAAAAAATTCACCAATCAATCCATCAGCACCAGCAGCCTTTCTGTCTTTCAATGCTCTAATTGCCTGGGATATTTCACATTCTGTGATAGGCCGGTTCTGATGCTCACAGTTGGTGCTGATTCTGTTATCAGTATCATTCTCACTGGTATTGTTACCAAACATGCAACCCTGGTCATCATCATCCAATACAGTTTCATTGACAGAAACATTAAATACATCCCTGAAGTGAGAATACCACTCATCTTTCGTTATATTACACCCTGTAGAGCGCTCTTTGGCTCGAACACCTCTAACTGTGTCCCAGAATTTCTTAGGATCATGCAAGTTATTTTCAAGAGACTGAATGATTTTACTTTTGTGTTCTGCTTTCTTAAGTCTCAGAAGTTGTTTGTATTCTTTTCTTTTTTGTGAATAACTTTCTCTGTCTTCCTCAAATTGTCTTCGTTTGTGTTCATAACCATACTTCTCCAAATCTAATGTTACATTAGAAATTTTGCGTAAGGCTTTTCTGACAGATTTTCTTTGTTGGCAACATTCCCTGTCAAACCAAGCGTTTCTTTTGTCTATGGTTACAACTATATCTTTTAACATACACAGCCCAGCATGTTTCAAGCATTCATTAAATTCAGTTAAGGAAGCATTGATATCTCTGTCAACTTCTGAGACAGCATTATCCAGTTTATCCAGTATAAGCTCTGAATGGATCTTTTCCACAAAATCCTCAGACATCTCTTCCTTCCATATGTATTTCTGGATATGGAATGTCTGGCGTTTTTGTTTTTGTTTAATAATCCCATTATTTGTGGTTTTAAACGACAGCATCAAAGCCTGGTGTTTGGACTCAATCATAGGAAGGAGCTTTAAGTTATCACACTTTGACAACAGATCACATGAAACAATAAAGTAATCTATAACACTACAGCCACCTGGTGAAATATAAGTAAAACTACCAGGGAAACGTAAAGACTTCATGCCATTCAATATTGTCAATTTAAATTCTTCACAGACACTCAACAAAAACTTGCCAAAAGAGTTAAGGACAGAATCACTTGATTGTCTAGCAGTCTTCTCAGAATATTCTGACTCGCTTTCACTATCAACATTTCCAGACATGCTAACTAAATCATCAACAGTATCAATATCTCTAGCATTCTGATTAGCTGTCCTAGAGTTAAGGTCACCAAAAATGATAAATGGGAGGTCACCACATTCATTAATTGCTTCTAGCAAACTATCTTCTAATAGTGACACACCATTATATATGTCAGTCTCTTCATAGTAGGTCGAGTTTTCAGGCGGTAGATATGCACCTACAAGAAGGCAGTCAGACAAAGTTCCAAGAAAATGCCTTGAAATTTTAAGAATAACAATATTATCAATTTCAGTATCAATGCGTTCAACATATTTGCACAATTCTTTCCTGACTAAAAGCACAACACCACCAGAAAGACGCCCATGAGAGCTATCAGATAGCTTAACTCCAGGAGCTACAAATGGCGTATGACATGGGAAAAAAGACTCAGGGACAGATGCTGTAAAGGTTTCAACAAGAAGTACAAAATCATAGTCATGTATAAAAGAAGCAAGATTTATTGTTTCAGCAAAACTAAATATTCCTTCAACATTGAAGGTTAACAAGGAAATGTGGTCAGCAAAAGTTTGTGAAGTGTTTTCTCCGGCTGTGCATGCATTGACATTTATACTTCTTGTTACCTTTAATGACTTACTAGGGCACTGGCCTAACCCCTATCTATTACTGCTTTTTGCATGCGACTTTTTTGTGTTGGAAGCTGCACGATCTGCAGAGCTAACTTTTCTGGACACATGTAGGTCCAGAGTGCCCTGCTGAGAGGAGGAGGAGGTGGAACTCTGCAGACGGTTCCTTGTCCTTACTGAGGAACAGTTGGAATGCCCAACCCTTGTCAGTCTTGACTGGTTATTGTCGCCAATGTGGTTGGTTCTGCCTCTACCCTTACCCCTCCCTCCACTGTTTTCACATCCCCTCTTATGGTCTGTTTCACGAGGAGAGCGTTCAGGAGTTCCCCTCCCAAATCCATGGGACTTCGGCGAATTTGTTTCTGTTGCTGGTGAACAGGGGAGTGGTTCACTCTCAGTCATCACAGCATCCAGATACTGTGAGTCGCGTGGCAGTGGTCTTTCTTCATCCTCCTGGTCCTCCTCTGTGTCGTCTCCAGCAGACTGTGGCCTCTCCAGTTGATCACACCACGCCAGGTGTTCTGAAGAGTCCTGGGAACGTCTTCCTCTGGGGGTGGCAGCTGCTGCTTCTGCATATGACTGATGACGTGCTGGTGGGGCACTGTCCTTCACACGGTCTGTGCTTGATGAGTGAGGGTTTGCTCTGAAATCCTGGACAATGAGCTTTCCGTTGACGTAGTAGGCGTGTTTGTTTTGAGCCTTGTAGTCTCTGATGGTGTCCCTCTGTTGTTGAGTCAGGTCCGCTCCTACTCTCAGGCCCCCATCATTTTTCATTGCATTCTTCCCCTCCCTGTCTCGCATGATGACCATGGCGTCACGCCACTTCTGGAACCGGATGATTAAGGGGCGAGGACGATCGTCAGTGGTAGATTTCTTTCCCAAGCGGTGGGATCGCTCTATGTCATGTTCACTCCAGCTTCTTTGAGGGAAATGACGCTGAAGAATACTGACTGCCTTTTCCGTGCAAGCGTCATAAGATGCTGACTCTGCAGGATCTTCTTTGACACCGTACAGCAGCACGTTGGACCTCCGTGAGTAGCGTTGCTGTCTTTCCACCTCTGCCTCCAGCTGACTAATCCTTGACGATGTGCAGGTCTGCTCTTCCTTCGCCTGTTCTATGTCTTGCGTGTGCTGACTGACTGTCTGGCCAAGAGACAGGACTGAGTTCTCAAGACGCATGAACTGGGATTTAATCTTTTCATTGATCGCTGTTATATTTTCTTCCAGGTTTTGCAATCGGTCACCAAGTTCTGCATACTGTTTCTGGGATGTGTGCATGAGTTCCAGTATTTTATTCAGTTTTTCTTCAAAACGCTCACCATGACTGTCAACTTTACTTTCTAACCTCTGGACAGTTTCATCAACAGAAGGGCCGGGATTGGATTCAATATCCCCACAAAGGAGGAGCATGAATCTCAAGTTCGGAGGTGGATGCGTAATACATTTCTCAGGTGATTCAGGAGATACAGAGCTCGAGCTGTGAAACATAAGGGGGTAGACACGGAAATTATCGTACAGCCTGACACACACCATCAGTGTCAGCGTGCAAGGGGAACGAGTCAAACAAACAGCATTTGAAAGTGTGAGCATCCCGACAGAAAACAGCGTAAAGGCAAAAGGGAAAGTTGTAGAGCAAGATAGCTGCAAGAGCCGTGCACACTGTAAACAGCGCTATTTCAATGCCACTGTATATCTTGCCTGTCGCCTCTTCATTGTCACCTTTCTTCGTCGATTTTGTCATCTTTCTCATCAGGAAGCCTGGAATTGATGATGCAAATCGACCCACACATGATCGATATGCTTGTATGCCAATCGTCATTATGCTGATGACTGTACAACTAATTAATAATTAATTAAACGTCTAATTTAGTTGCACTCAGAGAGAGAGAGAGAGAGAGAGAGAGAGAGAGAGGACTTGACTGATTGTAGATAGAGCCCTGTGCACTGCGCTCTTAATCTGCTGACCCAGGTTCGATTCCCGTTCAAGGGAATACTTTTCTTGGCGTTAAAATAAGTACCAACTCCACTCCTCCCAAAGTGTCGTTCGTTGTGCGAACGCACGCAGAACATCTTGCGTACACGTTAAAACCTGTTCCGCTATTTGGAAGAGCGAGCCATTGTGTGCCGATTGAAACAGATAACAAAATTTACAAAACTATACACAGAGGGACAGGACGTAAAAATAAAAAAAATAATTAAAAAGTATATGAGTGCTTATTCAATTATACTTAAAAAAAAACATAAATAACACACACACACATAAATATACACACGCGCGCGCGCGCGCGCGCGCGAGCACACACACACACACACACACACACACACACACACACACACACACACACACTTTTAAGATACAGCTCATGGATGGTACAAAACTCTTTACGTATTGAGGCACTAAACTTGAAATACTGATTATCTCCCTTAATCCACAACAGTTCTTCGTGTCTTTAGCCAGTTCTTGAAAATCTTTCCGTCTACCCTGTCTGTCTGTATCTGTCTTCTCAACTGGGCGGGATAGCTCAGTGGTCAGAACAGTCGCTTTACACAAGCCAATATTTTAGCAGCATCGAGAGTGGTTACCAAGTGGATAGGTGACTGTTCGCGCGCCTTGGCTTCAGTACACTCCTCCAATTCACCCAGCTGTAAATGGGTACCTGCCCTCTTTAGGGTCAGGAAAGGTAATGCAGCGAGGGAGAGGAGATAGGCGCCGCCCTCAACATGCTGCCCCCTAGAGAAGCTGAGGTCTGCCTTCCTCTCCACAGTTGAGAGAGAGAGAGAGAGAGAGAGAGAGAGAGAGAGAGAGAGAGAGAGAGAGAGAGAGAGAGAGAGAGAGAGAGATTGATTGATTGATTGATTGATTTATTTATTTATTCTTTAATATCGAGGATAATGGAATAAGCACTCTTGTGCTTTTTTGCATCCAGTCCCCGTGTGTATGCAGTTTTGTAAATGTCATCTGTTCCCACCGGCACACGATGGCCTACTCTTACGAAAAGCGGAACAGGATTTAACGTGTGCGCAAGGTGTTTCTGCGTGCGTTCGCACACGGGGCCTCGGTCAGAACATTGCGCTGGCAATTTGACGACCCGGGTTCAAGTGCGGTCGAGGAGATTTTTCTCCATCAGTGCTGACTCCACTCACCCCAAAAGTCCTTCGGATGAGACTTTAAATCGAGGCCCCCAGTGCGAACGCACGCAGAACATCTTGCGCACACGTTAAATCCTGTTCCGCTTTTCGAAAGAGTAGGCCATTGTGTGCATGTGGGAACAGATGACATTTACAAAACTGCATACACACGGGGACTGGACGTAAAAAGGCACAAGAGTGCTTATTCCATTATCCCGATATAAAAGAATAAAAGATTAAATAAAATAAAATCGGTTTAAAGTCTCATCCGAAGGACTTTTGGGGAGAGTGGAGTCAGCACTGATGTTAATTCTAGGAGAAAAATCTCCTCGACGGGACTCGAACCTGGGTCGTCAAATTGTGAGCGCAATGTTCTGACCACTAGGCTCTCCGTCCCCCAGGAGAGAGAGAGAGGAGAGAAAAGAGCAGACAGAAGAAGAGAGAGAGAGAAGAGACAGAGACAGAGACAGACAGACAGACAGACAGACAGACAGACAGACAGAGAATTATAGGCAGACAGAATTAGACAGACAGACAAAGAGACAGACAAGGACTCAGAGAGAGACAGACAGAAAGACAGACACACAGACACGAGACATAGAGAGACGGGAGCGGGAGAGACAGACACAGAGACGCAGACAGACAGACATGAAAGCTTTGACTTACACAGCTTTTAATCAAACTTCAGAACTCAAGTCAGATCATACACATCTCCACCCCTCCACCACCACCCCCTCCCTACCCTCACCCCTCCCCCCGACCCCTACTCGCCCCACACCCACCCACCACTACCCTACCCTTTTCTCCTTCCCTGCACCTAGCGCTCAATACTCGAAAACACAAAGGGGAAAAAAACAGTCAGAGTCCTTTCCATTTCTCTGTAGTAGCCACAAGCCTGATAATGAAAGGTTTTGCTGTGTATTGATGGAAAAGTGATCTCTCATTCTGGGTTCTAACCCTCTCATCATCATCGCAGGTCTGGCGGTAGTGCACTGAGGTATAGAACTAACCCTCGACCTCGTACCAGTCCGTGATCTCTCACAGGAAAAAAGGCTTCTTTTTTTTTTTATAATGCCGTGGATGAGTGTTGCTGTACATACATCTCACACGAGGCTACAATCTTCCACTGTGAGAGGTCAAGTCAAGTCAAAGTCAAGTGAAAAACACTTTAGTCATTCCTGAAAGGCATTTACAATACTGATAGGCATATATTGATCCGAATCATAATCAAAAGACACAAGTTAGCTACATTTCATAGTTTGTTGAAACATGATATCTTCGAATTAAAATATCACAAACACACACGTACGCGCGCCGCACCCGCGCGCGCGAGCGCACTCACACACCAATGTTTAGACATAATGTTATTTAACCATTGATGATTAAAGACATACAATCACTATTATTTACGCATGTACGCACGCACTCGCACGTATACATGCACGCTCGCGCACACAAACACATCAATAAAGACAATGATGTTCTTTCATACTAGCTTACTGATAAGCTATTATGTTCTACACATTTTGATAATGGTATATCATACACAACCCCCAATAATATCCTAGAGCTCATGGCAATCACTGGGCTTGAGCTCAACCCAAAATGCAACATCTTGCTTGAATTAAAGATCAATTGCATAATATTAACTGTGTGCCCTATGGCGAGACGCTTTTCATTATTTAGAAGTGTGTATCCATTCACAATAATAATTTGCCTTTTGTGTGGTCTTTTAAAGCTGCCATCGCAAGATGATGATTGAAAGAGGATAACTCGTGCTGAAATTCTATGTTGTGAAATAAAAAAATTGTAAATACCATACACACAGCAAAAAAAACAACAAACAAACTACCACACAGAATACTATATACAATCTGTGTGCCTTATAGTTGGGGATTTATGCAAAGTGACGCAAGGGAGGTATAAACTGTTTCCAGCCCAGTGGCTGGTTAGTAACCCAAGTATTGCCGACAGTAATAGCTTAGTGCTGACAAAGGTTAAGAGATTTTTTTATCTTTTTTAAGCGCCCAAACATTTTTTGTGATGAAAGAGGAAATTACAAGGTTAAAACTGCTTACAAATCAAACATTGGCCTCACGTCTGGTTGTCCTAAGCGTGACTAGTAATTTTGCCAAGCCTTAAAACTGTGTCAAAACCAAGTATCAAAAAGCCAACTTTAACACGTATAAAAAGCAGAAAAATGTGACCAACTTCTAATCTCGCCCATCAACTTCCTCAAATCCCTGATTCAAACTGTCGTGGAGCAGAATATACGTTTGTTATTCTCTCTCTCTCTCTCTCTCTCTCTCCTCTCTCTCTCTCTCCTCTCTCTCTCTCTCTCTCTCTCTCTCTCTCTCTCTCTCTCTCTCAATATGTTTTATGATGCAAGATGACAAACGTTTTCATGATTTAGGACCATTCATGTTATCATTCCCACAAAAGGCGTTCTACTTTACAATGATCGATGTATCAAAATACATGACGAGCTTCTCAAGTTGTTTCAGTGCCTAGTGCTGCGCTGTGTACAGTTTATACCTTAATTATCATTTTTCTAATCAGTTTTATTTATTCTTTTATTCATTTTTGTTGTTTGTTTGTAGGAGATGTTTTAAACAGTTCGAGCAGATGTGTGCTATTACCGTGAGTGAATGAAACAATCGGTGCGCTTGAAGTGTTTTCAGGTGCATTCTTGGGAAGGAATGAGAACGAGGTTAATGGGAGGGGATGGGGGGGGAGGAAATGTGTGGAATTGTAATGGGTCCGATGGCCTTCTACAATAAAATTATTCAGCTCTCTCTTCTCTCTCTCTCTCTCTCTCTCTCTCTCTCTCTCTCTCTCTCTCTCTCTCTTCTCTCTTCTCTAATATATATATATATACAAAATAATTACATATATATATATATATATATAGATAGATATAATATATATAGTGATGTGTTGATTATATTAGTATATTTTGTGTGTGTGTGTGTGTGTGTGTGTGTGTGTGTGTGTGTGTGTGGTGTGTTGTGTGTGTGTCTGTGTGTGTGTGTTGGCTTTATATATTTGCATCCTTTTTTTCTTCTTCTTCTTTCTGTCTTTTTTTGTTTGTTTTTTTAAATACATTGCATCAGACTTAATGATGGTAACACACTATTCGAAACATTGACAAATAACAACAACAACACTGACAAACAAACAAAAACAAAACAAAGAAACAAAACTTTCTTCATATTTACAGTTTGAAATGATCCCTCCCAGCCAGCCAAACCCATCACACGTTGATGACGTCTTTTTACAGGGAAATGACGTTGCGTGCCAAGAAGCCATTATTCTCTTCTGGCAAATTTTGCACAAAAATCGATCACCCGATTAAATGAAAACATAGGTTTGGTGATAGTGCGGTGTATGATTCTATGTGCTGGGTTTTGTTTGTTTGTTATTGGTTTTTTGTGGTTTATTTTTTTGTTGGTTGTATATTTTCTTTCTGTTTGCTTCCTCAAAAGTTTTTCTAATTTTTTTTCTTCCAAGGTTTTTTCTATTTTAGTTCTGTTCCATGGTCTTGTTCTCTCTCTCTCTCTCTCTCTCTCTCTCTCTCTCTCTCTCTCTCTCTCTCTCTCTCTCTCTCTCTCTCCTTCCTCTTCGTTTTGCAAATAATTTTTATATGACAAATTTGAGGTTTCAAAGTTTGCACTCTGTGTTGTCATCTGAGGAAGTTGCGATGCCTGTGACAAGCTGATGCTTCTTCCATGTCTCTCCGCTTCACCTTTTGTTCATTCTTTTTTTTTTTTTCTTGCACATAACATTGTATTATAGAGTTCTCTGCATGAACTTCTGACTGCTCTTCTCGAGGAGAGCTCGTTGCCACAAGAGCAGCAACAACCCCCTCCCCCCCCACCCCCTCCTCCTGTTTACATACTGTTTCTGGATGCGTGAAAACACATTAACAAAATAATTAAGTGTTGGATGCAATCCAGTCAGTTTCCAGGCTACTGTCGTCTATAATAGTGGTGTGTGTGTGTGTGTGTGTGTGTGTGTGTGTGTGTGTGCGAGAGAGAGAGAGAGAGAGAGAGAGAGAGAGAGAGAGAGAGAGAGAGGAATGAGAAGAGCGTGTGAGACGTAGATGAGAGAAGAGAGAGAGACAGAGAGAGAGAGAGAGGATTAGTCAAACTGCTGTACGTCTTAAGTATCCTCTTAAGTCCTCTTCACGATGTGTGGTAAAGACTATGAGCTGATGACGCTGATTCTACAATTCGATGTCACGGTCATAATAGATCAGGGAGGTAGCTGTTCCACTGTTGTCAGCGTACTTACTAGTATCCTCTTAAAATTACACCCATTTTCTTCACAACACCACTGTGGTGGTAAACACCTTAGTCTGACACGCTCTGTGGCCAGCTTGTCATCTTGTCCATTTTCAAACAAACATCTTACTGTCTTTTAGCCCTCAGTACTTCTCATCTTCATCGTCAATCTTCTCCGGAACTCACCAGTTTCAATCCCATGTCTCATCTATCTCTCTACGTCTCGTTCCTTCTTTCTCAAAACTTTTTTTCTCTTCACTATACTACGCTACTCTGCTCTCTTTGTATCACTCATACAGGTTGACATAACATATTTGCAAAGGGGTATAGCATTGCCTTTCCCCTAATTGTATGCGTAGGATTTTACTATATACAGCTTCTGTGTGCAGCGATTCAGCACTGTATCCGTCTTGTTTGTCGACATTAGCATGTCACCTGGGTTTCCACTCGGGACCAAAACTATGCTGTCTACTTTACCCGCGACATTCCATATGGATACAGGGGTGTTTGTCAGCATGGTGCTGAAAGTTGTTTCTATATACAGTCACTGAGAGTCCAGTCCCTGGTTTTTTTTTAAGAGCTTGAAGGGAATTCTGTTGTAGCTCAGTGGAAACTTCGCCCTGTTGTTTCATGTCAAGTCTATAAGGGAGAGAGAAGAGAGAGAGAGAGAGAGAGAGAGAGAGAGAGAGAGAGAGAGAGAGAGAGAGAGAGAGAGAGAGAGAGAGAGCATGCATTGCATTGCATTGCATTGTATTGTATTGTATTGTATTGTATTGTATTGTATTGTATTGTATTTATTGTATTGTAGTTACAATCAAGGCAGATTTCTCTGCGTAGTACTTTAGTCTTATCTCCTTAGGTGTCCAGTGTGTTTCATCAAAAGTACGGTGCCATCAGTTTGCTTGTTTGTGGGATTTTAAGGGTCTTCTTGTCAGAGTGCATCTTTGCCTTCTGAGATGGGTTTTAACCTAGAATTTAAGGGGGGGGGGGGGATAACCTAACAGTATTGCGCTTAACAATTTCCTGGTGCAAGTCCAACTGGTGAGATTATAAACGAGGCCTCGTGTCCAAACGCACGCAGAACACTTTGCGCACACAGATTAATCGCCTTGTGGAATGGGCAGATAAATTATGGCTACACATAACCAGGGCTCATATTCTGGTCAGAAAAAAAACTAGTACTCAGACCTCCAATTAAGAGTCTTGTGGACTGTGCACAAAATTCCAGCTATAATTAAGATTTAAACCATGGATTCCAAGTTACTTGTACAGATGATGGCACTGCATTCCACATCGACAGTTTTCAGTGCAAAAGCAGCCGAGCTGGTGGCTTACAGGGATGATGTTAATCTGATAATGGTATAAATGTAGGGTGCCGCAGTGTGCACACCTGTTGATATTGAACACAATATCATTCAATTCCTATTAAACACGATTAGCCGTTTTATGTCCTTCTGTTGCCAGCAGTGTACTGTTCACGCACACAAGTCTCTGGTATTCATTCGTCAGCATATAGACTAGGTCAAGTTTATTTCATTCACAAGGACGTAGTTAGCCATAGGGCAGAACGATTTAACTGCACAGTTGATTCAGGGGTCATGGGTTCAGAGTCCTCTTTTTCTCCTTTTTTCTAATTCTTTGGTGATAATGGAATGACCACGAATGTGCTTCTTTTTTTTTTTTTTTTTTTTACACCAGTCCTGTGTACGTAGTTTCGTAATTTTGCCATCTGTTTCTGCCGAAACACAATGGCATTTTCCTAAAAGTGGAACAGTTTTAACATGTGTACAAGATGTTCTGCAAACGTTCACACACAAGACCTTGGTTTATAGTCTCATGCAAAGGACTTTTGGGGGAAGTGGTGTTGGCACTGATGTTAGTTAACTCTAGGGTGAAAATTTCGCATTGAACGAGATTCAAACCCGGGCCTGCAGATCACGAAAACACAATGCACTATGCTCTAACCACCAGGCTACCCCGTCCCAATCCGACTGGGAGAGTCTTTCCACAGCTTATCTCTGCAAAGTTTCCGTTCGTTGGGAAGCGTCTGTAAGCTGGAGTTTTGTGCTCCTTATTAAAATCGGGCTGCATGAAAAAAACAAACCCAAACAATCAATCTCCAGGGAAAAATCTAGGTCACCAGAGCCAGTAGCCATGACACAGTACCCCACAGTAGTGTATTGAAGTATTCTAGTCACTCTGTCGGAATCTGAAGTGAAGGTAGGAACTGGGCATGCCATAATAATAGCAAACCTACCACAAACAATGGGGTGAAGCTCGCATTGCACAGCAACATCTGCTTAGTCAGACTCCAGAGGATCATTAAAGCAACAACTAGCTTCTGCACCAAATACCACTCTACAAATCCTGTGATATCTATCCTCCTATATGGCTGTGAATCATGGACTCTGACAGCAGAGTTAGAGAGAAGAATCCAAGCATTCGAGAACAAGTGCCACAGAAGATCCCAAATATCATACAAAGAACACAAGACAATAACTATGTGAAAGAAGAAATCAAAGCGTGTGGGCCCCAAGAGCCTTTGCTCTCCACCTAAAGAGGAGAAAGCTGATGTGGTTGGTCACACACAAGACA
>CM060316.1:45659017-45661517 GCA_030674155.1 Stramonita haemastoma | reverse complement strand
TCGGAGACAGGAGAGGGTTCCTCATCGTCTGCCCGAAATGGAAGGGCAGCTACGGTAGCAATGCCCAGACACAAACTTCCGAAAACCATGTCCACTAGTCTGAAAAGGTAAGCCACGTTTTCTTGACCGATCGATTGAACCCATGCATTATTTTATTATCCACTCGTGTAAGGCAAGGCGTGCCCCTCTTTCGCACACGCCGCAAACAATGCTTGATCGGTTTGTTTTGGCAGTGCTGAGCCACATTTCTGTGCTTGCGTGAATTTTTCTATGGTTTACGGTACAAGCACCGAGCGATCTCATTTGCATATAAGCTTTTAGTCGCTCTTGTACGAAATTGCCGCATTCAGGGGATTAACCATTGACAGGTGGTCAATATTTAAGTGATAGAGAAAGGTTTTGTAGAATCTATGTAGATGATCAGGCCTCGGAAAGGGGGATGGAGGCCAAATACTCCCTGCGGCCTCGGGTCACAGCCCGCTGGCTCGCCATGTTGTTCATGCTGACCGGAGCTTCTTTCATCCTTGCTGTTCAGTGGGCCACTGCGTTCAAGAGAGCATCCAGCAGTTCCTACTCTTTAATCTTTGGGGATTAACGTCTGTAAAGGCAGTATGACTGAATAGAGTAAAAGTCAAGAAATGCGCCGTGTCATTGTTTTGAGTGGTGTGTCTGCTTACAGTAAACATTACCCCAGTAAAGTTGGGCAGTGCAGTGCACTAGGCCTAAGCCAAGAGGGAAAACTGAAAGTGAAAACTTTACAGTTTGTTTTATGTTTATCAGAATATCGTTTTTCAAAAGTACTTTGTCAAGTCTTATAAAAGTAAAGTTATTTTTTCTGAGCTAAAAATGACTGAAAGAGTAAAACAAGCCAAGTACTAGTAGTACTTGTCAGATAGGCTACTGAGATAGTAGTGGCTCATATTTTAAACAGTTGAGGTCATAAGTAATTTTCTGACCCACATGGTTACATTTACAGTCTCATTACATTTGATATTTGTTATTTATGAAACAGTTAACTGTTGATCTTTAAAAGAAAGATAAACAACAAACTCCCTGAATATCTCATTCTCATTTTCTATAAGCAGTGAAGCATAGTTTTGGACTTTATAGATCAATATATTTCCTGGATTTTGTATCAGAACAATAGAGCTTCTATTCAGACAAATTTTAAAGATAATGCACACTACAAGAGACTGTACTTTTCATTGATTTAGTTAATTTAAAATAAAAATTGAGCAGAATATCAATTTTTTGGCTGCACCTTATTCTTCTTCACTAGTAATATCATCTGAAATTAATGGTATTTTATTCAAGCTGAAAAAACAATTACCGTAATATGTTATGTCTAGTGTTTGATCATGGGGCATGTGCAGTCTACTAGTATTACAAGTTTAAAGTCTGTGGCTGTAAGACATGTGAAATGGTGGCAAGGGCCAGCAGGGTAGGTAGTACAGTGTGAATCACTGAAAAATCAGAATGACTTTGGGGCATCCCATTTCTGAGGAAGTAGAGAACATTCGTTTTCCTCTAGTCATCATTTGCTGTTTTTGTAACCAATTGATAATTGATAGCATAAGAATTATTAGTTAAAGATTTGGTCTGTTTTTGGAGAAGCGCAAGTCATCTCTCACAGTCACAGGTCCATCAAACCATAGAGCAGAAACCTGGTTTGTCATGACACCCATATATAGATCAGAAAAGATCTTCAACCCCCCACTGTGCCTCCAGGGGATTGCAGTAGTCACCAGGGCCTTGGGGTCTATGACAAGGAAGGAGGGGACAGATATACAGATCCACTTAGTCTAGAAAAGGGGGGAAGCTATACAGGGTCAGTGACCTGGGATTTGTCTAGGAGTAAGACTGGGAAGAGAGGCTAATCCTCTCTTGACACAAATAATGACTGTGATACATTTAGTGTGTGTCTGAAATAACAAAACAAAGGAAAACATCAAAACAACCTCTTGACTAAACATTTGAACAAAAAAACATAAAACAAAACAAAAAGATTGCTGTGTATACTATACGCCATAACCACTGATGGAAAACAATCCTCACACAGCTCTTTTTTTTTTCATCTTCTTCATAGATCATAAGTTTTTCTTTCTTTTTTCCTTTTGTTCTTTCATTCTCTTATTCTTTCCTTAAAAAAGAAGGTAATTTTCATGACTGCCATTAGTTTTGTGGTGAGGTTCCTGTGATTGATGCCTGCTGAGTATGCGTGTCAGTTTCTGTATCCGACAGAACAAGGATATGAAAACTTTGCAGATTTAAAAAAAGAAAAAATTGTATGTGTGCATATGTATGCAAATGAGTGAGTAGAGCAAAGTGCTGTCTCTGTACAGAATTTGTGCAAGGAGGTTATAAAAATCTCCACTCTTAACTGATCAGACACTATTTAGACTCAAACTAATGACTTCAAGGCAGAAGCCAGGCCATCTTCAGCTTGTTTGTTTTGCCCTCGTCTGTATTGATTAAAAAAAATCTAAACTTTGTGATTATG
>CM060316.1:45629017-45644017 GCA_030674155.1 Stramonita haemastoma | reverse complement strand
GCTAGGGTTTGCATATTGACAATCAGGCGGCTCCGTCATCATATTTCCCTTGATCTCGGGCTGTGTCCGACACGCGCCAGCTCATGCGCACTCACGCTCCTACGTACGAATACGCCTGCCTGCGTTCAGTTAGGCAGTCCTGTAGATAAATTATACGCACGTGTGGTGGTGGTGGTGGAGAGAAGGAGGAGGTGGTGGTGGTGGTGGTGTGTGTGTGTGTGTGTGTGTGTGTGTGTGTGTGTGTGTGTGTGTGTGTGTGTGTGTGTGAAATTTTAACCTTTTTTCACTTTTAATGATACCAGGTGTGTGTGTGTGTGTGTGTGTGTGTGTGTGTGTGTGTGTGTGTGTGTGTGTGTGTGTGTGTTATATATTTTATGTTGTGTGTGTGTGTGTGTGTGTGTGTGTGTGTGTGTGTTTAATCTTTTATATCGAGGACAATAGAATAAGAACTCATGTGCTTTTTTGCATCCAGTCCCTGTGTGTATATAGTTTTTGTAAATCTTGTCATCTGTTCCCACCGGCACACAATGGCCTACTCTTACAAAAAGCGGAACAGGATTTAACGTTGTGCGCAAGATGTTCTGCGTGCATTTTGCACACGGGGCCTCGGTTTATAGTCTCATCCGAAGGACTTGTGGGAGAGTGGAGTCAGTACTGATGTTAACTCCAGGATGAAAATCCCCTGGAACGGGAATCGAACCCGGGTCGTCAAATTGCAAGCGCAATGTTCTGACCACTAGGCTATCCCTTCTTGTGTGTGTGTGTGTGTGTGTGTGTGTGTGTGTGTGTGTGTGTGTGTGTGTGTGTGGGTGCGCTGCGTGTGCGTGCGTGCGTGCGCGCGCGTGTGTGTGTGTGGGTGAGTGGGTGGGAGTAGGTGTCACTGTGTGTGAGTGGTTGGGAGGTGGGGTAGTCTGTTAATCTTGTTCAGTCTGTGTTATTATTAAATAATGTGTGTGGGCATTGTGTGTGTGTGGGGGGGGGGGGGGAGGCGGGGGGGGGGGGGGGGTAGTCTATTCTTCTTAATCTTCTTCAACCTAATGTTGCTAAATTGCCCAATTGTGTGTGTGTCCGTGTGTGTGTGTGTTTGTGTGTGTGTGGTGTGTGTGTGTGTGTGAGTGAGGGGTGGTGTGAGTGGTAGAGAGAGAGAGAGAGAGAGAGAGAGAGAGAGAGAGAGAGAGAGAGAGAGATCAGACAGACAGACAGACAGATAGATAGATAGATAGACAGACAGACAGACAGACAGACAGACAGACAGACAGACAGACAGACAGAGTCAGTCTCGTAGCCTATTGTATTTCCTCAACCTTACGTTGCTATTATTACCGAATGTTTGTTTACTGTTTCTATGATTGTCATAACTATTCTTGTTTATTGTTGTAATTATTGATGATTAGTAATGACTATTGCTTGGCTTTTATGTTTTTGCTTGTTTGTTAATTGATTCATTGTATTTTCGCCCTTTTTGTTGTCGTTAGGAAAAGTGCCCTGTAAAAGGTGATATCATTTACGTTATGTTACATTATGCACTCTGTCTCGTGTGTGCTCGCGTTCCTCCACATTCACACACACGCACACACACACGCACAACACACGCACGCACGCACGCACGCACGCACGCACGCACGCACGCACCACGCACACACACACACACACACACACACACACACACACACACACACACACGTCCGCACACTCGGACATACGTCGTGAGAAGAGTGGTTTGACAACCCAATCAAGATCAAGAACTCCTAACTTGTACACTCCGTTTCCAACAGGACTGTGAAAATACCTAGCAACCCAGAAGGCTTTTTTGTTTTCGCCTTTTGATTTAATGTTTGGTGTTTTTTTTGTTTTTTTGTTGTTGTTTTTCGGGTAGGGGATGGGGATGGATGGGGAATGGTATGCATTTTAAAACGCCTGTTGTTAAGTCTTGAAGTCACGTAATACATACTACGCGTGCATGAACGCGAACGCATTGGCAGCAGTGCAGCTAGGTAGGGGGTGGCCTCCACTTTTCCATTTCTGGTAACTACTCGCATGCAATTCAGTAGAAAACGGTCCCAAGAAGAGTGTTTGTTCTAGTTCTGCAAAGTGAAAACAGAAACGGCAGCAGCAGCACGCAGCAGCAGAAGACTAGGCCTAAGAGAAAAGTTTTCAGTAGGCCTAATGGGTGTTTTCGTTGTTTGCCTGGGCCCCTCACACATATGCACACGCGCGTGCACACACACACACACACACACACACACACACACACACACCACACACACACACACACACACACACACACACACACACACACACACACCACGCACGCACGCACATACACACACACACACACACACGTCACCACATCGACCTTGTAATCTAGCAAAATACCCGAAGGGATGGATGGCCTCCGCAATTTCCTCGGCTTGAAAGCACTTTGACTGGAAACCCTATAGCAACCCTGTTCCCAAGCTTTCGTCATCGATTCTTGCACAACTGAGCAGCACACAGTATGCAAAAAAAAAATAAAAATAAAAAAAAGAGGCGCGCGCATCAGACTTCTCAATGCAAGGCGGAATTGTCTTGGGAACTTTTTCTCCTGGGAAGATGTAGGCAGGCTTTTATTTTGGTCACGAGTGCTGTCCTCGATTTTTGCCTGGTGTTGTTTGCTGTCCCCGTTGTTGGCCTTCCACCTCTCTGACCGTTAGAAGTGTTGTAAGTCGTCGTGAGTACGTGTACGCCTGCTCCCGAGCTCTTGCGAGCTGTCGCGCTATCCTCTTTGCCGGAGAATTGATGATGATAGTTGGTGTACGTGGTTGGTCGGGGAACAGACTATACCGTATACCACCGCTATCGATCTTTATGGGGGTCATAAACAGTGTGTCTGTTCTTCGCGGCGAGTGCTTGTGTGTCTGGAGTTTTAGGGGGTTTGTCTTTATGCTGTGTCAGTCTGCCCCTCCTAAAGTTTTGAAAGTCTTGATTTTGTTTTGTCTCCAGAGCTGTTGTCTTGTGTAATCTTCGTGCAGTCTGTGACTGTCAGTCTTGTAATGTCTTTTTCTGTATTTCTTCTTTGTGTGTGTTCTTTTATATTTTTTCTTTGTCTTCTTCTCTTCTCGTCTTCTTCTTCTTTTTTTTTAAGAAGGAATGAGGTGCTGATTTTGGTCGAGAAGTATGTCTATTTCCGATGAACTGGTGTCTTTTTTGTGTAGTAAGTTCTGTGTTGCTTAGTTTTTCTTTCTTTTTTTTTTTTTCTTCTTTTCATTTTAATTCTCGTGATGCTGAGATTCTTGTTATAACATATTCGTCGCATTATCTGAAAATCTGAAATTCTGAATGTCTCTTTTCACCCTTTTTTTTTTCTGTAGTCGCTTGTGCATTTTCGTTTCCTCCTCCCGTCCCCCCCCCCTTTTCTTTCCCTCTCCATTTCTCTCTCCCTTCCGTCTCTTCTTCTTCATGTTTTCTTTTTGTCTCTCTCTCTAGCTCTTTTCTTCTTCTTTTCTTTTTTTTCACTGTTCGTTCTTCTCATCACTGTGTGTGGTGTGTTCGTTGTGTTGCAGGTTTGCTTCGTTGCTGCTCTTTCATTTTGATGTGGTGTGTGGTTTTGGTGTTGTGTTGTGTGTTTGGTTCTGTTTGATTCCCATTTTCACTTTCATCATTTTCTTTATAGTAAGCTTTGCACCCCCCCCCCCCCCCCCCCCCCCCCCCTCACTCTCAACCCATAAACCCCTTCGTATCACCAGGCAGGTCTAGCTCTCCCTTTCTCTGGTTGCAACCTCCCCTAAAAACACACACGACAACACACACAACCAAAAACAAAAACCACAACAAAAAAACAAACAACACAAACCAAACCCCAAAAACAACACACAACAAACAACAAACACACAAAACAACAACAAAACAAACCTCCCCCCAACCCACCTCCCCCCCCCCCCCCCCCCCCCCCCCCCCAACAACTGAAAAAGACAGACGTCACAATAAAACTTAAACTCGAGCTCGTACAAGCAACAAGGGAGTACTGTTCGAAAGTATACGTGAAAATAAGCGGATTTGATTGATTTTTTTTTTAAAGATGTAAATCAGAACAAGGTTTGTTACCCCCCCCCCCCTCCACACACACCACCCACACCCCCCCACACAACACACACACACACCACACACACACACACGTAAGAGGATTCAGAAAGGGGAAGGGCTGACATTCTCGGCTTTACTTCATGCTAATGTTTTTGATGAGCAAGATTGATACGGTAATAATGACAATGCAAGTAATAAACCTGTGCTTTCTTTACTTTTGCAGGCAGGTTGTGGTTGTTGTTTCTCTCTTTATTAAATAAGGTTTAGTTTATGACGTGGTGGTTATTGAATGAAGTATTCATAGGTTTTACGTGTTAAGTGTTGTTGCTGTCTTATAGATTTTTGGCTGGGCTTAAAGCAGTTTGAACGAAGGAACTATCTATATATAGATACTCCATCTCTCTGTCTGTCTTTGTGTGTTTGCCTGCCTGTCTGTCTCTGTCTGTCTTTGTGTGTGTGTCTGTGTGTGTGTGTGTGTGTGTGTCTGTGTGTGTGTGTGTGTCTGTCTGTATGTCTGTCTCTTTCTCTCGTGCGTGCGCGCGCGCGCGTGCGTTGTGTGTGTGTGTGTGTGTGTGTGTGTGTGGTGTGTGTGTGTGTGTGTGTGTGTGTGTGTGTGTGCGTTTGTGTCGTTTGTGTGTGTGTGTGTATGTGCGCGTGCGTGCGTGCGTTGTGACACGTATAACAAAGAACATGATTGCAAGCGCAGATGTTATCCTGTTCCTCAGACCCTTATCACCTCCTTCCCACTTTTGCCCCCCCCCCCCCTTTTTTTTTTTTTGTCTGGTGAACACCTACGCACATACAACAAGTGTACTGCTGTTGTATTTGCACATAAATTTACACACAAGCGTACTACGTGTGTATAATATAAATTGTCTCTATGTTAGTCTATCTCTGTCTGTCTGTCTCTTTCCCTCTATTACTCTCAAAGACACACACACGCACGCACGCACGCACGCACGGACACAAACACACACACACATACACACACTCACTCACACACGCACGGACACAAACACACACACACACATACACACACTCACTCACTCTCACACACACACACACACACACACACACACACACACACACACACACACACACACACACACACACACTAACACACACTAACACATACACACTCATGGATGTGTGCATGCATGCATTTGTTATAAGAAGAGAATTTAGATATCTTTCTGTGAGATCATTGTTCTTAGAAAGTTCGTGTTTTTGTGTTTTGTTGTTTTGTTGTTTTGAACCGGCACTGTTTTATCAGACAATCCCGACATCTCGTTACCAAACCCACGTCACAACAAAAAACCGATCGTTTTTTAAGACTACTTTAAACCGCCGTTTAAACTTACATCGAACTGCATGAAAAGAAAACAACAAAAACCAAAGAAAGTCGTTGAACTAATAATAATGATAAACCAGACCGTTTTTAGATGCTTGGAACCCTGAAAACAAGAAGTTATTGTCGGCATCGCCGAAGGCGTGTAGAAATTGGCGTTGTCAGGTTATATGACTGGCTATTTTTGGTCACTCCACCCGTGGGTTTGTGTGGGCGAGTTCATATAATACAGTTTGGCTCAACTAACCAGCCGTGCGTTGGCATCAACACGAACATCCTAGAACAACAAGCCTACAAAGATGAAACAGAAATAAATGCCTTGCAGGGGGTCTGATGCGATGGTTAGTGTTTGCGCGTACTAATGCGGGGGGGGGGGGGGGGGGGGGGGGGGGGGGGGGGGGCTATGTTTTTAATTTTTTTTTTATCATTTGTCATATTCTATCTCTTGTGTAAAGTCTTATTATGATATTTGTAAACCTGCCGACCACAGAGGCATTATCATGGCTATCATGGCTAGAATTAAAAATCGGTTTAAGATTGATTTTTTGTTGTTGTTTAATCATAATGTTGTGTCGTGGTAACATGTGTAGTGTAGTGTAGTCGTCAAGTTAGGTCAAGTAAGCTTTTTATTTCCAGGTGGTACATTGAGTAAGGACTGTATTTGCTTTAAAATTAATTTTTTGTTTATTCTTCAATGATAATCATAAGGATATTTTATGGTCTAGAGAAATATAGGGAAGTCATGTCAACTATTTCATTTCTTTGTGGTACATTGAATAGGCAGTAGGTTTCTTTTTTCTTCATCAATCCACAAAAATGAAGAAAAGCAGTAACATCATCAATAACCACATTAACAACATTATCATGACTGCATTGCAATAAATAAGATTTACATAATGTAGTGAAGTGTTGTGAAGTAGTGCAGTGTAGTGTGGTGTGCATGTGGTGAATTGTGTTATGTGGCTGCGTATTTATTGTGGTGTATTTTGTTATTCTGTTGTTGTTGTTGTTTTCATTTGCAGTAAGCCGATTTGTCTGCTAAAAAAAAAAATTGTTGGTCCGTTGTGGTCGATGATGACCTCCAAAACAGCAGAGGAGGCAGTTGCTGTTTCGGAAACAAGGCAGAAATTTGATTACAGTGGAGATGCCTTGCCCACAGTACACCATCCCAACTCTCTCGGCCAATTGAGCTTAAGGACAGTCAGTGTAGGAGATGTTCTCCAAAGGCCAACTGGCCCCCAGGGCTGCAGCACATAAGGACTGTGCAAGTCAAGCCTCCTAGTCAGTCATAGTCGATCACTAAAGACTAAGCTGTAAAGTGGAATTCCATGAGTGGGGAGGATACAGCCTCTCTGCTGTTGCCCCAGAGTCAGTGGTTTAATCAAGAACTGTGATAAAGCCCAGGTACTATATAAGGCCCCAGAGGAGGGCTTTGCTATACGAGAACAACTTATCCTAGACTACCATGCGAGAACACCTTGTCCCTAGCAGCATTCCAGCTATGAGGACGTTAAACCCATCCATTTCATGCTTTGCTACAGTTTGAATCTTTTAATTCTATTTTTAATTCGTTCATTTATTTTTAAAGCTAAATTTTGATAAGCCAAGCACGAAGTTAAATGCTCTCTCTCTCTCTCTCTCTCTCTCTCTCTCTCTCTCCTCTTCTCTCTCTCTCCTCTCTCTCTCTCCTCTCTCTCTCTCTCTCTCCTCTCTCTCTCTCTCTCGTTTCTGTATCGTGAATAGATAGGTCTGTCTTCGTCTGCATTAAACTTGACAGTAATGCTTCCAAAACTTGAGACGTATCAGACTCTCGCTGAGTGTTGACAGTATTGCTCTTTACAGGGTATAAGACCTCTGGCACAGGTATAGGCTTGCATCAGTAGGGTTTTTGGTGTTGTTGAATAAGGTATAAATGACTGGATTCTTCAGTTAGAGAAACCGGAATGTCTATAAAAAAAAAATCAAACAAAACAACAGTCATTACTTTTATTCATCCCTTCATTCAGAAACGGAAATGAATAAAACTGGGCAGAAATGGTTATGAAGTTGAGTTTGAAGAATACATGTAGTTTCCAGTCAGTCTAACAGAAGTTAAGAGTTTGTATTATTATATTGGGTTGGCGAAATACGGCAAAGGCTAATAATAATGACGATTCAGCTGGAATCGGTGGTAATTCTGCCATTAGGAGATGAACGGCTGTTGTTCGGTTCCTGTTATTGCCATTATTATGTATTCTGCTATTCCTAATAGGCTGTTGTGCTGGTAGTCTTCTTCTCTCTCTCTCTCTTCTCTCTCTCTCTGCTTCTCTCTCTCTCTCTTCTCTGCTCTCTCTCTCTCTCTCCTCTCCTCTCCTCTCCCTCCTCCCTCCTCTCTCTCTCTCTCTCTCTCTCTCTCTCTCTCTCTCTCTCTCTCTCTCTCTCTCTCTCCCCTCCTCCTCTCTCTCTCTCTTCCTCACCCCGCCCTCCAATCTTTCTCTCTCTCTCTCTCTCTCTCTCTCTCTCTCCTCTCTCTCTCTCTCTCTCTCTCTCTCTCTCTCCCTCTCTCCTCTCTCTCTCTCCTCTTCTCTCTCTCTCTCTCTCTCTCTCTCTTCTCTCTCTCTACCCCCCTGCCCTCCAATCCTTCATGCATCATCTATTAAACTCACATGAAAGAACGTTCGGCAAGAATAAATGTTTTTATAACAGTAAAATTCTTAAAACAACAACAACAACCACCTAACAAACCTCACTTATTGGATAGATTAGCATAGTTATGTATCATGTACAATACAGAAAGAACACAATAATGAATGACGTCGTTGATACAGTGATATATGATGTAATTGCGACATTGTCTTCTGTGGAGAAATTGTATAAGTTTTTAGGTGAAAATGAATTGTAAAAACAACAGAGAGCAATACAATGTGACACAATGCCTTAAGCAGTAGAATCTCTATAGTACAACAGACAACAGAGCAATACAATAAATTGATTAACTACCACATGATACAATGCCACAAACATAAATCAGCTGTACTATACAGACACCCACGCAGAAAATGACACGATAAGGTAAGAAAATGGAGCACAGGGAATGGTTTTGGTGCATGGACGGTCCAGTAGCATCAGAGCATTGTAAATCAATGCATCTGTTGTTTTTGTATACAAATACAATAGACACATTTATCGAATCTGTTCTTCCCGAGATTCTCCTGACGTGAACACAGCGTGTATGATCAAGCTACTAATATTCACGTCTTTCACTCGTTTTCCTTTCGCAATAGATTTTACAAAACGAAAATCCCACACAGTGTTTAAAGTGCACGAGTGGGATGGCAATGGGGTTCGATTATGCCTTCGGGGAAGAAAGAAAAGATGCAGCAAAGGAAGGATTAGGATGGTGAAAGGAAGGGGAGGGGGGAGGAGGATGCGGCTAAGAAAAGGAGGAACGTGTATTGGATATGGGGGGGGGGAGGAGGGTGAAGATGGTTCTAGGAGGGTGAAAGAGTAAGTGGGTAGGAGGTGGGAAGGAAGAGGGGGGAATGGGGGGGGGGTAAGGTGGGGAAGGAAGGGGGGGGGGGGGGGGGGGAGGGGTAGTGTCGAAAGGGAATGGTAGAAAGGCAGGTTTGCATTACGGAAAACTACCGCCCTTATCGCGGAGTGGAGATCCGTTTTCTTTCTTGTTTTTTTTTTTATGCGTCCTTCCTTTATTGTTGCCTACATTGCTTTTTTATGCAGCTGCTGTTGTTGTGATGTTTTATTCAGCGACACGAAGCCAGCTCCACATGCATGGCGCCCTTTGTTTGAGCACGCCGGCTACAAGAACAGACAGGCAGACAGAATGAAGCGTGCGGGGGCGCCTGCTCTCTCGCATGTTCGTATGAATGCAGATATGCGCGAGCGTGTGTGTGTGTGTGCACTCACGCATGTACATATACAGGGATACGCACGCACGCACTCGTGTACGCACGCACGCACACACGTAAGCACGCACACTCACTCACTCACTCACCGACTCACTCACTCACCGACTCACTCACTCACTCACTCACAAAGAACATCTTGAGTACATGTTAAAACTTCTTCCGCTTTTCCAAAGAGTAGGCCATTGTGTGCCGGTGAGAACAGAGGACAAAATTTACAAAACTGCAAACACACGGGGACTGGATGTAAAAAGAACAACGCATGAGTGCTTAATCCATTATCCTCGAAATGAAAGAATAAATGGATAAGAACACACACACACACACACACACACACACACACACACACACACACACACACACACACACACACACACACACACACACGATGCACGCATGCACGCATTACGTGTACACACACTCGTGCACTATACATGAACGAGAGAGAGAGAGAGAGAGGAGGAGAGAGGAGGGGGGGGGGGGGGGGGGGGGGGGGGGGGCAAGGCAAGGCAAGGCAAGGCAGGGCAAATTCTTTTATTCGAGGATAATAGATGAGCAGTCGTGTGCTTTTTTTTTTTACATCCAGTCCCCGCCCTTTTCAGGGATAACGTCAAGATAAAAAGATACTAAACACACACACACACACACACACACACACACACACACACACACACACACACACACACACACACACACAGAGGGAGAGAGATTTAAAAAAAGGGGGGAGGGGTATAATTTCACCCTTTTATCATCATGACAGGTAAGGAGTATCCAATGACCAAGTGGCGATTGTGTTTCTGATCTTTGCCTTCTGCTAGCGGGGAGCCGTCTTTATTATTGGCATACATGTCTTGTCTGTGTCTGCTCTGTCTGTCTGTCTGTATCTCTGTCTCTGTCTCTCTCTCTATGATGTTATAGAAATTTCTATGATGTTCAACGATTTTTTAATTTTTTTTTTCTCCTTTTTTTTTTTTTTCATAAATTGCAGTCGATTTGTTTTCATTGTTATGATTTTCTTTGATTGAGGCTGGATGTAAAAAAAGCCATTATGTGTGCTTATTCTTATCCCTTAATAAAAGTGTTTCAAAGTGTTTCAAAAGTGTTTCAAAGTGTTTCTCTCTCTCTCTTTCTGTCTCTGTCTTTATCTGTCTGTCTCTCTGTCTCTCTGTCTGTCTGTCTGTCTGTCTGTCTGTCTGTCTGTCTGTCTGTCTGTCTGTCTGTCTCTCTCTCTCTCTCTCTCTCTCTCTCTCTCTCTCTCTCTCTCTCTCTCTCTCTCTCTCCCTCTCTCTCTCTCTCTCTCTCTCTCTCTCTCTCTCTCTCTCTCTCTCTCTCTCTCTCTCCCTTCTCCCCCTTTCCCCCTCTCTCTCTGTTGTTTTTTCTCTGTCTCTATATTATTTTGTCTGTGTCTGTCTCGCTGTCTGTCTGTCTGTCTGTCTGTCTGTCTGTCTGTCTGTCTCTCTCTCTCTCTCTCTCTCTCTCTCTCTCTCTCTCTTCTCTCTCTCTCTCTCTCCTCTCTCTCTCTCTCTTCTCTCTCTCTCTCTCTCCTCTCTCTCTCTCTCTCTGTGTAAGACAGGCGCAGTCGTTAATGGCAAAAGGGGTTCCCTACAAATGTTGACGATATAGCCGGCCAATTTGGCGAGGTATTTGAAAGGAAACACACACACACACACACACACACACACACACACACACACACACACACACCCTACGTACGTACGTACGTACGTACGTACGTACGTACGTACGTACGTACGTACGTACGTACGTATGTATGTATGTATTTACACGTAAACTTATCTACGGTTGACTTCTGTGTTTTTTTCACAGACATGATGCGTACATAACGGATGACCCTTAGGGTGATTAAACAGGGGAACACTCGACAACAGAAAATCCTGAAATTTCTGGTTCAACTAGGCTAGGTGATGCCTGACTTAAGCGAATCAATGACAGAGAATTTGGGTGTATCCCAGGTGAATTCTCTGAGCATATCTGCCAGTGTCTCGTCTGTGTTAGTGGCTTAGTCACTTTCGTGTGTTTAATATATGCGCTGGAGATGAGGCATGTGCTCACACACACGCACACACACGCACGCACGCACACTCACTCACTCACTCACACATACTCTGTCTCTCTGTCTGTCTGTCTGTCTGTCTGTCTGTCTGTCTGTCTCTCTCTCTCTCTCTCTCTCACGCACACACACACACAAAACACACAAAACACACACAACACACTCACACACACACACACACACACACACACACACACACACACACACACACACACACACACACACACACACACACACACACACTCCTTCGGATGAGACTTTAAACCGAGGCCCCGTGTTTCGAACGCACGCAGAACATCTTGCGCACACGTTAAATCCTGTTCCGCTTTTCGTAAGAGTAGGCATCGTGTGCCGGTGGGAACAGATGACAATATTTACAAAAACTGCATACACACGGGGACCGGATGAAAAAAAGCACATGATTGCTTATTCTGTTATCCTCGATATAAAGATATAAAAGATTAAATAAATAAATAAATAAATAAATAAAACACACACACACACACACACTTTTTTAACAGCCATTTTGGAAATAGTTGCCGACAAAATATCTGCATTTCACAGGGTTTTATGAGACAAGTTGTTGCCTGCTCACGAAAGGGTGTGTGTGTTGTGTGTGTGTTGTGTGTGTGTGTGTGTGTGTGTGTGTGTGTGGTGTGTGTGGTGGTGTGTGTGAGAGAGAGAGAGAGAGAGAGTGTGTATGTGTGTGTGTGTGTGTGTGTGTGTGTGGTGTGTGTGTGTGTGTAAATGTTTTGTGTGTGTTGTGTGTGTGTATGTGTGTGTTACTGTGTATGTGTGTATGTATGGTGTGTGGTGTGTCTCAAAGAGAGTGAGTGAGAGAGAGAGAGGAGAGAGAGAGAGAGAGAGAGAGAGAGAGAGAGAGAGAGAGAGAGAGAGAGAGAGAGAGAGAGAGGAGAGAGAGAAGGGGAGGGGAATCCCCTCACTAGGCGCATACGTTAAACTGATGGGGGGGGGGGGGGGGGGAGAGGAGAGAGAGGGGAGAGAGAGAGAGAGAGAGAGAGAGAGGAGAGAGAGAGGAGAGAGAGAAGAGAGAGAGAGAGAAACCCTGAGTGAAGAGAGAATGAAGAAGAGAGAGAGAGAGAGAGGAGAAGAGAGAGAGAGAGAGAGAGAGAGAGAAGAGACAGAGCAGAGACAGAGAGAGCAGAGGAGACAGAGACAGAGAGAGACAGAGAGAAGCAGAGCTAGGGGCTTGGGCGGAAGCTGAGCTGTTGTTCTGCCTGAAGCTGTCAACAGCATCACCACGCTAGCTGCTGTCGAACGATGTGAAAAGGAAGCCACAGCCTGAGAGACCAGCGCTTTACTTGTTACCTCTGGGTACCAGCTCAGCGGAACATCGATATTTCTCTCTCTCTCTCTCTCTCTCTCTCTCTCTCTCTCTCTCTCTCTCTCTCTCTCTCTCTCTCTCTCTCTCTCTCTCTCTCTCTCTCTCTCTCTTTTCTCTTCCCTTCTCTCCACAACACACACACACACACACACACACACACACACACACACACACACACACACACACACACACACACACACACACACACACATATATATATATATATAGAAGAGACATATCTTTTAACCCTTGTCCCTCAAAATAGATATGTATCAAAAATAGAAATTTCTTTACAAGAATCAAATTGACAGTGGTAAAATAATGGATTGTCTGAAAGGAAAAGAAAAATGACCAGTACACATAAAGAAGTTTTATTCAGATTAAATCAATTCCATTAACCAGTATAATTATAATGCATACATATTTTTTTCTGAAAAAAAAAAGAATGCTACACAGTTTTATTTTCTGATTTAACTAATTCCTCGAACCGAACAGAGAAGGTATTGCCACAGGGTTAAGACACGTGACCGACCACCTTTCTGGCCCAGCATACATAGCAGTCCAGAGGTCTTGCCATATCTGACAAAATAATCGCTTTTGTGAAGATTGTGGGCGACAGTTAGCCTGCACACCCTGCCGCAGAGTGAGTAGACAGGAAAGTGATGAAGAGACCAAAGGAGCTTTGGGCTGAAAGCTTTGCTCTGAGTCTTGACTGTCATATCCACAGCCTGAGAAATTTGCGCTTGATAGCTCTGGGTACCAGCGCTGTTAAACATCGTTCACGAGAGAGAGAAGGGGGGGATAGAGGGAGGGAGGGAGAGAGAGAGAGAGAGAGAGAGAGAGAGAGGAGAGAGAGAGAGAGAGAGAGAGACAGACAGACAGACAGACAGACAGACAGACAGACAGACAGACAGACAGACAGACAGACAGACAGACAGACAGACAGACAATCAGTCCAATACACTTTTTGTTTTTAAAACAGGGCCCTAAGCGTCTGTAATAATTGTAGCAAACAACAAAATACTGAATTAATCGAATCCAGATTCTGAGATTCTTTCATATTTAATGTCACATAGGATCTCTTCTTGTTAGGGTTGTGGTTGGTTTTATTTGCCTTACTTTTATTTGTTCAATTACATTCGTAACCCAGCTGCGGCATGTGTGTGTGTTACAGTTGGCTGGGTCATAGGCAAAATGATTTTCATTATCTGTGTTCTTGTCTTTAATTATCTATGTTCTTGCCTTCTATTTTCAGCAAAGGGATTGACCTGTGTGTGTGCATTGCGCTGCTGGTGTGAAAATATCTGCTGAAGGCATAATTATAGTGTTCGGTGCAGAGCTAATCACCGTGATTTCTTGTTGGTTTTGGTTTTGTTTGCGCTTATTTCCTTATCACAAAAAATCCCAATTGTTCCTGTTTTTGTGTTGTTGTTTTTTGTGCGGTTGTTGTGGTGTGTGTGTGTGTGTGTGTGTGTGTGTGTGTGGTGTGTGTGTGTGTGTGTGTGTGTTGTGTGTGTGCGCGCGCGCGCGTTTGTGTGTGTGTTTATTATTATTATTATTTTTTTTTTTTGGGGGGGGGGGGTTCACACACACACACATGTACACACACAACACACACACACACACACACACACACACACACACACACACACACACACACGTACACACATGTACACACACACACACACACACACTCCACTTCCTTCCTTCCTTCCTTCCTTCCTTGCTACCGCTGCTATACACGGCAGTAGCGATAAATGACGGGAGGAATCACTACACTGATCAGATTCTTCTCCCCGTTAAGTTAAATCTTCCCTCCATCTCTCGGGGTCTTGGCTTGCGAGCTTTGCGTGTCTGAGTGCCCATCAAGTCATCAGCTGGAGGTAACGGCGGTATAATATAATAAGAGCGTTACCATTTTCTTATAGCCGTTGTCCTACTTGTTTTTGTGTCCCTCTATTCATCGATATTTATTGTGTAACGCCTTTCTCACTTTCTTATTTATTTCCTTCCTTTTTTCTACTCCAGTCGTGTGAGAAAACCTGTATGTCACTTAACTTATATCTTCCTATAACCCAGCGGGTTTTTTCTTTGAAGTAATAGATTATTATGATGAAAAAGCGTGTGGTTGACGCTTCAGGTTTAATTGGTATTATATATTACTTTGCTGGCTGGTGTATTATTTTCACTGTCGTTAATCATGTAATGGATGGGTGATGTATGCTGTGTGGTTTTTGTATGGCGTGTGAATGCCTTTTATGTCCGTTCTTAT
>CM060316.1:45604017-45619017 GCA_030674155.1 Stramonita haemastoma | reverse complement strand
TAGCAACATACATCCCTCCCCCCAAAAAAACACAAAAAAACAAACCCAAACAAAACAAAACAAAAAAAGCGAGGAAGTTGCAATTGAGAGAGAGGGACAGGCAGGCAGGCAGGCAAGCAGGACAAGCAGACAGACAGACAAATACACAGAGAGATTGTCATCCTTAAAGTTCCGACTGACCCCATTGCTTCGTTCTCCTATTCGCTTCTAATTCTACAGTTCCAGTCTTTTTTGCAGCTGCTGTTTGTTGTTTGGTGTTTTTAATCCTCCTTTTTTTTTTAATTATTATTGTTCTGTTTTTCTTTCCCACTTGGTTTGTCCTTTATTTCTTGCAAGTTTCCTTTCTTTTCAAAGCAGTCCTTTCAAGTTGAACCAGTGCCTGGTGGCCCATCTGTCTGGCTGTGTGGTGTAGGCGCGGGGATGTTAATGAGTGCGAAAGAAAATGCCCAGGCTTCTTGGGAGCCAGTCGGGGAGCGGGTTATCAGCATGGCAGCTGGGAGGGAGGAGGAGGGAGAGAGAGAGAGAGAGAGAGAGAGAGAGAGAGGAGAGAGAGGAGAGAGAGGAGAGAGGGGAGAGAGAGAGAAAATCAAGGCAAGTGTCTTAAGCATGACAAAATAATAGGCAATTCATGAGAATCATAAGTTTTAAGATGCCAGTGTTAGAGAGGGAAAGAGAATGATGAATATTTGAGAGAGAGAGAGAGGGGGGGGGGGGGTTGGGCTTAGGGGGGGGGGAGGAGAGACAGAGTGAAAGAGAGAGAGAGGGGGGGGGGGGGGCTTAGGGGGGGGGGGGAGGAGAGACAGAGTCAAAGAGAGAGGGAGAGGGGGGGGATTCATTTGAATGTTTGAATATTTATGTTAGGTTAAAAGAGGAAAATATTGAAAGTTTGCTTAAAGCAAGTTGACGTGAATTTTCGAATCGACACTGCTGAAACAGAGCAGGAACTTCAAACTTCTTGCAGAAACGAACAGGCGTGAATATTTTAGCAGAACGTTTTAGTTAAAATAACAGGAAGGAATGTCAAAGAAATTGGTTGTGACTGTGATGTTGTTCACGTGAATATTTCAACACAAAGCGTTCAGTCTGCAAAGAGAATGGGGGTCGCAATTTAGCTTTTGAGTTGATCAGGGGAGGGGGAGGAGAGAGAGAGAGAGAGAGAGAGAGGAGAGAGAGAGAGAGAGAGAGAGAGAGAGAGAGATAGCGTGTACGAGTGTGTGCACGCATACACGCAGAGCTGTGTACACTTGTCCCGCCCAGAGCGATAGTTTTAGAAGTTTGAAAACAAGAATTGACTCGTGTATAATAACGAAGCGTTCTTTTTGGAGAAACCGAGTTCGCTTGCTTGAAGAAAGTCAAGAGTTATGCGTCCCAAAATTGATACGGATTCCGCAAGAGGAAGCATTCCACAAAAAGAGAGCAAAAACTCAGATCGATGTATCGTGTTTGGAGTTGCTTCTGCCTTCATGTTTCTGTGTGTGTGTGTGTTGTGTGTGTGTGTGTGTGTGTGTGTGTGTGTGTGTGTGTGTGTGGTGTGATTGTTGTGTGTGATTGTGTGTGTGTGTATGTGTGAGTGAGTGTGTGTTTGAGTGTGTGTGTGTGTGTGCGCGCGCGCGTGCGTGTGTGCGTGCATGCGTGCGTGTGTGTGTGAGTGTGAGTGAGTGAGTGAGTGTATGTGTGCGCGTTTTCTTGCTTGCTTGCTTCTACAAACCAGAGGCACTGGATTTGGAAGCTTGCAAACAAGAACCGACATATATACAGCGTCTATTTAGAGAAGAAGACAGGCTCAATGGATAGAAGTAATTTAGAGTTTTGCGTTCCGAAATGTGCATGAATAATTTAAGAGGAAACGTTCTGCTGAAAGCAGCTTGAGTGGGATTGATGCTTCGAGCTCTTCAACCGATTCTCTCGGTCTGTCTGTCAGTCTGTCTCTCTCCCTGTTCTCTGCATGCGCGCGCGCGCGCGCGCGCGTGTGTGTGTGTATATGCGCGTGTGTGTGTGTTTTAATTTTTATTTATTCTTTTTCATTTATTCTTTTTTATATCGAGGATAATGGAATAAGCACTCATGCGCTTTTTTACATCCGGTTCCCGTGTGTATGCAGTTTTGTAAATATTGTCATCTGTTCCCTCTGCGTGCTTATGTACAAGTGTGTGGCTTTGTATGTGTTTGTTCTCACGAGAATGCTAAGTTTTCTTCCGTGATTTTGTGTGAAAGTCCTAAACAGGAAGACTGTTGTTCAGTTTGTAGGAAGTGAAAGTTTTTTTGTGAGCTGTCACTTGACACGGTCACTTGGAAAGGAAATGGATTGCTAGTTACAAAAGTGTGTGTGTGTTGTTGTGTGTGTGTGTGTATGCGCGCGCGCGCGCGTGCGTGCGTGCGTGCGTGCGCGCGCGTGTGTGTGTATGTGTGTGTGCGGCGCACGGATGCACGCACGTGTGCATGCTTGATTTGTCGGAATAGAGGAGAGTCTGTTTGAACAGGAAGGTTTAGTCTTTAGTGAAGGGGAAAGCTGTTGTGTTGCCGGGAGTATACTAAGCATGCTTGTGTCAACAGAGTGTTGTCATGCTAAGAGGAAGAGAAATCGGATTATTGAACATTTCGAGGTCCTCTCAATGCGTGCGTGAGTGTTTGAGAGAGAGAGAGGACAGAGAGAGAGACAGAGAGAGAGACAGAGAGAGACAGAGAGAGAGACAGAGAGAGAGAGAGAGAGTGTTTGTTTTAATTGTTGTCACTCGTAGGTTCCTACCAATATGTAACCGAATTCTTTTGATATGCGGAACGCCGAACGAGTTTTCAGGGTATGCGTAAGATGTTTTAAGCGTGTTCCCTCCTGAGGCCACGATCTATTGTCTCATCCGGATGACTTTCGGGGCAGTGGAGTCGGTGCTGATATTAACTGCAGGTGGAAATTTACTTGAACGGGCGTCTCCGTGGTTGCTCGAACCCGGACCATTGGATAGCGAACTGAGCGGTCTAACCACTAGGCTATTCCCTCTTCCTCTCCCACCCCCTTCTTCGATTGATTAATCGATCACGACCATCCATTCATCCATCCATCCATAAGCATGAAATTGTGCAGATTGCAGCATATTTCAAGCCTAAGTGTTGTCATTTTGGAAGGTAAAGAACCCGAAATCCCCGAGTTCCCATCCCTCCTGTGAGCAATTTATAAACATAGATGGTTCTGCGCACGTTGTGTGTGTGTGTGTGTGTTGGTGTTGTGTGTGTGTGTGTGTGTGTGTGGTGTGTGTGTGTGTGTGTGCTGCGTTGTGTGTGTGTGTGCGTGTGTGTGTGGTGTTGGTGTGTTGTGTGTGTGTGTGTGTTGTGTGTGTGTGTGTGTGTGTGTGTGTGTGTGTGTGTGTGTGTGTGTGTGGGTGTGGTGGTGCTCGGGCATGCGTGGTTCCCGGTGGATATTCCCCGTGTCATTCCATTCACCAGTGTGTTGGCATACGGACCGGGCCGTTCAGTGACATATTATTGCAATAGTATGATGTATCGGTCTCAGCTGCTGCTGTACTCTGCTAGCGATCTGTCTCATTTCTTTCTGCGCTGTTTCGCAGTGGGTGTTTGGTAGGGTGTAGAAAGTTGTAATGAAACATTAGAAGACAAGGCACTAAAAACAGATAACAATTTGATGCTCGTGAAGTTGATAGTCCTCTGCTTGGCTACAACGGTCTCTTCTGCTGTCCTCTGCCCTAGCTATCTGTCTCATTTCTTTCTGCGCTGTTTCGCAGTGGGTGTTCAGTAGGGTGTAGAAAGTTGTGGTAATGAAACATTAGGAGACAGAGCACTAAAAATGTATAACAGTTTGATGCTTGTGAAGTTGATAGCTTAGTCATTTGCTTGGCTACAACGGTCTCTTCTGCTGTCCTCTGCCCTACCTATCTTGTCTATTTCTTTCTGCGCTGTTTCGTAGTGGGTGTTTGGTAGAATATAGAAAGTTGTGGTAATGAAACATTAGAAGACGGGGCACTAAAAATGGATAACAGTTTGATGCTTGTGAAGTTGATAGTCCTCTGCTCGCTACACGTGTGTAGGAGGGAAGGGTTTGAGAGTAGAGACCGGATATGGAGGGGGCATGGCAATTGATGAATATGTATGGATGGTGTGGTTTCATCCGCCTCTTCCCTACTCCCATGACGGTTTTTCTAGGCCTACCCGCCGCGCGTGTTAGTGCTGCCACAGAGAGCGGTTTAGTTAGAATCAGCCCCAATTGGGGTCTTCCCCACCCCCCTCCTACACACACACACACACACATACACACGCACGCACGCACGCGCGCACACACACACATAGTATATATTTATATAATATATATACACAACACACACACCACCACACACACACACACACACACACACACACACACACACCATGGTCGCAACACACAGGTTCTTAACAGTCGATTTAGAAACGACAGCACAAGTGTTGAGTTGTTGTGTTGTTGTTGTTGTGTGCGTGCGTGTGTGTGTTTGTACATATGGTTGTGTATGTAAAATTGAAATCTAATAATTCTCTTCGCGAACGGTCACATTCACATGCATGATATGATTACAAGTGCTTTGATTTGTTTGCATTACAAGAATCACCGCTATATAAACTACATATATTATTAGTAGTAGTATTAATCAAACCTAGTTTTCTTTAAATCGAAGTGATGATCACACAAGCCGAATGTAATTTGCTAGTATAGGCGATGGGGTCAAGAACAAATCTGCGTATTATCTCTCTGAACACTGTTGTGGTGGAAGTATGTTTTCTGACGATTATCGGCTGTTGACTTCAGGGTCTTTTCGTGCAGCACAGCGATCCGTCAAAAGTCGTTAGCGTCGGAGAATGTCCCATCATAAGCCTGCATGCAGCAGATCGTTGAATGGTACAGTGAGGGGTTGAATTATGGAAGGGGGATGAGAACAGGAGATGAGAGTGGTAGGCTTTGTTACTGTCTGTCTGTTTATCTGTCTGTCTGTCTGTGTCTGTCTGTCTGTCTGTCTGTCTGTCTGTCTGTCTCTCTCTCTCTCTCTCTCTCTCTCTCTCTCTCTCTCTCTCTCTCTCTCTCTCCTCTCTCTTTCTGTCTTCTGTCTGTCTGTCTGTCTGTCTGTCTGTCTGTCTGTCTGTCTGTCTGTCTGTCTTCTCTCTCTCTCTTCTCTCTCTCTCTCTCTCTCTCTCTCTCTCTCTTCTCTCTCTCTCTCTCTCCTCTCTCTCTCTCTCTCTCTCTCTCTCTCTCTCTCTCTCTCTCTCTCTCTCTCCTCCTCCTCCTCTCTTTCTTTCTTTCTTTCCTTTCTTTCTTTCTTCTTTCTTTCTTTCTTTCTTTTCTTTCTTTCTTTCTTTCTTTCTTTTCTTTCTTTCTTTCTTTCTTTTGAGATGTCTGTTTAGATGCAACATTTGGTACACAGAATAGGATGCATGAGTTTTATGCTTGATAACCTAAACATCTTTTCGAGATGTGTGACAGATCGTAATCAGAGATTCATTCACAGCGGGTGATAGTAAGAAGAGGAAGCTGTGTGTGGATTAATGGAGCCAGCTGAAGGGAGTTCGGGGAGGATGGATGCTTTTGTCATTTTTTGTACAGACATTTTCTGAGAAGCTTCGACTTTAACGTAGTTGTGTTTTTTGTTGTTGTTGTTGTTGTTGTTGTTGTTGTTTTTTTAAATTATGAAACGGTTAGAGGTATGTTCAGATGCGTACAAATTATTTGTATTTCTATCCATCGGGCTGTTTAAGTAAATGTCATTAGTTTGTTACAAACAGCCGGTTTTGTTGTTGTTGTTGTTTTTACGTGGTTGCATGTTCTCTTTCCAAGCCAGGTTTCACTATAAACAAACAAAAGCAGAAAATCAACCAGAAATGAATGTCTCTGAAGGGATTGTTAGCGTTTCATCCATCATTTATCTCACAATCATCCTCCGCTGTAAAAACAACATTTACACATTAGTGTCCTCTTCTCGCAGCTCTGTGTCAGCCATTACACTTATCGGAGCAGGGGGAAAAAAAGATAACTGTGTAGATCCCAACTCCCGTTTTCCCCCAGCTTATGGACATCGATCGATAATCCTTTTTCTCCTCGGTAAAGAATGGATTCGGCTGTTGCTGGATGGTAGTAGTAGTAAAGTCCGTAAGCCTTAAATGATAATCTTTTCTGTGCATGGTCGTGGTCATTGCTGGATATCAGTAAGGTCAGTTTTCTGTACATGATCATTGCTGGATACGAAAGGTCAGTAGCTTTAAATAATCATCTTTTCTGTACATGATCATTGCTGGATACCAGTAAAGTCAATAAACCCGAAAGGATAATCTTTTCTGTGCATGATCATAATCATTGCTGGATACCAATAAAGTCAGAAGCCGTAAATGGTAAATCATTGTTCTATGCATGATCATGATCATGATCATTGCTGGATACCAGTAAAGTCAGAAGCCGTAAATGGTAATGTTCTATGCATGATCATGATCATTGCTGGATACCAATGAAGTCAGAAGCCGTAAATGGTAATCTGTTCTATGGATGATCATAATCATTGCTGGATACCAGTAAAGTCAGAAGCCGTAAATGGTAATCTGTTCTATGCATGATCATAATCATTGCTGGATACCAGTAAAGTCAGTAAACCTTTAATGATAATCTTCTCTTCTATGCATGATCATGATCATTCAGGAGTCGTTAGTGGCCAGGGACGTCAGATTGTACTTACTGCGGCTGCGCTAAGCGGATTTGGCGGGTGACTCACAGGGTGGTATTGATGTGAGATGATGAGATGGGGTGGAAATAGCTAGCTGCAGACTTTGCCACCGGGTCAATTTGGGGAGGACGTGATAGGGGGCTTAAACACCGCATGTCGTCTTTATGCTCACCAACAGCGTCGCAGTGTCTTGTTTTAACAATGCTAGTTCATGTAATGGTGATACTCTGTTATTTGCGCACGACAGTGCTGGATTTAGGGCAACTCTGAGCTTAGAGCCTGTATGCTCTTTAATGAAATACATGATGTATGTGAAGTAGGCCATATGTGGTGTTTGGAATAGGGAAGTTACAGTTGTAGCGTTTCTGTGATGATTTAGTTAAAATTTTGAAAGCTTTGGATGTTACCCATTGTTGAACATTTTTGACAGTTTTTGTGACTCATTTGATGGTTAACTGGAGATAAGTAGAGCAGAGGAAGAAAAGGAAAGGAGTCAGGCTTATTCATTTATTTATTGATATTCATTAAATGAGATTGTGGTGTGTGCGGCGGGCCTTAATAGCAGGTTGTTTGTGGCAGCACACCATCACTGTGTATTGCTACACACTGCAATTCCTGAAATATCAAGCAATCATCCATTCAACCCAAAAACTGCCAGCAAGCAGTATTCGATCGGAGCCTGTCTTTTCGTTCTTTGTAGTGATTCTTGAGAACAGATTAGTTTCAGGACTGACACATTGTTCCGCTGTAGGAGATGGCAGTAAGATGACAGTGTGGGTGATATTGATCTGAGATTGCTGCTTATTGTGTGGAGGACAAACACTGAAACAGATACAGACTTGACCATTGTGTGTCTTGAAGGGTTGGTTTGGGTTTTTGTTGTTTGGTTTGGTTTTTCTTTTTAGCCTCAGCCGAACATTTAGGCCTCCTTTCATAGTTTGAACGTATTTTTTTTGGTCTTTTTCTTTCTGTCTCTGTCTTTCTTTCTTTCTTTCTTTCTTTCTTTATGCGCGCGCACGCACCCCCCCCCCCCCCCCCCCACACACACACACAGAGGTGTGTGTGTATGTGCATATATATAGTTATAAATCATCCATTATATATGTTATAATTATATATTTTATATATATGTATACATATATACGTATCTATACATATATATATTATTAAGATTGATTGATTAGGCCATTTATTTAATTAAGAGTTGCATGTTTTAAGTAATGTTGACATTGCTGGAGAAACGATCTTCCAGGTACTTTACGTGCCAACTTGCCAGCGCCGTATTCCCTGCACGTTGTTCATCCATATAAGAAGATCGAGTATGTGTGTTAAAAAAGATCAATTCATTGTCAACTGTCAATGGCTTGCTGAAACAAAACAGTCGAACGATAACAACAAAACCCAAACAAACAACCCCCCCCCCCCCCCAAACTAGCATGTGCTTAAGGCTTTGAAGACTACTATGCAGATCAATCAGGCAAGGTTTAGTCACTGTCATGTACTATTTATTCACAAATGCGGAGGCTTATAATCGTGGTGTATTCCAGCACGCAACCTATTGGAAGACAGAAATCTATAACTGCACTAAAACTAATCATCATTATTGAGCATGCTTAAATCACCACAGTGTAGCAGTCCACCCAACGATTCCATTAAACGGTCTCTGCGTTCACGGGAGCCATTCTTCAGAACTGATTAGCGTTAAGACCCTCACATTCTGTTGCCCTTGCTGCAAGGGGATGCAGCGGGCCGGGGGTATTGATCCCAGAGGAGAGGAGAAGAGATGGGAGAATGCAGCTATCAAGACTCCCAACATTTTAGTCTCTGACTCAGTGTGTGTCGTGGTCTTTTTTCCTATTTTTTCCTCTTCTTTTTTGTTTTTGTTTTCTTCAGTTTTGAACAATACCCATGTTACTGGTTTAATGTTTCTTACATTACTAAGATTGATGTCGAATCGTGAAAAGTGGTTGATCTGACATGTTAGATTGATTTTTGCCCCTGTGAAAAGGGAAAGATATTCATGGTTACTGATGACTTTTCTGTCTGCCTTTCTTTGTCTTTCTGCGTCTCTGTGTCTCTGACTCTGACACACACATTCTCTCTCTCTCTCTCTCTCCTCTCTCTCTCTCTCTCCTCTCTCTCTCTCTTCTCTCTCTCTCTCTCCTCTCTCTCTCTCCTCTCTCTCCTCCTCTCCTCCTCTCCTCTCTTCTCTCTTCTCCCTCCCTCTCTCCTGCTGAAGTTCTTCCACCATATTGTTCACTAGATTCAGATACCTTTCATATCCGCGACACCCTATAATACTGTTAAGTGAGAAAAGCTAAAACTGCTCTGAAACTAATAGTCATTGTTGAGCATGTGCTTCAGTCACTATGGTGTAGTCATCCTAGCGATTCCATCAAATGGCCTATCCGTTCACAGGGAGCCATTCTTCAGAACTGATTAGCGTTAAGACCCTCACATTCTTTTGCTCGGGCTGCAAGGTGAGGTAGCGGGGGGTATTGATCTGAGATGGGAGAGTGCAGAGCGCTATAGCCTAGGACTTGGCCATTGTAGGAAGAACATAGCTGCTACAAACTTGTAGTCTTGTGTTTGTGGAGGAAAGTCCGTACACTGTTCTTTCTGTTCTACTGGGTTTCTAACAGTCTTCGTGTTGCAGTTTAAACGTTGGTTGGTTTAGGGTGGTGATGGTCGCCTGCTTGTAAAAGGTTGATCCTGCCACTTTAGATTACCCTTTGTCTGGTTTTTTAAAGAGGGATATGTTCTTGTTATTGATTTTTGTTGTTGGTCTAACGGCTTTTACCTTTGTCTCCTTTCCGTTTTTTCTGTCGCAGTTCCTTCCTCCATCCCTCCCCTTGTCTGTCTGTCTGTCTGTCTGTCTCTCTGTCTCTGTCTCTCTCTGTCTCTGTGTCTGTCTCTCTCTGTTCTCTCTCTCTCTCTCTGCCCCCCCCCCCCCTTTTTTTTCCTTCTATACCTCAGTCACCCCACATTTCCATCTCCAATTTGAAGAGAAGTATTCCATGCACGTGAACAGTTCCCCAGGATCGGGACCATCAACCCCCTCCCACAACTGCAGTGGATTGCTGCAGGATGACAGATGACACAGCGGGGATGTATCGATCAATGTATCGATCAAGGGTCAGATGAGAGAACACAGCTATGGACCTGGCCATTGTGTGAAGGACATAGAGCTCTTTACACACTTGGCCATTGTGTGAAGGACATAGAGCTCTACACACGTGCCATGGGAAGGACATAGAGCTCTACACACTTGGCCATTGTGTGAAGGACATAGAGCTCTACACACTTGGCCATTGTGTGAAGGACATACAGCTCTTTACACACGTGGCCATTGTGTGAAGGACATAGAGCTCTTACACACTTGGCCATTGTGTGAAGGACATAGAGCTCTACACACTTGGCCATTGTGTGAAGGACATAGAGCTCTACACACGTGGCCATTGTGTGAAGGACATAGAGCTCTAGACTACACACGTTGGCCATTGTGTGAAGGACATAGAGCTCTTTACACACTGGCCATTGTGTGAAGGACATAAGCTCTTTACACACGTGGCCATTGTGTGAAGGACATAGAGCTCTTTACACACGTGGCCATTGTGTGAAGGACATAGAGCTCTAGACTACACACTGGCCATTGTGTGAAGGACATAGAGCTCTTTACACACGTGGCCATTGTGTGAAGGACATAGAGCTCTTTACACACGTGGCCATTGTGTGAAGGACATAGAGCTCTAGACTACACACTGGCCATTGTGTGAAGGACATAGAGCTCTAGACTACACACTTGGCCATTGTGTGAAGGACATAGAGCTCTTTACACACGTGGCCATTGTGTGAAGGACATACAGCTCTTTACACACGTGGCCATTGTGTGAAGGACATACAGCTCTTTACACACTTGGCCATTGTGTGAAGGACATAGAGCTCTTTACACACGTGGCCATTGTGTGAAGGACATACAGCTCTTTACACACGTGGCCATTGTGTGAAGGACATACAGCTCTAACTACACACGTGGCCATTGTGTGAAGGACATAGAGCTCTTTACACACTTGGCCATTGTGTGAAGGTCATACAGCTCTTTACACACGTGGCCATTGTGTGAAGGACATAGAGCTCTAGACTACACACGTGGCCATTGTGTGAAGGACATAGAGCTCTTTACACACTGGCCATTGTGTGAAGGACATACAGCTCTTTACACACTTGGCCTTTGTGTGAAGGACATAGAGCTCTTTACACACGTGGCCATTGTGTGAAGGACATAGAGCTCTTTACACACGTGGCCATTGTGTGAAGGACATACAGCTCTTTACACACGTGGCCATTGTGTGAAGGACATAGAGCTCTTTACACACTGGCCATTGTGTGAAGGACATAGAGCTCTTTACACACTGGCCATTGTGTGAAGACATACCCACATTGGCCATTTTGTAAAGGACATAGACCTCTATACACTTGGTCATTTGTAAAGGATATAGAGTTTCTAGACTACACACTTGGCGATTGGTAAAGGAATATAGAGCTGATACATTTTGCATGTATTAGGACATATATATAATATATATTCCCTCCCTCCCGTCCCTCCCTTTGTGTGTGTGTGTGTGTGTGTGTGTGTGTGTGTGTGTGTGTGTGTGTGTGTGTGTGTGTGTGTAGTGATTATGCTATCATTTTATTCTTTTATTTGAGGATAATGGAATAAGCAGTTATGTGCTTTTTTAATATCCTGTCCCTGTATGTGTGCAGTTTTGTAAATGTTGTCATCCGTTCCCACCGGCATACGATAACCTACTCTTCTGAAAAGTCAAACGGGTTTTAACATGTGCGTAAGATGTTGTGCGTGCGTTCGCACACAGGACCTCGGTTTATAGTCTCATCTGAAGGACGTTTGGCGGAATAAAGTCGGCACTGATGTTAACTCCACATGAAATTTTCTCTTGGAAGGAGATTCAAAGCGCGCGCGCGGGGGTGTGTGTGTGTGTGTATGTGCGTGCGTGCGTGTGGAGCGCATGCATATGTAATGATGTGTTCGTGCGCGCGAGAGCACATGCATAGAATTAAAGTTTATGATTTTTTCTCCATATAGATGGCATGATTGTATGTTGGTATGTGTGTTGGGATTAGAACGCTGCTGTAAATATGACTTTAGAGATATAAGAGAGATACAATAAAAGGTTTTAAGTAGTGTCATTATTTATGTACAATGCTAGTGGAGAAGGGAGGAGGCAGAAGTCTTTTCTTCGCCAGCGTATGATGTAATGAATGTTTTGTGTAGGGGGGAAAAACCGTTTGGAAGTTTGATAACTTTTTGTAACTTTTTTTTCTGCTGTTTTGAACTCTGATCTTTTCATTCTATTCTGGAGAGTTTTTAACGATCCTGTCATCAATGTCGACTGTTTGAAAGGAACGGGATTGGAAGTTTGGACTGGTTACAAGCTCTAACACACACGAGCACGTGCACAAAAATAATAATATGTACATCGACGCCCCCCCCCCCCCCCCCCTCCTCAACACATACAAAGACATACACACACACACAACACACACACACCACACACGCACGCACATCCGAGTAAATGATCTTTTTCAATTCGTGCAAATTACGCTATGTTATATATATATGTGTATGGAACCACCTCTGGCAGATCAGTGTGTTATCTAACAGACGTTTCTCTCTCTCTCTCTCTCTCTCTCTCTCTCTCTCTCTCTCTCTCTCTCTCTCTCTCTCTCTCTCTCTCTCTCTCTCTCTCTCTCTCTCTCTCTCTCTCTCTCTCTCTTTCATGGCGATGTGGGAATGCACCCCATGGACTTAGTGAGTCATTCTCTGCTCTTTCCCACTGGCGTCTAGACAGGATCATCAGGAACCATGCTGTTCCCTCCACCTCAAGTGGTTTGTCTTACCTCACGCCAGAATATTTTGATTATTATGTACAGCTCGTATTGGTGGGTTTTTTTTTGGATTGTTTGTGTTTTTGTTGTTGTTTTTTTTTTAGTTGATTATGTCTCCAAAGTTTGCTTCTGTGCATGGTCTCCAGTGTCAGTCTTATGAAAATAGCTGATCCCAGATAAGAATAGTTTTTATCGTTTTGTGGTAGTGGTTTTGTTGTTTTTGTTGTTGTTTTTGTTTTTTTAATCCGACAGAAGTTGAAAACGTTTTTTGTTGTGAAGATGGTTAATTTTAAAGTTACATTTTTCTTTGTGAAATATAATCTTCCTGGGAAGGAAGACTTTTTAAGGCGACCCTTTTTATAAGAACTTTTTTGTTTAACTGTAAAATATGACCGGTCTTTTCCGTGGCAAACATATTATGATGTCTAAATGGTAAATTGAATCTTCGTGTCTGTCAGGACTTCTGTATACGTGATAAGCATCTATAAAATGGCGAGAAGTACTCTTTTGATCATGAAAATTATGGTTTCTTTGGTGATACATTACACTTTCATAGGTTAGGGGGAAATAGCTTTTTGGATGTGAACTTTATTTTCCATTTTGAAAGAAATCATTCTCAGAGTAATACTAAAGAATCACGCTTCAAATTTCTCTTTACATAGTGACCTTTACCGCTTTTGATTATTTCAAACTTGTGAACTGTTGCTCTTTTCTGTGACAGCTTTATCATTTCTGTCTAGTACGGAAATTTGATTTTAAAGTAAAAGTTATGTTTCGACCCCCCAAAAAAAAAACACACAAAAAAACAACAAAACACACACACAAAACCAAAAAAAAACACACAAAAAAAACACCACCAAAAAAAAAAATATTAAAAAAACCATGTGCACCACCACCACCAAAACAAAAACATTAATCATACAACGAAAAGTACTCTCTAGCATGGAAAAACTCGATAACCCGACTGCATGGCGAAAATGACAACAGAGACCTTTAGAAAACTTCAAACTTGCCATAGAAACACACAGGGCAGAAAGTGCAGCCTTGCCCTACTCCCACCTCTGAGGACAGTCCCTAGTATTGGAAAGTACAAGGCCGTGGTAGTAGTCATCGATCGTCTCGCACAAGCCTGCTTCCAGAGAGGAGGAGGGAGGTGTATTGCCCGACACTGTTGGAAAGAGAGAGAGAGAGATGAGGAGAGAGTAGAGAGAGAGAGAGAGAGAGGAGAGGAGAGAGAGAGAGAGAGAGAGAGGAGAGTGACTCTTACAATTGCCCGTGTCCTTTCCAAATACTGAACAGTCTTTGCCCACACCACTCTCTTGTTTTTTGGAAGACAGATTTTTTTTTCTTCTAGGTATTGGAAAAATATTATTTACAATGTCATGTTTTTGCTTGAACTTGGAAGTGTTTTGTTGCAGACGGTTCTTCTGTTGTGTTGTGTTTTGATATCGTGTGAATTGTTTTGCTCTGCCTCTCTGAGCGGGTGTTCGTTTCTGTCCGTTCATTTGATACCTGTATTGTGAGCCGCTCTCTCTCTCTCTCTCTCTCTCTCTCTCTCTCTCTCTCTCTCTCTGTTCTGTCTGTCTGTCTGTCTGTCTGTCTGTCTGTCTCTCTCTCTCTCTCTCTCTCTCTCTCTCTCTCTCTCTCTCTCTCTCTCTCTCCTCTCTCTCTCTCTCTCTCTCTCTCTCTCTGCTTGTGCGTGCGTGCGTGCGTGTGTGTGTGGGGGTGGGGGGGGGAGGGGCAGAAAGAAATCTGAAAGTGGGGGGCAGGCAGAAGAGAGAGGACGGGAATTTAAAAAGAATATCAATATTTAGATGGTGGGGGTAGAGTGATTCCCTTGTATTCGTTTCAGAATTGATTAAATTATGGAAACTAAATATAAAGTGTAATTTTATATTCATCTTTGCGCGCGCGCGCGCGTGTGTGATAATATGTTGAATGGCAAGTGTCTTTTGCATCTTTATTATAATTTTGTTTTTAGTAGTTTATAGCGTCAAACTCCGGCGCGGCGGTCAGAGATGCCGAAGATCCTTAAGAATGGAACCTAGTGAGTAGGGGGATGTGGGTGAACAAAGGTTGTAAGAGGTTGTGGAGAGAGAGAGAGAGAGAGAGAGAGAGGAGAGAGAGAGAGAGAGAGAGAGAGAGAGAGAGAGAGACACAGAGAGACACAGAGAGACACAGAGAGACACGAGAGAGACACACACAGAGAGAGACACACACAGAGAGAGAGACACAGAGAGAGAGAGAGACATAGAGAGAGAGAGACAGAGAGATAGAGACAGAGAGAGAGATTTGGGAAGTTTATTCATTAGCCAATAGGCCATGTCCCCTCCACACGAAGGGAAGAGTGCATAAATCATGCGCCATGAAAATAGTAAAATTGGTTTTATTATAGATTCGTATGAAGTCA
>CM060316.1:45594017-45599017 GCA_030674155.1 Stramonita haemastoma | reverse complement strand
TAGCTGTGCTGTAGCCTATACTGTGCTAGCGGGCCCACGTAAGCTCTATCTCTGTTGGTTATCTTCCTCCGTTCATCTATCTGCCTTATACCTGCCTAGCTGTAAAGTTTTTCCTTCCCTTTTGTTGTGTGATCTATCAGGCTTTCTTTTCTGTTTCTTTTTTCTTTTTTGGTCTTTGAAGTTCGGTTTTTGTTTTTACGTACCATAATAATGTAGGTGAGATATTGTGAAAGAGGGGTGTATCAGAAGAAAGAGGGGGGTATTTTTTTGTTGTTTATTTGTTTACATTTTCGATTCCGCTCTGCTTGTCACCACAAACTTGGAGTGTACTTGCCCTTATGTAAGAATACAAACGTAAGGGAAAGGAAGTGGGGGGGGGGGGGGGGGGGGGGGGGCAGTCTGCTGGGATGTAATCACAACGACAAAATGGTAGAAGAAAGAAGATGATGATGGCGAAGAAGAAAAAGATGGCGATGAAAGAGAAGAGTGAACATACATGAAATAAAAAATCAGCCTCCAAATTTGGGGTGGTAGGACTAGAGTAGTACTGTCAGTGCATGTGATTATGCAGTAGGCGCGAGCCAGGAGCTAATTTGCGTAATGGGCATAATTAGTTTATACCTCTGTATGGAGAACTGGCAATGAAAACGGGACCATTGGCGCATCCCCGTTGCTCAGCTATTCGGACTTAATTAACAAGGCATCGCGCGAAAACGTTTCACAGTAGTTCCCGCGGATAACCTGTCCGATGTTTTGCTATATCATGTATAGATCTATGTTTCGGTCCGGACAAAAGTGACTGGTTTTTCGTCTGATGTGATTGGCACTTACATAAGAAAAAAACTGGTTTAGGACTTGTTGGGTTATCAGTCATGATTTTTTTTGTGGATATGTAGAAGACCCTTTCATTTATCATTGCAGCCATATGCTTTGTATGGCCTTTGTGGTCGCCTAGGCTTTTAGTATGAAAGCAAATTGATCTTAATTAAGGACAAATACAGGAAAGAGCCATTTGGGAAAGGGGGGGGGGGGTTGTGGGTTTTTTTTTATTATGTTATCTAGCTGGATATATTTAGGAGTGACCACTTGATCACAGGGTGAATATTACTGTAGCATATTGTATCATAATTATTCACATACAGAGATTGTGCGATGCATTTTAGGAGAGAGAGAGAGAGAGAGAGAGAGAGAGAGAGAGAGAGAGAGAGAGAGAGAGAGAGAGAGAGAAATTGGTTTTCTTTGTTTTGTTGATTTTTTTCTTTATTTCATATTTTGTTGTGTGCTGTTTTCGTTGCTTTGCTGGTTCGGGGGGTTTGTTTTGTTTGGTTGGGAGGGGGGGAAGGGGGCGCGCACCAGTTTGGTTGTTGTGAATATTTTCTGTTTATATGTAACATGATTTATCAAATAATCACTATCGTTTACAGCGTGAATATTTCTGTCACGTCCTCTGCTTTCATACAGACATTTGTTTGGCCAGATACCTCGGGTTTTTTTCCTTTTTTTTTTTTTTTTTTTTAATTCATTCTTTTTGGTGTTTCTTTTCTTTTTGATGTGGGGCAGGGGCCAGGAGTTTTTTTCTTTCTTGTTTGTTGTTGTTTAGGAAGCGCCCTGTGTTAAGGGTGTGGGGCTATTTGTCTTTTATCTATTTCACGTCAACACATAATGTGTCCGCTTTTGTCGGAGAGACGGGAACGAATTGAAGCAAAAGAAGAGACGGGCATATGGCGTTGTTTGTCGATCGGCCAAACCAGCAGCAGCAGCAGCAGCCAGCAGACGACGCATTGACTCGCCAGCATCCCGCCATCCTGCTGCCATGCCGGTGTTTTCCAGAAAGGAAAAAAAAAGATTGGAAGACGCTCTCGATCTCCATTTTCCTTTTTTTTCCCCCCTGGACTTTTCCAAATGTCATCTGCTTGATAAACGCATTGGCCTCAGCTCACTCAGCCCTTTTTTTTTTCTTCTTTTTGGCCAATCTTTCTCAGATGGAATATAGCGTCGGGTTTCTTTCTGATGGTCAAAGGTTATGTGTTCGAATCTTGCTGGCGCCTGGTGGATTAAGGCTTAACAGGGTAGGGGAGGTGCTTTTTTGAGGGGTTGCGCTCGGTTCAACTTGTGTGCACAGCTCAGCTAGCCTTTGTTCACTTCCTGGTGTGTGTGTGTGTGTGTGTGTGTGTGTGTGTGTGTGTGTGTGTGTGTGTGTGTGGTGTGTGGCGCGCGGGCGCGCGCGCGTGCGTGCGTGCGTGCGTGCGTGCATGCTGGATTTAGCATGTATCTAGAAAATCCTCCTATACAGCGCATGCATATCAGTTTTCGATGGAAGCACGACACTCAACAGTAGTAGCCAGGAAAGTCCAAAAGCTCGGTGGGGTTAGGTTAGGCGTACATTTAATAGTCTAGACAGCATCTGTCTCCACACGCGCTCTCCTCTTGATGTTTATATTAGCATAATCTATTCTTCTTTGTCGAATGTTCAGACAGCAACTATTGGCTGTTATATGAGCGAAAATGCTTTGCTCTGCAAATCGGACCCAGCGCATTCGACTACTGCGTGGGAGAGAATCGTCATCACCCAAGTTTCACCGGAAAAAAGAAGTCGTGAGAATGGACCAAAAAGGCAGAAAATAGACAAGAAAGAGTAGAGGTGACAGGAAGAAAAGCGAGAAAGTGAGAGCGGGATGTAAAAGAGGGACTACCCAGCACAGAATACCCAGAGGGTGGGGGGATACTATGGTATCTATCTATACATGTCTGCAACATTTAAGCAAACAGCAGTCCGTCAGTACTCTTCCTTTTCATCCGCAGGCGACTGACTACTGATAGGACTATCTTTCCTTCTTGTATAACTGGGACTGTCCGGTGCGAACTATGTTAGAGAGAAAGAGACTAGACTGACAACAAACCAGGGGATTTATGGAGTTGTTTGTTTTTCTGTTTGTTTTTCTGTTTTGTTGTGACTTTTTTTTTTTGGGGGGGGGGGGGAGGAAGGATATCAATCAATCAAATTATTTTATTTCGAGGATAATGAATAAACACTAATGTGCTTTTGTCTTACATCGCCTCCCCGCCCAATTCGGGGATAATCATAAATAACAAACACACACACACACACACACACACACACACACACACACACACACACACACACACACACACACACACACACACACACGTGTATAGAGAGAGGAAGGGGTGAGGGGCAGGTGAATGTAATGGATCGCAAAGATACTGGGTCGTCGCACTCAGTAACCTGTTTATTTATTACAGTGACGGACGACTCGCTGCTAGTACGTAACTCTACTGTCCGTCCTTTCCTGGAGGTCATACTCAGTCACTGTAGATACTTGTAAAGCGCCCCCCACTAACTTATTGCTGAAGAAAAAAAAAATGTCACGTAATTTTATGTGTAATCTTGTCTTTCGTGTGTGTGTGTGTGTGTGTGTGTGTGTGTGTGTGTGTGTGTGTGTGTGTGTGTGTGTGTGTTGTGTGTGTGTGTGTGTGTGTGTGAAGAGAGAGAGAGACAGACAGACAGACAGACGTGTGTGTGAGTGCGCGCGCGCGTGCGTGTGTATGTATGTATGTTATGTATGTATGTTATGTATGTATGTAATGTATGTATGTATGTATGTGTGTGTGTGTGTGTGTCAGTCATTGTGTGAGTGTTTGTCAGTGTGTGTGTTATCAGTCATTGTGAGAGAGAGAGTGAGAGAGAGAGACAGAGGGAGGCATGAGGCCATGCGTTTGTGAATGTGATGGGCTTAGTCTCTTGATGGGAAGGGGAGATAGAGAGAGAGAGCGAGCTAGGCTACTCTCACTGTACTCTCTGCATGGCTGGTTTCTGCTATACGCTAGTACTGTACTGTAGCCCGGCCGTTGGTCATTGACACCAGCGATACAGTATATTACATTATACACGCTTAGTTTGTCAGGACGGGGATCTGAGACGTAGTTCTTCCGCTTACTTAGGATATAATACAGACTATACCCTTATATACATGTTACATCTTGTTGTACTGTTCCTTTATGATGATGATCATTGTCGTTATCATCATTGTTTGTTTTTTTCATGATCGATAGTCGGATATGATTGTGAACAATGGAATATTTTTACCCACATACCAGCTCATGCGCGAACACACACACACACACACACACACACACACACACACACACCACACACACACACACACACACACACACACACACACACACGCTCTCTCTCTCTCTCTCTCTCCTCTCTCTCTCTCCTCTCTCTCTCTCTCTCTCTCTCTCTCTCTCTCTCTCCTCTCTCTCTCTCTCTCCATACACACGGGAATGGATGTAAAATATCACATAAGGGCTTATTCCATTATCCTCGAAATAAAATAATAAATACTCTATGTGCATGTGTGTGAGCGCGCGTGCATACTTTTGTGTAGGCGTGTGTATGTTGGTTGGGTGGGTGGATGGGGAGGTGGGCGTTTGTGTATGCTTTACAATTCCAGCTGAAATCTCCGACATTCCGGAAAGCATTAAGAATTTGCTCAATCTAAATACTTGATAGAATTTGAACAAAGAACCCTCGGATCATCCTGTAGAGAAGAGGAGACAGACAGAGAGAAGCAAAAGAGCTAGGTGTCTTTACACAGAAGTATTCGTTCACTTCCAATTCGACATTCCAGCACAAGAAGGAAAGGAGGGCGACATGGCTTGTATGTAAACAAGATCGTTAACCATTCGGTTGGTTGGCCACACCCGTCGGCCACGGGACATATGGGCGGGTTTTGTTTGGCAGAAAATATATATATAGAGAGAAGTGTTCGGCTTAATCTATCAGGAAATAATACTTTAGATACACACACAGTCAATAGCTTTTCTTTTTCTCTTTTTTTTGGTGGGGGGGGGGGGGGGAATTCCTCTCAGAGTATAAGAAAAAGAGAATTGGAAGTATTGAGATCGCCGTAGAAAAAAGGTATGTAGTGATACAGAATGAAAAACGCTTACGCACGCGCGCTCGTGTGTGT
>CM060316.1:45576517-45589017 GCA_030674155.1 Stramonita haemastoma | reverse complement strand
ATTATGTAAAAGGTGTTTGCAGACTGATGTAAAACGAAAGATGTTTGCCTGAATTTCAGTGCTGGACCCAAGGGAGACAACCTGTATGAGTGGGCCTCCACCATCCTGGGGCCTACAGGCTCCGTGTATGAGGGGGGTGTGTTCTTCCTGGACATCAACTTCTCCACAGAGTACCCCTTCAAACCGCCCAAGGTACGGTGCAGTACTATACTGCATTGTTTTGTGTTGTGTTGTACTGCATTGTGTTGTGTTGTGTTGTACTGCATTTGTTGTTTTGGCCGATTCCTTTGCATGAAATTCATGTTGCCTTTCCTCCCCCCCCCCCCCCCCCCCCCTCTTCTCTTTCCAACAAGGGAGAGTGTGTCAGCTGATTGCATTGTCACCTGTTTTTGTTTTTTTGTTTTCTTGTTTTTGTTATAATTCACTTCTTTACCTATGAGACTGGAAATTTTTCATACAGGTATTCATCCCCAAGTAACTTTTGTCGCCATTGATTCTTTGATGTGCATAAGTACATGATGCAACAAAAATAGTAATAAACATAAAGAAAGAACCATGGTTTGTCCTGTCGTCAGAAAGAAAAGCACCTAGACCTCCACTCATGGTTTAGTACAGTGGAAAAGTCTGATTTCAGTCCAGGTTCTCTTGCTTTTGACGTGGGTGTTTACCCTGAGACCACCAACCCAAACAAAGTCACATAGAACCTCTATGAGTTAACAGTGTAGCATGAAGGCCACAGTGGGTAAACCAGAAGCCACAGTACGTAAGCCAGAGTCCACAGTAGGTAAACCAAAGGCCACAGTAGATAAGACAGAGGCCACAGAGGGTAAGACAGAGGCCACAGTAGGTAAGACAGGCCACAATTGATAAGCCAGCGGTCACAGTAGGTAAGACAGAGGTCACGGTAGTAAGACGGAGGTCACAGTAGTAACTTTTTTGTAAGACAGAGGTCACAGTAGGTAAGCCAGGAACCCCCTTGAGCCACCTACACAGAGAAGCCATAGTGAGACCCTCTTTCAGGCAACCCAGAGTTGGTCACAGAAGACCTTTTGAAGCCACCCTGAGGTTAATCCATGGGAGGATTGGGTGGGGACGCTTGCAGCAGCAAAGAAGAGGTGTATTTGAATAGCAGTTTATTTCACTTAGTTTGAAAAAAAATGGTACTCTTTTGACTTGTTCTTGAACTAGGGGAACATCATGGTACTTTCAGGCTTTGAATTAATAACGAAAAAAAGAATACCAACAGTACCAATTCAAGAAATATGATTGAAGCTTTACTCTGAAGTGATTTTTGGAATTGTAGTATTATAAACAGTTTCACGTAATGAAAAGGATTTTTTTTTTAAAGATAAGAAAAGAAGAAAGGTGGATGTGTGCTTTATCTTTAAGGGAGCTCAAGTATTGTTTGTAATGGAATGCAGTTTTTCATAATATGTCATATTATTATTAATGTTAACTATATTGTATGATGGTGTCGTATTTTATAGCCATCTGTTGCGTGTGTGTACATATGAATGCGCTGTGTGTGTGAATGTGTGTGGATGTGTGCGCGTGCATACACTAGTAAGTGCCTACATACATGTGTTTTGTCTGTTTGAGCCAAAGTATATATCACTGATGTTTAAATGTACAAAGAAGAGGTCGAGTCTGCTGGTTAAAGAAACCCAAACAGTGTTGAACTGTTTCCCAGTTTATTGTTTTTATGTATGACTTATAATTTGTAATCCACTCGACATTTTCTAGTGTTTAGATGGAAAGCATTTGTATGCGCATTTTTATCTTCTTAAGCCACCCAGAGTAAGTAAAGTTGCAGAAGATCCTCCTTAGCCGGAAGATAAATCACATGAGATCCCTTTAAACCACCCTAAATAATTTATAGAAGATACCCACCCCCCACCCCCCACCCCAGTATCCTTTCAAGCCACCATACGTGAGCCACAGAGTGCCCCTTAACCCCCCCCCCCCCTCCCATGTCAATGGTAGAAGACCTACGGTAAATTTCCTAACTTCTTCGTCTTGTTTCGATCGTCGTAGTCGTCATCTTGTTTTCGTTTTTTTTTTCTTCTCCTTTTTTTTTTTGAAACTTGCTCTTCTTGGCTTCTTTCTCCTCCTTCTCCTTCTTTGCAATTCTTCTTCGTAATTCTTTATCTTCATCTTCATCGTCTGTTCTTCGCAATTCTTCTTCACAACTCTTCTTCTTCGCAATTCTCCCTTCTATCCATTCCCCATATCACTAACAGATATAAGCAGTGTGAAAAAATAATCAGTGCTGTTCGGTTTAGTCGTGACACAGCCAATAAACGATAAAACAGCCAGCACTAGACATAAAACTGGGAAACTGTCAGTCTATGTGTTTTTTGTTACTGAATAGAGACGTTTCAACCACTGGCTTATTACATAATAACAGTGTCTGAGACGAAAAGCAGGAGCTGAGAATGTCAAATGAACAAGAAGGGGGGAGGGGGGGGGGGCTTGCAGGAGAAAAGGGGAAGAATTGTAGGTCTATAGGAGGGGGCACTGCTGTGGTTGTCAGAAAAAGGCCTCTATGGCGCGTTCAGTTTTCGAAAACGTTTATGTGTCATATCTCTGTCGATCGTTTATACTTATAGAAAACTTGAAAACAGAGGGATATAGTTTCATTATGGATACGGCAATGTTGGGCGTTGAAAACGAAAGACATTAAATGATTGAAAATCATAATGACGAATTAAATTTGAATTAATGGTTGATCTTTTTTGTGAGGAAAGAAAAAAGAAAAGAGATTACTTTGATGTAGATGACCACACAAAGTTAGAAAGTAGTAACGTTTATGTACATGTAAGGCTATTTGAACAAGATAGAGTCTCGAATTGAATTAGGACCAGTCTAGAGAGTGTAGTGTGCTTCTGAAGCAAGTCTATACCGGTACGTACACGGCATGTATTGAAACGTAAAACACGCAAACGTTGGCGATGCATGATGAAGCTGAACGCCGCTGCGTGCATGTGGCCCCAAGGTCGCGTGAATGCGGCGGTGTGTATTGATTTTGTGCAGGGCTCCTTCATCTGAGGGAGGGGGGGGGAGGGAGAAAGACAGACAGACATTCATGCTGTGGCATCTGATTAGATGGGATATAGGACACTCTTTTGTGCTCCCCTGACATGCCATTTCCTATCCATCCCCTCCTCTCCGTGTTTTGTCCCACCACTGTCTGTCTCTGATGGCCTGTTGGCCTGTCTGTGTGTGTTTTTTCTGTGTCTCTCAGTCTTTGTCTGTCTGTCTGTCCGCCTGTCTCTCTCTCTGTCTCTCTGTCTCTGTCTCTGTCTCTCTCTGTCTCTCTGTCTCTGTCTCTCTCTGTCTCTCTGTCTCTGTCTCTGTCTCTGTCTCTGTCTCTCTCTCTCTCTCTCTCTCTCTCTCTCTCTCTCTCTCTCTCTCTCTCTCTCTCTCTCTCTCTCTCAAAAAAAAACAACAACAAAAAAAAACCACAAATGCATCTTGAGAAGTAATCTGGAGGGCAGTACAGTCAAACTGATTCGAAATAACGACTCGGGGGAAACCAAAACATCTATAGGCCTATGGGGAAAATATTTTGATTAATACGGCGATGACTGGTGTGTTTAGAACAGCAGAGGGTTGGGACTGAACATTGTCAGCCAGTGGAAATGAATGTATCAGTAGATTGATGAATGACGACTAGACAAAATAATATGGATAAATATTACAAATAAACTTTGCACTAAGCTTACTGAAAAAGAAGAAAGCAGAACCACTAAGCTAGCTATAAAACTTGATAAATATTTGTGCAGTAAGCTTAACTGAAAAGGTCTACAACAGAACCAGATACTGTCAAGCTAGAAAAAGTTTTCGTGTAATAAGCGTACTGGGAAAGTAGAAAGCAGAACCAGCAACTATAAAGCTTAAAAAAGTTGTGGCACGTTAAGCTTACTGGAAAAAAAAGGTAGGAAACAGAACGAGCAACGATAAAATCTTTGTTTCTCTCTCGCCTTCAGGCGTTTATTCGCAACATTAAAAAAAAAAATTCAATAAAAAATAATCCTTAAAAACGTTTTTGATTGGTTGCAGTTTCGCCAGATTTCAATAAAGTGTTTAAATAAACTTAACTACCTTTTGTGTAAAGTTTCCAAAATTTACGAGTGTCTTGCTTTTCGAGTGATTTCTTTCTCTTTCTCGGTTGTATAAAAAACCAACGCCCCTCTACGCGCGTTCACGTCTCCTTGTGTATCTGCACTGCGCAACTGTTTTCTCTTCCTGTGCATCTCTGCATAATGTCGCTGGTTGAAGTCCACACATCTGACTGAAAAATATGTTTTTTAATTGTTGCCACTTCAACTCTGTATTGCATCCTAAGAAGTAGTAACCCACTTGCCAGAAGGAAAAACAAATGTAAAAAAAGAGAACGAACAAAGATAGTGAGAGTTGTTGCAATAAAAAAAAAAAAAAAAAAAAGAACGAACAAAGATAGTAAGAGTTGTTGCAATTAAAAAAAAAAAGAACGAACAAAGATAGTAAGAGTTGTTGCAATAAAATAAAATAAAATAAAAGAACGAACAAAGATAGAAAGAGTTGTTGCAATAAAAAAAAATAATAAAAAAGAACGAACAAAGATAGTAAGAGTTGTTGCAATAAAAAAAAAAAAAAAGAACGAACAAAGATAGTAAGAGTTGTTGCAATAAAAAAAAAAGAACGAACAAAGATAGTAAGAGTTGTTGCAATAAAAAAAAATAAAAAAAAAAAAAGAACGAACAAAGATAGTAAGAGTTGTTGCAATAAAAAAAAAAAAAAAAAAAAAGAACGAACAAAGATAGTAAGAGTTGTTGCAATAAAAAATATAAAAAAAGAACGAACAAAGATAGTAAGAGTTGTTGCAAAAAAAAAAAAAAAAGAACGAACAAAGATAGTAAGAGTTGTTGCAAAAAAAAAAAAAAGAACGAACAAAGATAGTAAGAGTTGTTGCAATAAAAAAAAAAAGAACGAACAAAGATAGTAGGAGTTGTTGCAATAAAAAAAAAAAAAGAACGAACAAAGATAGTAAGAGTTGTTGCAATAAAAAAAAAAAAGAACGAACAAAGATAGTAAGAGTTGTTGCAATAAAAAAAAAAAAAGAACGAACAAAGATAGTAAGAGTTGTTGCAATAAAAAAAAAAGAACGAACAAAGATAGTAAGAGTTGTTGCAATAAAAAAAAAAAAAAGAACGAACAAAGATAGTAAGAGTTGTTGCATAAAAAAAGATTTTTTTTAAAGCCTTTCATTGCAGCACGTAAAGCTATACACTTCTGCCGTTCCTTGTTTTGCTTTTTTCTGTTTTCCTCTTCTTTTCTTCTTCTTTTTCTAAGCTCAAGTTGTTTTATTTTTCTGGCCAGTAAGATTTATGGCTATAAAAGTTAGCAGTTTTACAGCTCTTCGTAATGTATGTGTGGCACTTCAGGCAGGTAGTGGTGTGCTATGTCGGATAGATCTGCTTCCTCAGACTCGTAGGATTAAGGGAGTCCATGTGTGTGTTGGTGTAAAAGTGGATCAGAAGACGTTTGTCACCCTTCCCTTACCACCACTTTTCACTCTGTCGTCTTGCTTGCGCTGTGAACTCAGATCTGTTGTTTTCGTGTTTGTTTTGCTTGGGGTTTTTGTGTGTGTTTTTGGTTGGTTGTTGTTGGTTTTTTGTTGGTTTTATTTTTTAGGGGGAGGGGGTGTTGTTGGGAGTTTGTTTGGGGTTGGGTTTTTGTTTTGTTGGGGGGTTTTGTGGGGTTTTTTGTGTTGTTGTTGTTGTTTGTTTGTTTGTTGTTGTTTTTTTTTGGGGGGGAGGTTCGGGAAAGGCTGGAGGTAATCAAAGGCTGTTGGATCGTTTTCTAAAATTTTCTAAAATCCTTTAACATTTTTATTATTTGTAACAAAAATTATATAGAGAGAAAGACTTCGGTTACGCTAAAAGAAGTACCACGAGGACGGTGCCCATTTCCTCTACTAAGTACTCTTGAAGCTGGAGACACACACACTACATCATGCCCTCTCACGTATTTAAAGTTGCAACAACAACAAACCACCCTCAAGTCACTGCTGTTGGCAGAACTGTACATTGCATTCTAATGGTTTTCTCCTTTTCCCCCCCTCTCTGTATGGCCGGCCAGGTGGTGTTCAAGACGAGGATCTACCACTGCAACATCAACAGCCAGGGCGCCATCTGCCTGGACATCCTGAAGGAGAACTGGAGCCCGCCCTCACCATCTCCAAGGTGCTGCTCTCCGTCTGCTCCCTCCTCACCGACTGCAACCCCGCCGACCCCCTCGTCTCCTCCATCGCCAACCAGTACCTCAACAACCGCCAGGAACACGACCGCGTGGCGCGCACCTGGACACGGCGCTACGCCACGGGCCTGCACAGCTAAAAACTGCACCTGGGGGGCGTTTTTTGTGGGGGGGGGAGGGGGGTGGAAATTGAGGGGGTTGGGGTGGGGGTGGTATTTTTGGGGGGATGGATGGGGTGTGGTTGGGAACAGTGGGGGTTGTCTGGGTGGTATGGGATGGAATTGGTGTGTTCGTTTGTCTGTACTTTGGGTAAAAAAAAAAAAAGGTTTTGTTGGTTTGATTTGCTTTTTTTGTGTTGTGTCGTGACTTTTGAAAGGGAGGGACCCTGCTGTGTTAGTGTGGATAGCTTGATTGATTGAGTAGGGGTGTGCGTGTGCGTGCGTGCGTGTGTGTGTGCGTGCGTGTGTGTGTGTGTGTGTGTGTGTGTGTGTGTGTGTGTGTGTGTGTGTGTTGCGCGCGTGTGTACGCGCGTGTGTGTGCGCGCAGTGCAGTGCACAGTGTGTGTGTGTGTATGTATGTGCAGTGCACATTGTGTGTGTGCGTGCGTGCGTGCGTGCGTGCGTGCGTGCGTGCGTGCGTGCGTGCGTGTGTGTGTGTGTGTGTGTGTGTGTGTGTGTGTGTGTGTGTGTGTGTGTGACGTATTGGCAGTGTATTAGTGTTTGCACAAAAAGATGCGGTCATGGGCAAAGTGTGATGTGTATGTATGACTGTGTATGTCTTGCTGCATACCAGCACTCTTTCTCCCTCTGGTGTGACTGTGTGTGCATCTGTTTGGAGGCTGGCTGAACGTTCAGTGTGGCTGATGTTCGTGACCACAGTTTGATGATGATGATAATAAAATGCTAATTATTTTGCTCTTCTTTTTTTGGGGGGAGAACATCTTGATAATAATAAAATGATGATAATGCTAATAATATGCCAATTATTTTTCCCACCCCTCTTATATGAGATTCTGGGCTTTACATTGTCTTCTATCAAAATAGGATGTAATTGTTTTCGTGATACTGATTTTTGTTTCTGTTTTCTTTCTCTTGGTGTCTTAGTGCTGATTCTCCTACGCCACTCATTCCAATCTCATCACACCTAAGTGCATTCTGCAAATCCCACACAATCGGCCAACAGTCCACAGGGAACAAAACAGCGATTGGTGTAGGGTTGAAGTTAGGCCACTAAACGAAAGAGGCCCAGCATTGCTGGTGCTGGGTCACTTCGATAGTAGGTATTTGTACATGTCTGTTGTGATGAATTCCGTGTGGTAACCTTTGCATTGGTGATGATGAAGATGATGATGATGATGATGATGATGTTAGCAAAGCTGCAAGGCCAGACTGACTGAGCTTCCAACTCTGAGGTGGTGACTGTCATGATGGATGGATGGCTGGTTTTCTGTTTTCTTTGTTGGTTCTTTGTTGTTGTTTTTTCTTTAAAGATTTATTTTCTGTATGCACCAAAAACTGACCTATTTTTTCATCACAGCGACCAAATGGAGTAAAAGAATTATTTTTGCATTCTTCCTCAGAAAGTCCACCACACAATTGTCCTATCTCCTTGTAAAAATTCTGAGGACACTTTCAATAGGAATGGTAGTCCAACGTTCTGGGCAGTCTGTGCTAAGATTGTGTGGTTTTATTTCAGATACACCTTAATAGCCTTCCTTTTAAAGCAATCCTTGACTCGTATTCATATCTTTTTATATCCACTATCTGTGACATGTGTGCTGTTATCTTTTTGGAAAAAATTTTGTCTTTTATGTGTTCTGCTACAGTATTACTGTGGTGGTAAAGACGTCCTTTCTGGAGACTGACTTCTTGGTATGACCATGTCTTATTTGGCTGTAGGAATTCAGTAGCGAAGCTAGTAAATATCACGAACTGTGTTCTTTTGTAGATTTACGAGAATACGTTTGTGACAAGATGGTATAGTTATGTTGACATGGTTTTCTGTCTTTGGCATTTTTGGACTGAACGTTGTGGAAGACCTAAAATTGTTGCTGCTGGTTGGTAGGGCCACCACGATTATCAGACAGTATCTGTTCAGATGATGAAAGACCATAAGCATCATCATAGAATAATCTCTAAGGTAAGGGGGGGGAGGGGTAAGTTTTCTTCTGGGACAAAAAACTTGTTGCCTACATGCTTTGTGACAAACTGTCCTATGGTACAGTCAGTCATTCCAGCCACCGAACATGCAGTTTTGTTGTGCTGTATGAAAGAGTATGTGTCATGTTTGTATGAGGGTGGAGTTTCTTTTGGTTGGAAGTATACTGTTCAGAGAGTCTGTATTTTATGAATGGTAGGTTATCATCGTGATGCAGTACGTTTGGGTTTGGACCAGATAAGAAAATGTGTGTGTTGGACGAAGTCGAAACACGAGGATCATCAATAGGAAATGGTAGGTTTTGCAGCAGCTAAAATGAGCATGTGCACACACACCTTACACAAACACACACACACACACCACGCACGCACGCACGCACGCACCACGCACGCACGCACGCACGCACGCACTTACACACACACACACGCGCGCGCGCACACACACACACAACACACAACACACACACACACACAACACTCTCATATTTCACCGTGCAAACTGATAACATTAGCGGCTGATTCTCAATAACATGTAGCCCCAAAATAGTGGCACTACAGCTGACGATGGTCTGGCCACTTCGTAGCTGGCAAACTAGCAGCGGGTCTGCAGATGATGAACTGGCGATGGGGTGCTGGGCTAACTGGCAATAGGTGAGTCGGTGAGTTGTTCGGTGAAGTGGCTCCAGCATAGGCTGGTGACAGACTGACAGTGACATAGCTGGTGGTGACTGACATAGACTGCCAGGGCATAGCTGGTGACAGACTGACAGTGACAAGCTGGTGGTGACTGACATAGGCTGCCAGGAAAAAGCTGTGACAGACCTGGTGATAGACTGACAGTGACATAGCTAGTGGTGACATAGGCTGCCAGGAAAACGCTGGTGACAGACTGACAGTGACATAGCTGGTGATAGACTGACAATGACATAGCTGGTGACAGATGACAGTGACATAGCTGGTGACAGACTGACATTGACTTGGCTGTTAACATACCCTGCCAGGGCCTGAACTGGTGCCATAGACTGACAGTATACAAGCTGATGACATAGACTATCAGTTAGAAAGCTGGGACACAACCTATCTAGATAACTGACAAGGCACAAGCCGGCAAAGAAGTGGCAAGTATACCGACCGGCAAACGAAACTGGAAGCGCTCGGGTTGAGGCGAACTAGGGACACGTAGGCTGACAACGCGTAAGTGGGGAGAAGCTGGCAGAGGGGGGCTATGATTAGGGACATCGGATACAGGCGAATTTCGTGAACTTTTCACCCTCCTCTCTCCCCCTCCCTTCCCCCCTGTTTTTTTTTTCCTTCTGAGACTGTGGTGTCAAGCCACACTTCTTTCTGCTTCCTGTAATTTATGTCGTTTTTATTTCTCTCTCTCTCTCTCTCTCTCTCCTCTCTCTCTCTCTCTCTCTCTCTCTCTCTCTCTCTCTCTCTCTCTCTCTCTCTCATCTCTCTCTCTCTCTCTCTCTCTCTCCTCTCTGTGCTTTCATAATCCATGTTGTCTCTCTCTCGTCTCTGTCTTCCTTCCTCTCTCTTCTCTCTCTCTCTCTCTGTCTCTCTCCTCTCTCTCTCTCTCTCCTCTCTCTCTCTCTCTCTCTCTCTCTCTCTCTCTCTCTCTCTCTATCTCTCTTCTGTCTCCTGTCTTCTGTCTGTCTCGTCTGTCTGTCTGTCTGTCTGTCTGTCTTGTATTCAACACTAACAACTATTTCCTTCATGTCTTTCTTCTGGAGTTTATTGTCCATTGATTACGAGACCATTTCCATGGCTGTACACTAATTTTTTTTTAAACGAAAAAAAAATTAAGTAAAGAATAGTGTATAAACAAATTGCGAAGTCGTTTCCTTTGAAAGATTGTTTATGTAGTGGATGAATCGCGCTTCTCTGTATTTGTCTTGATTTATCCAGCTCCTCACAGCCACGTAATGATTGCGCTGAATAAAGTCAACTCTTCTTCTTTTCTTCCTTTTTTCTCCCCCCTCTCTTCTTTTCCAAAATTTGTTTCAATAGAGGCTGCGTGTTGCCTCTTGGGGAATTAAATCGGCATCGATTGCGGCCGCGTGTTTCTCACTCTGTAAATTGAATTTGCATCTCTTGTTGCACACTTCTTACGCTAGGAGAAAGCAGATTCTGAACTATTGTGTGTGATTTCACGAGGGGGGAAAAAGGGAATGTTATTCCATTTGGTATGGATTGCATTGTTTTCTCTATTCAGTATTTTTTTTTCCTGCCTTTAACTGTTAAATGGTTAGGAGGTTGATACATTGATTCGCGTACAAAATAAGCGGTTCGTGATTTTAAATCTTCTCAAAAAGTTGAATTTTACCTGCGTTCCCTAAATCAAAAGTGATGGTTATGGCAGTGCCTCCCCACTCCCCCCCCCCCCCCCCCACCCCCCCCCTCCTTCTCCTATGATAGGATAAGCAGGTCCCGTGTTTAACTGATTAAATTTAATTTAAAGCAGGTAATAAGAAAAACAAACAAAAGACTTAATGCCACATGAGAGCTAGTTGTTCCTGGCAAGATTCTACTTAAAAACAAACTTTCTGTTTGCTGTGTTTAAAGTACCTACTGCAACTGAAAGCGTGGTGCATGCAGAGTGTGCTTGGTTCATTGCAATGCTTCTGATCTGAGCGTCATCAGTTCCAATCTGAGAAGGGAAACTGCGTGATTCGCATGGAATCTTCTTCTCTCTCTCTCCTCTCTGTCTCTCTCTCCTCTCTCTCTCTCTCTCTCTCTCCTCTCTCTCTCTCTCTCTCTCTCTCTCTCTCTCTCTCTCTCTCTCTCCTCTTCTCTCCTCTCCACCACACACACACACACACCACACCCCAACACACACACACGAAGGATGCCCATGTCTGTACGTCTCTGTACAGTCGACGTTCTTCAGTGTGTTGTTTTGATTAATTATGTTCCCATGACTATGCTATAACAGTATTTTGTGTAACAGAAGGAATCAGTACGTCCTGTCTTCGTCTGGTTGCCTGTCAGTCTTCGAAATTATGTTGGAAGAAGAGTTGAACCAGTTCAACTTCATATGAGAAACAGTCCCATTTTGATGTTGATTTAACCAACCATGGGGGCGGGATAGCTCAGTGATCAGAGCGCTCGCGCTTTTCCCAAGCTATGGTTAAGCATCAAACGTGAATACCAAGTGGATGGGTAACCGTTTGCGCGCCTACCAACCAATCTTGATCCAAAAGTTCACAGATCTATAGAAGTGTTTAGTTATCTTCTCTTGAAGGCGTTGTTTGAGAAGGTTTTTATTTTTATTTTGGTGAACTAGTTACAAAATCAAAGAGATCAGATAAACTAATTATGTTGTCTCGCGTTTGCAATAGAAATACAAGCTAAGCTTAGTTCGTGGTTGGTCAAAATAATGAAGAGAAGTTCATAAGTTCGAGAGGTTTTTTTTTTTTTTTTTTTAATCGACAGAATCAGAGACAGCGATGATGTTTGTTTGCGTGTAAGCCAGCTAGCTGATTTTTGATGGTTTTTGAGCTGGACGTTAATTTTGTCTTGATCCAGAATATTATGAGTGCTGTATGAAACGTTTTTAGGGTGTCTGAATTGGGTGCTTTCTTTTTGGTTGTTTGTTTTAAATGCCTGATGGGTCTGTAAACTTGCTTTCTTATTTATCATTGAGTGTCATGTTTGGGCACAGCTGTCGTTAGTGATGCTATCTGTAACCCCCCCCCCCCCCCCCTTTTTTTAAAGGAAAAAAATCCCGTGCGTTTCATGTGACGTTTTCTTTTTATGGTTTTCTTTCTAGTGTTAATCATGGGGATAAAGAAAAAAAAGGGATCATTCCTCAGATCGTAAACTTGAGGATCTTTCAGTGATCAAGGAGAGAGGTGCAAAAAATAATGCCTGTGATCATCAATCGATTTTCCCTTTTTTAATATTTGTTTATTTCCCTACAAATTGCAGAAATGGAACCCATGCCTTTTGTAAAAAGCAAAAGAAGGAAGTGATTCATAACCATCAAATATTCTGTTGACAAAGTGTCATAGATGTTTGTTTATGAGTTTCCGTGGATATTTTTGTCAGTGGTTTTATCCTCCAGTTTTAATGCCATGTCGTAGCTTTATATTGGAATCC
>CM060316.1:45549017-45574017 GCA_030674155.1 Stramonita haemastoma | reverse complement strand
CTAGGGAGCAGCTCTTATAATGGGGACAATGTGCTCTCCCTGGAGAAAGCAGCCCGATTATCACGCGGAAGAATAATGTAACTGTTAGCTCAGAACAGGCACACTGAACACCACCAAAGTACTCAGCAGCAGTGCAGGGCCCCTGTAGCTGGTGGCCCCATGGCGGCCTGACACTGATGGGCTCCCTGTTGACCTCCGACCCGGAGGATGCTACATAATGAATCTGGTATGGCTTGGGCGGAGAGATTGGAATGAGCGGCGTGGAAAAAGCAGAATAGGAATGCCAAAGAAGATGAGGCACACACAAAAACAGAAGAAGAAAAAATATTGTAAATATGGGACTTTCACAATACACTCGTCTAGTTCACTTCTTGTGAATTATATCAATACAATGATCTGGCTATCTTTTGTGAGACTGCAATATCATAAAATCGGCGGGGAACCGTCAGATATGGAGGAAGCTGGTTGCAAAATCGACGGTCGACCAGACTAAGGGATAGGTGAAAGTGAATAACGTAACCGATCTGGCTATCTTACATCAGTCTGGCTATGGGGTTATAACAGCACACTGGTGTGACGATCTTTTATTACACTATAACAGTACAATCGTATGTGTTTATCTTTTTGTAAGGCTGTAACAAATCACACCAGCCTGGCTGCCTTTAGTAAATCTTTAACAACAATACTTTGGTTTAAGACTCTTTCGTTAAGCAAACCATCGTCCAACTATAGTGTCATAAATCACACAAAAAATCTTGATGCGAAACAAAGGCTCTCAGTTACACTAAACTCTGATCAGAGAAAAATCCTCATGTACTTCTGTGTCCATGATCCCAGAGAGAGAGAAGGGGGAGGGGAGAGACAGACAGATAGAGACACAGACAGACGGACAGACAGACAGACAGACCGTACTTTCTTTTTCTTTTCTCTCTCTCCACTTCAACTGACATGCCTAACCCCCCACAAGCGGCTAATCAAAGCCGCTGGGTCTGTGCCGACAGAGCCAATAAAAAGTTAATGCAGGCAACGCTACACAGGCACAGGATATTTGTCAGTCTTCGTTTTGTTACAGTGGGTGGATGTATCCCCTTGACGCTGACACAAACAGGGGCAGGAGGAGCGTGAGGTTTGTGTTCGGTTTATCAAAGGAGGCGTGAACGTAGCCTACGCTATACAACACAATGCTCAACTCTGCTTCGATGCTGTTATTACTAAGCAAACAACTTCATTCGCTGATGAGCTGCTGAAAATCATTGTTTTCCCTGCAACTCGCTGGACACTGGCAAGAACTACGGGAATTTTCAGTGTACATACTTCTTCTCCATCGTCAAACGCTCAAGACAGCAACTATCATTGTCTGCATAGAGTGAAAATGCGTTGCACTGCCGTTAAGTGCTGACAAGTCATGCTACGCGCATCCAACTTAAATAAGCATGGGAGAAAACTGTGATCATTTAAGTCTTTCTGGGGAAAAAAAGGCAGGAGAATGGACCAAGATGTGGAAAAATTAATAGACAAGAAGGAGGCGACATGAAGAAAAGAAACAAGGCCGAAACAAAAAGAGGGATAGAAGATTGGTCATTCCCAGCCAAGTAATGTCATTACAAAAAACCTGAAAGGGGTGTGTAAACGAAATAAGGAAATGTCAGAGAAGCAAAAGGAGAAGTAGAGATGATGTCAGACAAACAAAATTAAAAATAGACAAAGCCAGATAAGCGAAAAATCGTCCTCGTCATCGCTGATTATCATGGAACAAAAAGCGTGTCTCTGAATCGGTGGCCGCAGTTGCTCTGGTCTCATGGTAAGAGTCTGGGTTTATTCATACGCTTCTTTGGTCAGTTTTGTGTCAAAGTCTTCGGGATGAGAGGTTCACGGGAGAAGGTTGTTGGAGGGACGATGTGTTGGTCGTCACCCATGTCGGCCTTTTATTCAGTCGGTTCCACGACTGGGTTATGCCTGTCGTCAGTAAGGGGTTCAGTAGATGATATTCTGTCTGTTAGCTAGCTGAGAACATGCACCACCAACACCGCCAAAGTGACCCAGCAGCACTGCAGGGCCCCTCTAGCTGGTAACCCAGCGGCAACCTGACATTGATGGGCTTCCTGTGAACTTGTGACCCAAAGGACGCGACATAACGAATATGGGTATGGCTGGGGCGGAAAGGTTGAAATGAGGGGCATGGGATTCAGCAGGAAAGGAACGTCACAAAAGATTACGCTGCAGCAGCAGCAGCAGAGAGGGAGGGGGTGTGGTGTGTGTGAATGAATGAATAAGAGAGAGAGAGAAGGGGGATGAATGAATAAGAGAGACAGAAGAAGACAGACAGACAGAAAGACAGACAGACAGACAGACAGAAAGACAGACCAGGGTTGTGATCAATAAGAAGAGTGTTTGGATCGAACCAAAACGGTGAACGCTAACGAAAAAAACAAACAATCAAGACAAACCCAGTCATATTGAAAACAATGTAATAGTATATTAATATTGAGTAGACAAAGGAAAAACTCAGTACATAGGTGCTGAGATAGAATGGAAAGATGTAAATAAACCATGAAATGCAGTACATTGAAAGAAAGCAGAAGAGAGAGAGAGAGAGAGACAGAGACAGAAGAGACAGAGACAGAGAGAGAGAGACAGAGAGAGAGACAGAGAGAGAGAAGGAAACATAATGACAGCCTTGGCGTAAAGGGAAACAACTGCCCACACTCATTAAGGATCAAAGAAGTGAGAGTTTGAAAAGACTGGGATGTTTTTGGGTTAACTGTCTAATTGCTTGCTTTTCTTTGCATCGACCAGCACAACCTGAACATCAAATAAACAGCTTTGTTTGTGGTGGCGGCTTTGTTTGTTTGTTTGTTTTTGCTTCGTTTATGTCTCAGGGTTTTCTTTGTTTGTTTTTTCTGTTGTTGTTTTCTGTTGTTGGTTGGTTGATTTGTTTGTTTGATTGTTTTAAGCTATAACACCTTCTCTGCGTAGCTTGCTGTGTGGGTCATATGAACCAGCGTCAATGTCTTTTGTAGTTGTGCAAACGTCAGGTAAAATGTAAAAAGGCAAAGGAGTTCCCATAACCTTTGCAGTCGTTGGGGAGCGAGACGTCAGAGATGTTGATAACAACTCGTTAGTCTGTTAGACATTTTCCTGACTCTACCAGTTTTAGAAGGAAAAAAAGCAAACCAAACCAAACCAGGCCACATCAACCCAACCAACCAACCAACCAACTAACCAATCAAACAACCCCCTCCATTTTCCAACAAAAAAGTCTTCGATCGGGTTCATTATCATTATTTTGTCCTCTGCATGGCCCCTCTGGCTGGTGGCCCCACAGCGGCCTGACATTGATGGGCTCCCTGTAGACTTCCGACCCTGGGGATGCGACACAGCCAATCTGGGTTCGACTGGGGCAAAGAGATTGAAAATTAATGAGCGGCATGGGAACAGCAGGACAGGAACATCACAGATTATGAGGAAGCCAAAAAAAACTACTCCTCCTAAAATACGCCTCCCCCACACACGCACTCAACAAAACACGCACACGCACACGCACACGCACACACACACACACACACACACACACACACACACACACACACACACACACAACACACACTCACACACACACAGCACACGCACACGCACACACACACACACACACACACACACACACACACACTTTGTCCTCGCTCGCACCCATCCCGTCCTGGTTTCTTCCTACACGTACTGATTTCATCCTAGATAAGAGCCTCTCCAGTCACCTTGAATTAAAGTACAATTCCCCCACTAAAAGTAATAATAAATATTCATTGTGAAGCGTGTTCTGTTCTTATATCGCCTTCGCGTTTTAGTTGATTTGATTGTACTCGGCTTCTTTACAGGTGACCTGTGAGCCTAGCGATGGAATCAAAAGCAAAAAAAAGGTATTTCACCACCTTCTAGGGATCAATACACGTTGACAGACAAACAGAAACCTAGAAAATGAAATGGTTTCTAACACTAGAAAGATCGGGCTTGTTTCTGACTCTTTGTCCCTTTGGCCAGATGTTAATTTTATCCATCTAGAACTTTTCTGTCAGTTTCTCGAAGTGGATGAAACCGAACGTGTTGATACTTTTGCTGCATTTAAATCAAGTTGTCTTTTGCTTCCAGACAGTTCTATATCCATTTTTAATAAATCTTATATTATTCTTTTTTATACCGTGGGTCGTGGTCTGGGTGCTAGAATTTCGGATGATACAATAAACCGAAGTCCCGTGCGCAATACGCATTTAGCGTACGTAATAGAACTTATGACAACAATAGAGTTGTCCCTAGCAAAATTCTGTAGGAAAAGGCCACTATGATAGGGAAACAAATACACACGCAGACAGGAAAAGAAAAAAAAAATAGAGTAATGGGTGGCTCTACTCTTGTGGTGACACGCTCTCCCCCGGGAAGAGCAGCCCGAATTTCACGCTGACAAATCTGCCGTGACTTAAAAAGTGGTATACAATAATTATAATATGAACTTTTAAGTTATTGTGAAGTGTAGTTGTACCCCCAGTAAGTAAAACATCTGTACATGTATTTTATTGTCTCCAGGATTCATAATCAAGTCCTGCATGTAGAATCAATAAAATGAATCATACAAGCTCAACCGCGCGAGCGCGCACGAGCTAGCTTGTGTGTGTGTGTGTGTGTGTGTGTGTGTGTGTGTGTGTGTGTGTGTGTGTGTGTGTGTGTGTGTGTGTGTGTGTGTGCGTGTGTGCGCGCGCGCGCGCGCGCGTGTGTGTGTGTGTTTAAGAGAGAGAGACAGAGACAGACAGACAGACAGACAGACAGACAGCCGTAAAGAGAGAGACAGAGACAGAGAAACAGAGACAGAGAGAGAGAAAATACTATTTTCACTACGCATTTCTATTTCATATATATAAAATTATGCTTCTCATAGCTTCAGCAGACAAACGTTTTCCTAAAGCTGAACATCAATCCCCCCACCCCCACCCCCACCCCTACCCCCCACGCCCCCTTGTCGCCTCAAGGTCACCCCAGTCCTGTGTTTGTATCGATTTTATGCTGGGTTCCTTCGTCTGTAGGGAAGACAGTCAGCGCCATGTGATTAGGTGGGTTAGAAGGACACTCTTTTGTACTTCGCTGCCATGGCATTTCCATTCAACCCCCCTCACTAGGAAAGAATCATCTGATTAATTAAGTCAACTCCAAAATTTTGTGTCTGGGTTTGTTTGTTGTTGTTTTTTTAAATGAGAGAGTTATTTTGCTTGTGGGGTTATTTTAGGATATTATGTTGGAGCAAATTTGAACTGAATACATTATTTTTGTTGAAAGATTTATTGCAGAAGTGTTTGGAATCAAAGAGCGTTTTCTTCGACTGCTGTGAGATGATAACTTATACACTCACACTCACTCACTCACTCAGTCCCATGTCCCAAAGGACGTAGGGGGGACATGAGAGAAGACGCAACAGCGATCTTTTTCCATGCTTCACGATCCTGTGTGGCTAGTAGGAGATGTTGCAGGGGTTGGGCGGTCCAGTCTTTGATGTTGTCAACCCACGATTTCTTTTGGCGGCCTCTTCTTCTCTTGCCCTCGACTGTTCCTTGCAGGATGGTTTTTGCTAGGGTGTTGTGTCTTGTGGTGTGACCAAACCACATCAGCTTTCTCCTCTTTATGGTGGAGAGCAAAGGCTCTTGGGGGCCCACACGCTTTTTGATTTCTTCTTTCACATAGTTATTGGTCTTGTGTTCTTTGTATGATATTTTGAGGAGTCTTCTGTGGCACTTGTTCTCGAATGCTTGGATTCTCCTCTCTAACTCTGCTGTCAGAGTCCATGATTCACAGCCATATAGGAGGATAGATATCACGAGGGATTTGTAAAGGTGGTATTTGGTGCAGAAGCTGATGTTGTTGCTTCTGATAATCCTCTGGAGTCTGACTAGAGCAGATGTTGCTGTTGCAATGCGAGCTTTCACTTCATTGTTTGATGTGCCATCTTTTGTTAGGATGGAGCCTAAGTATTTGAATTGGCTCACCTCTTCTAGTATTTCTCCATTCATCTTTATTTCCGTGATGTCATTACTCGCGCTGTTGACCATGATCTTTGATTTCTCTGTACTGACCTCCATGCCGTATGCGCTCGCTCGATCTGTTAAATTGTCTGTGAGGATTTGCAGTTCTTGTTTGCTGCTGCCCATGAGGTCAATGTCATCTGCAAATCTGAGGTTGCAAAGGGGTCTTCCACCAATGGAGATGGAAGTGTGGTGGTTTTGCAGTGTCTCTGTCATGATGTTTTCGAGGAAGAGGTTGAAAAGTACAGGTGAGAGAAGGCAGCCCTGGCGAACCCCAACCGTGGTCTTGAAGAACTCGCCCACGTGATTGTTTATGAAGACTGCACTTCTTGCGTTCTCGTACAGAGCCTTGATGACTTCAATTAGGCAGCTGTCAATGTTGAAGTGCCTGAGTACTTGCCAGAGGCCGTCATGCCATACCCTGTCAAAGGCCTTTTTGAAATCTATGAAGTTATGGTACAAGTCTTTTTGGTGTTGGAGATGCTTCTCTATCAGAATTCTCAGATTGAAAATTTGTTCCATTGTGCTGCGTTTTGGTCTAAAGCCCGCTTGTTCTTCTGCCAGGAGTTTTTCCGCTTGGTTTTTCAGTCTGTTGAGGACTACCTGCAGCATGATCTTGCTAGGATGACTTATGAGACTGATGGTTCTGTAGTTCTGGCATTGCTTAAGGTTTCCTTTCTTTGGCAGGGGTATTACAAGAGACTGTGTCCATTCTTTTGGCCATTCTTTGGTGTCGTGGATCTTCTGACAAAGTTCTGTGAATCGCCTTGCTGTTTCATTCCCTCCATTTTATATGAGTTCAGCTGGGATGTTATCGATTCCAGGGGACTTCCCCTTCTTCAATTGTTTAATAGCTGCATCTACTTCACACCTTAGTATTGGTGGGTCTTTATCTTGGTGTTCAGGGGGTTTGTCAGAAACTATGTTGGTATCTGGGCGTAGTGGGTAGTTATACAGTCCCTCACAGTATTCTGTCCAGCGTTGGAGGATGGCATTGCTTTCCGTTAAAAGATTTCCTTCTTTGTCTTCTATAACAGAGGCTTTAGGCTGTGTGGTTTTCGTTAGTGCTTTCAAAGTGTCGTAAGCTGTTTTGCTGTTTCCCTTGGCCATTCCAGCTTCAATGTTGTTGCATTGTTCTTCTATCCACGCTTCTTTGGCTTCTCTCATCTTTTTCCTCACTTCTCTGTGGCTATCCATGTATTTCTTGTAAGCTTCTTGACTTGTGAACTTTTGTTTCTTAAGTTCTCTTCTTTTGTCGCAGAGATCAAGAACCTCATTTGTCACCCAGGGTTGTTTCTTTGTTCTGCTTCTTCCTAATGTTTCTTCTGCTGCTGTCGTTAGCACTTCTTTGATGTTGTTGGCCAGTGTGTCCACATCATTGTCGATGGCTGTGAGTGCCGCGAACTTTCCTCCAATGTTGGCTTGGAAGATCTCAACCACTGTTGGGTCTTTGAGTTTTTCCAGGTCGAATCTTATGCGTGGGCTTTTTGGCTGGTGTTTTGCTTTCAGTTTCAGCCTGATGGTGGTAAGTACAAGGTCGTGGTCACTGCCAATGTCAGCTCCTGGGAATGTTCTTGTGTTTGCCTTGTTTATGCTGGATTTGAATCTTTGGGGTGACAGAATGTAATCAATTTGATTATGAATCAGACCATTTGGTGAGTGCCAGGTTGATGTTCTGGATGGCTTGTGAGGGTGGAGTGTGTTAGCCAAAGTCAGTTTGTGCTTCTTTGCGAATTCCAGCAGCCGCTGTCCTCTGTCATTTGTTTCTCCCAGTCCAAATCGTCCTGTGGTTCCTGCCCAGGTGTCATAGGCATCAGGTCCCACCTTAGCATTCCAGTCGCCTTCCACAATAAGGATGTCTTTTTTGGGCGTTTTGGAGATGACGTTTTCAAGTTCTTCATAGAATTCTTCTATCTGGTCATCATCGTAGTCAGATGTTGGAGCATACACTTGGATGATGGTGAGATTCTGGGGTTTTGCAGAAACTCTGATTGAGATGAGTCTGCTGGATACTGGTGTGCAGCTGATGATGCTTGACACAATCTCTTTCCTGACAATAAAGCCTACTCCATGTTGATGTAGTTTCTCTTCTCCGCTGTACCATATTTTGTGGCCGTCTTGCGTGGTTGTTTCTCCGAAGCCAATCCATCTGACTTCCGCAAGCCCTATGATGTCCCATTTATACCTCTGTAATTCATGTGTAAGTTCCTGTACTCTTCCTGCTTGGTACAGAGTCCTCACATTCCATGTACCAATGGTTGCCCCTTTAGCTGGAAGCTTTAGTGTTTGTTCTGCCCCAGTAGCACACTTGTCACTCCCACCCTGGAGGCTTGCAGTGGGTAGCGCGGTCGTTGTTGATCCGGGCCTCGACCGATCCGGCATGTCTTTCTGTTTTGTTGTTCTCATCATGTCCTTTCAGTGGGCTTGAGGAAGCTTGGTGGCGCCCATCTCCTCTCCAAGACTCCTACTGGTGGTTAAGAATGCACCAGCCCCTCACAACGTTTCGCCCGCCAGTAGAAGCGGTTACCGGGGTGTGGGTGGGTTAAGGACCCGGACCCAGAAGTGAGAGTTGAGTGCCAAGTGAGGACCAGTGCTCCCGTCCATCCCGAGGGATGGACCATCATCCAACTTATACAACAACTACCAAAAAAAACCGAAGAAGAAAAAGCAGCTGCTTTGTCTAGTAATTGTGGTTAGCACAATGGATTCCCTGTCTCTCTTTTGTATCTGTCTGTCTGTCTGTCTCTGTCTGTCTCTGTCTGTCTCTGTCTGTCTCTCTGTCTCTGTCTCTCTCTGTCTGTCTATCTGTCTGTCTGTCTGTCTCTGTCTCTGCATCTCTCTACCTCTCTCTCTCTCCCTCTCTCTCTTTCTGTCTTTCTCTCTCTGTCCCTGTCTGTGCGCGCACACACACACACACACACACACACACACACACACACACACACACACACACACACACACACACACACACACACACACACACACACACACACTCACACACACTTGCGCATGCAGTTGTACTCAGCTGTAGCAACTTCTGTGTCCGAACTATGAATCCCATTTACATCTGTGGAGGTAACTTGTTGCATTTCGTCGAATCACATTTCCAACGATGGCGGTAACCTATTCCTTTCCGGAAGATCATATTTGCATTGATTGTGACAACTTGTAGTTCCCTGCCTGTGAATCCCTTTCGCATGATTTTGTTGTTGTTGTTGTTGCTGCCGATATTTGTGGCAGTAGGACACTTAGGTTTCATAAGTTCACATTGATTTTGCAGGGAATGATCTGTGCTGTTTTGTTTTTGTTTTTTTGTTTTTTCTTATCCCACTTGGGTAACAGCCTAACGTGAGTCATCTCATTCTGATGCTGTTCCCTCTGTTCCTGTCTTTCTGTCTCTGTTTGTCTGCCTGCCTGCCCGCCTGCCTGTCTGTCTGTCTGTCTGTCTATCTGTCTGTCTGTATGCATGTTTGCATGTTTGCATGTATGTCTGTGCCCCTGTCTCTGTCTATCTGTCTCTGTCTCTATGTGTACCTCTGTCTTTCTACTTCTATCTCTGTCTGTCTGTCTCTCTGTCTGTCTCTATGTATATCTCTGTCTTTCTGCCCCTGTCTCTGTCTGTTTGTCTGTCTGTCTGCCTGCCTCTCTCTCTCTCTCATCTCTCTCTCTCTCTCTCTCTCTCTCTCTCTCTCTCTCTCTCTCTCTCTCTCTCTCTCTCTCCTCTCTTCTCTCTCTCTCTCTCTCTCCTCTCTCTCTCTCTCTCTCTCTCTCCTCTCTCTCTCTCTCTCTCTACCTCTCTCACATGTCTATTCATCCCCAATAAACAAAATGCATGCTTATCACCACCAGACAAAAGCGACAAAATTTATCACATAAACTGTTTAAAATTTACATTAAAAAGGAAGCAATTGAACAAACCTCTCACCACAAAGTCCTAGGAGTGACAATCGATGAAAATCTCAGCTGGTTCTACCACATATCTCATCTATGCAAATATTTGTCCCAAAAAGTCTACCAGTTAACTAAAATCAAACATTTTCTTGACATCCATTCAAGGAAACTATTCTTTCAAGCTTATATACAATCCTCAATAGACTATGCAGCAACCCTGTGGGATTCTGCCAGTGCAAATACCATGAAACCGTTACTTAGTCTGTATAAACGTGGTCTTAAACTGGTCCTTTTGAAGAAAACAGCCTTGCTAGAAGTAGACTATACTCAGTTAAATATTCTCCCCCTACACCAACGACTACAATATAACAAAGGCATCATGATGTTTAAGATAATGACAGGAAATGTCCCCACATCCTTAAAAGATAAATTCCCAATAAATCATTCCAGAAGTATGGAAAAGCCAAGTGTCCCAATCCCAAGAATAGACCTGTTTAAATCTAGTTTACTATACTCAGGCCCTACACTGTGGAACTCCCTTCCTGATTCAATTAAACAGCACCAATCATTAACAACCTTCAAAAATTACCTTCTAAACCACTTGATGCATTAAAAACAACAAACCACACTCCGCCCCTCCCCCCCTCTCTACCACTGTGTGTGTGCATGGGTGTGGATGTGTGTATGTGTGTAATTCTTATCTGTGTGTCTGTATGTCTGTGTGTGAGAGTATGTGAGTATGTGGAAATCATTATCCAATTTCTAAAAATGTTTTGCTAATTCTATAAACATCTGGGATGTGTTTGGTTTATTATTATTATTATTATTATTATTATTATTATTATTATTATTATTATTGTTGTTGTTGTTGTTGTTATTATTATTATTATTATTATTATTATTATTATTCATCATCATCATCATCATCATCATCATCATCATCATCATCATCATCATCATCATCATTATTATTATTATTTTTTTTATTTTTTTTTATATTATTATTATTTTTTTTTAAAAATAGTATTCTCCCCCGCCCCCTTCAAATAAGAATATCATTTATTTTTTCCCCCTTTTATCCAAATGTATGATTTAAATGACTTGTATAACTTTAGACATATGGACGTAGACTGATGTTTCAGTTGTTTATTATAATGTTTACCTGCTGGCTCCTGCTGGCTCTTTGTTTATTAGCGGTTTTTTGTTGTTGTTGTTGTTGTTGTTGTTGTTGTTGTTGTTGTTGTTTGTTTTGTTTTGTTTTTGGGGGGTTGTTTGTTTGTTTGTTTGTTTGTTTGTTTGTTTGTTTCTTTGTTTGTTTGGGTTTTTGTTTTTTTTGTCTTGTTTTTTTGTTTGTTTCTTTGTTTGTTTATTTGTTTGTTTGTTTGTTTTGTTCTGGTTTTTTGTTTGTTTTTTTCGTTTCTTTTCTTCTTCTTTAATAATCCAAATTATTTTATTGTGACTTCTGATTTTCTCTTTTGAATGAGTGCACCTTTCTCACCTTATTATATGTAGTGTAATGTCGCATTTCTCTTACCTTATTATATGCAGTGTACTTATTTCTGTATGTTGTTTGGTACTGCGTATAGTTTTATTGTTTAATATCTTTTATTTTGATGTTATCCTTGAAAAGGGCGGGGACTGGATGTAAAAAAGCACATGTGTGCTTATCTATTATCCTCGAATAAAAGAATTTGCCTTGCCTTGCCTTGCCTCTCTTTCTTTCACACATCCCACTCATTTTTACACTCTGTCGCCTGATATCCCGTTTTAGTGGAAAGATGCTAAACTGAAGAAACAACAACAAAAACAACAACAACACACACAGACACGCATTCACGCACGCACACACACACGCACACACGCACGCACGCGCGCGCACACACACACACACACACACACACACCACACACACACACACACACACACACACACACACACACACACACACACACACACTGAACGTGTACAGACAGCTAATTTCACAGGACCACAATAGTCGGCATAGGAATGGGCGGTGTAGATCACAGTCATTGAACAGACTTTGGGCTTGTTCATCCATTGATAGATCTCAGTCTGTCTGTCTGTCTGTCTGTCTGTCTGTCTGTCTGTCTGTCTGTCTGTCTGTCTGTGTCTATTTGCATGTTTGTTTGTCTGTCTGTCTGTGTGTCTGTGTGTGTGTGTGTGTGTGTGTGTGTGTGTGTGTGTGTGTGTGTGTGTGTGTGTGTGTGTGTGTGTGTGTGTGTGAGAGAGAGAGAGAGAGAGAGAGAGAGAGAGAGAGAGAGAGAGAGAGAGAGAGAGAGAGAGCGAGCGAGAGAGAGAGAGAGCGTATGTAAGCATGTGTGTGCGTGTGTGTGTGTGTGACACAGAGAGAAAGAGAGAGAGACAGAGAGAGAGAGACAGACAGACAGAGAGACAGACAGACAGACAGAAACAGAGATAATGTCAGTGTAAATCACGGCTCTTGAATGGACACAACAGCTAGGCCTCGGTCGATGGCCTCTGAATGGCCCACGGAAAAAATGGGCTCCTTTACATTGTCAGATAAAGCACCCACCCCAGGTCCTGGCCCCACCCCACCCTCCACTCCCACGCCTCCTGAAACTGTCCTGCCACGTCCATGACAATGAGGCAGTGATCAACATGGCTGTCTTGCAAGATTGATCAGTTGTCAACATTTTCTGTTGTCCGTCCAGTTCCGATGACTGCTCTTTGAGAGCGTTCACTGTATTGTCTGCTGCCAGTCCAGATCGTTCTCTATGCCTTCATTTCTAAGGTGCCTAGGCAAGTTTAAAACCTCTTGGCTTTTAAACAGGTTTAGACAAAATCACAAACTCGGAAAGCGGCTACCTTAGTCGTGTTTAAACGGCCACATAATATAAGGGAAAAAGCAAACCGAAAAAAGAAGAAAATGAAACGGAATTGTATTATGTATTGTATTTATGTAACATCCCACCATGGCTGTACCTTGGAGATCGAGTCAAGGAACGAAAAAGTGTATTTATAGAAGTTTATAACACATTTATACAATCATAATGCATCACCTTTACAACAACGAGAAACTTACAGCTTATGATTATCATCTTCTCAAAAACCTGATCAAGAAACGGACAAAATATCAAAACTTTATGGCAGCATGGAGCACGAGACGAATTTGTTACGGAGTTTTTTCTGTGACCATTGATGTAGGCCTAACTGATCAACATTTCAGTGGCATAGAGAATGAGATAGAGAAAAAGTACAACAAAAATAAGAAATTACACCCAGTTGAGGTTCTTAGACATGATTACAAATAATGCATAGGCGACATAGTCTTCATCCATAGCCCATTATCCTGCATAGAAATTAACAGAATGGGAGTTCAGTTTCTGAGGCAGTTTGCCAGGAAAGAGTTGACCATAACCTGTCTCTTTAATTAATTATAATGAGCAGGTTGGTCCTCTTTACCATTCCGCTGGCTGGCAGATTTCATCCAACTATTTCACCTGGTAAATATTGCTAGACACGGAAAAGGTATCAGGTTAACAATGTACCCCCCCAACCCCAGCCCTAACCCCCGAAATAGTGTAGGATATAGTAATCTCCACAAGGGTGATTTGTAGGTGAAGTTAACGGCCTTGTTGATATCGATGAAACTTATTGTAAGGAAGAACTCTGGTATGTTTAACGCGCGGACACAACAAACTATAGATCTAGAAAAAAAAAAGAATAAAGGTACAGACAATGATTTAATAAAATGATTCAAGTGCTGTACATATATAAAGATAAACATGCCCACGCACGATGTATATACAGAGAGAGACAAGAATGCGACAGATAGACGGACAGACTCACGCACAGGCACGCGCTCGCACACACACACACACCTTCAACAACAAATAGTCTAACTGAAGAACTGAATGGCACTCCTAACACTCCTTTGCCACCTGAGACAAAAACGTTTAAGCCATTCAGGGACAAAAAGCGGGTTAGGTGTCAACTAATTTATTCCGCTATGGAATGCTGGGGGGAGCCACTGTTTCGAACCGAGTGCCATGCGACAGCGGTAAGAAGCAGACGACAACTTGTCGTGCATGACGGCTGGGTCACGTGGTGTCAGCAAAATGGCGCCAGGTGTGGATACAATACCGCTCAGTGTGTGAAGGAAACAAATGAGTTTTTAACTTCGTTTTCTGGCTGCCATCTGTGTTAAAGAGCCATGTGATTATGTCGTCTATTGGAAGCTTTCGAATTCGGCTCAAGAGCAGGTAAGTCAGTGAAATTTAATGAAGTGTTTGCTGAGATGAATGTTATCTGAAGTTACTGACTTTTGTCATTGGTGTTTTTTCTCTCTCCTGCCAGCGCTGTGGATAAGTAAGCTGGCTGTGCGATTGCAGAGCTTCTGGCTTGTATTAGGTCAGTTAAGCCAGGGTTCTAGTCTAGAGGATATCGATTACAAATCGGCATAATTAAGCTAAGACTGTGAGTACACTGTGGGTGTGTTTTGTAGTATTGTAAGGTCTCAGATGCAGTGGTGCAGATCGAGTTGTTTGTTGTTGTTGGGGTTTGTTGTTGTTGTTGTTGTTTTTTGTGCAGATAACACATTTTGAGTTTGAACATCCAACATTTATTAATAAACAAATAAAAAAAACTGATCCAAATCCACAAATTGAAAATGTTTCAAAGACAAATGGAAGAAATAAACGAACAAACCAGCCGACCAAATCTAAATAGCGATAACAAAACCAAGAACGAAGAAGAAAACAAACAATAACAAAAATAATATTGTTGCAAGTAATTTGATAATGATTATAATAAAAGTAGTGCTCTTTTGATTCTAGTATTATATGATTTAATCAGAAAGAGATGCATGACACTTTGTTCAATCGTCTGTCGTACTCGTCAGACAAAAAGACCGATAAAGATAGAAGTTCAAATTCATTTACCGTCTTTAAACAAGTGAAATCAGTTATGAGCATGGGGGGGAAAAGCTCTCTCTCTCTCTCTCTCTCTCTCTCTCTCTCTCTCTCTCTCTCTCTCTCTCTCTCTCTCTCTCTCTCTCTCTCTCTCTCTCTCTCTCTCTCTCTCTCTGGCTGTCTGGCTGTCTGTCTGTCTGTCTGTCTGTCTGTCTGACTGTTTGTCTGTCTGTCTGTCTGTCTCTCACTCTCTGTCTCTCTCTCCACAAATATGTATGTATGTATGTATGTATGTATGTATGTATGTATGTATGTATGTATGTATGTATGTATGTATGTATGTATGTATGTATTTATCTGTCTATGTATGTATGCATCTGTCTGTCAGACAGTCTATTTGTCTTTCTTCTCTCCCTTTTGTGCGCACATGGTTAGCTTCTCTCCCCACCCCCACCCCATCCACCAGCTTATAATTATGTAAACGCACCTATCCACACTCACAAGCGCATGCGTGCGTGCGTGCTGCGTGCGTGCACACACACACACACACACGCATACACGCACGCGAATGAATCTGCTTGCTAACTATTTGCATGTATTTATGTTATTTATTTATTTACCTAATTCTTTTATATCGAGGACAATGGAATAAGTAGTCATGAGCCGCTTTACATCCAATCTCCCTGTGAATGCGGTTTTATAAATTTTGGCATACTCTACTACCGGCACACAATGGCCTACTCTTCCCAAAATGCAGAACAAATTGAACGTTTGCAAAACATAAATAAATAGAAATTGTATTGTTTGCGCAAGATGTTCTGCGATACTATGTTCTGCTTCCACTATGTAAGCAATGTAAGACCCCACTAAAAACCATTTCCTTCACGTTTCACTACAGTCGACAACAAGTGCCAGACATCATGTCAACAAGGAGCCAAGGGTGTAGAGAAAGTGAGTGTACGGTGGTTGGGGCAGTACAGGGGTGCAGTCACTCCGTGGTCAATCCACATCGGTGGCTAATGGCACGGATTAAGCCCCTAATCAAGTCCCCAAACAGACGGGCCAGTATTTACTTTGCGTCTTGCCTCCCTGGCAATGGAGTGAGTGCTCGCTTCTTAATGCATGACGTCTAACCTTGGCGTTAGTTGGGTTGCCCCACTAGTGTTTATTAGAAGAGAGAGGGACTGGATATGAATGTGCGTGAGAGAGAGAGAGAGAGAGAGAGAGAGAGAGAGAGAGAGAGAGAGAGAGAGACAGACAGACAGACAGACAGACAGACAGACAGACAGACAGACAGACAGACAGACAGACAGACAGACAGACAGACAGACAGACAGACAGACAGACAGAGACAGATAGACAGACAGACAGACAGACAGACAAACAGGCAGAAAGGCAAACCGAGTCATACAGACATAGACAGACAGACAGGCAGACAGACAAACTGAGTCATACAGGTAGACAGACAGACAGGCAGAAACAGAGAACACCCACCTGTCTTAAATTGTTGAGGAGCTATCAACAACAAAAGCAGTCTAAAGCCGAAAAAAAGCCCAACGCAGTCTGAGACTCAGAATACTTGCAAACAATTTTTTGTGTAGCAACTAGTCCTGCTTTTGTTAAAAGCTTTAGATCTGTTCCCATTGTTGGCTTGACATGAATGTTTCGGTCATTAAATGCATGCATTTGCTTAAAGTGACCATTACATACTAAGCTCGATGTAAACTCTGTTACTCCAAGTTAGGCATTGTATTGTCGATATTCTGTGTGCAGCTGATGCTTACCACTTGTTGTAAACCTCAGAATCATCGAAAGCAAAAAGTCCAAATTTAATAATAAAAAATACATATATGTGTATCTCACACACACACACACACACACACACACACACACACACACACACACACACACACACACACACACACACACACACACACACACACACACACTCCTTCGGATAAGACTATAAACCGAGGTCCCGTGTGCGAACGCACGCAGAACATCTTGCGCACACGTTAAAACCCGTTCCACTTTTCGGAAGAGTAGGCCATTGTATGCCGGGGGGAAAGGACAAAATTTACAAAACTGCATACACACGGGGATTGGATGTAAAAAAAAAGTACAGGAGTGCTTATTCCATTATTCTCCATATAAAAGAATTAAATAAACTCTCTCTCTCTCTCTCTCTCTCTCTCTCTCTCTCTCTCTCTCTCTCACACACACACACACACACACACACACACACACACAACACACACACACACACACACACACACACACACACACACACACACACACACACACACACACACACACACACAAACATATACAAATACACACGCTCGCGCGTATATTCCTCTCTTCTGTCAGGTACAGTTTTACTTTTATCCTTTTCATCTGGTTTTTCGTTTTAGGAGCGAAGTGTTTGCTGGTAGTCTGGCCGGGTCATTAATTTGGGTTTTGTACAGGTCTCTGCAAGGCGAGGGGACCTATCGACTATAGGACACAGGTCTCTCTCCTGCCTTTGCTGGGGATGTGTTACATGTCACATCTACATTCATCACGGTGCTTACGCGTGGAGCAGCCAGTTGTGTCTGGCTTTGGCATTGTATTGTATAGATGGCACTGTATTGTATAGATCACGTTGTGTTGTGTATTGCTATTGCTATTATATTGCTATACTGTGTTGCACCACTTTGCATCACATATCGCATAATGTTGCAAACATAACAACAGATTTCTCTGCATGAGCCTTGCTTTCTTTGAGGAAGAAATGGTCAGTGCGTCTATTTTATTGTGGATTTTTTCACGCCAACACGTACCATTCACCTTTTTTTTCTTTTATTAAGGTGGGGGTTTCTGCAGAATAGTGCCAAGGTCAGTTATCTTGCTGCTGCTGGGTTTTTTAACGTGGCTTTCTTGCACACGAGACTCTTGATTTTTTTTTTAAAAGTCGCTTCATTTTAAAGTGCACCTTATCTTTTTACATGGCCATTTTGCTTACAAATTGCATGATCCTCTCCTTTGATGGGCTAGTCCTCAATTAAACACTGAATATTTGAGACCATGTAGGAATTAAACCAAAGACCTGTCGTTTCCAAGACAGGTGCGTTAAGTACAGGCCACCAAACCACAAGCAAATATATGCAGAACAGACGTGTTTATATCTAGTTCATCTCGAGTAGCTTTCAGCCAAATAAGACAGTAAAACCGTTTCCTTGCGTTTGAGTTGTAGTCCTTAAATCGGAAATCTCCGCTGATACTTAAAATTTAATCCCAACGACAATAACATACATGTAATATACTTTGTTTTAAAAATTGTAATAATATCATTGGTATAGAGAAATATTCCCTACGAAAGCGACATTAGTGTCAGCAGCAACTGCATGCTGCCCATTCTGGCATCGGAGTCGATCAAAGTCAGTCGATGAGCCCTAACAATAAGATCGGGTTTCCGCAGAAAGAGTCTAACCCAGGATCAAACAAAAACCTCTGCTTGGAAACATGAGCACCATAGAACCGAGAAGCCGAGAAGGAAACAAAAGGCAGCCCTTGGAGAGAGAAGAGAGAGAGAGAGAGAGAGAGAGAGAGAGAGAGAGAGAGGAGAGAGAGAGAGAGAGAGAGAGAGAGAGAGAGAGAGAGAGACACACACACACACAGACACACACACACACACATACTCACACGCACGTGCGCGCGCGCGCGCACACACACACACACACACACACACACACACACACACACACACACACACACACACACACACACACACACAGGAGGTGGTGGAAGGGGGGGGGATTGGAAGTGTTTAGGTACTGTTGTGAGTGTTTGAGTGATAATGGTTCAAATTGCAGTGTGAAAGGAGGAAGGAAGGCGATAAAGTTAAGAAGAATAGGGGCTGGGCGTGAGGTTAGGATGGGGTAGGAGGCACCGGGTAGAAAAGGGGAGTGAGGCATCTGATGTCAGGTGGAACCCTGGGGGACTTGAATACAAAGTACATGTAGTTACTGGATTGTTCCTCCCTCTCTGCCTCCATAGCCTAGCTAGCCAATGCTTCACTGCTTGGAGACAAAGGCTGTAGTGTGACAGGCTGACGTTAGCTTCTTCCTACCTACCTACCTTCATGCTTACTTGCCTGCTGTGAAGGGATTTGGGACTGTTTGGGTTGGAACAGAGACGGTTAAGGCACAACGTCTATGTTGTTTTGCTTGTTCTTTGTTGTTCTGCTTGTTTTGTTGTTGTTGTCGGTATTGTTTGGTGGTTTATTCATGGAGACATTGAAAGCGTGAAATTAGAACATGATAGATAGTTTGTGTAGATACAGGCACGATTATGTTCACACGTAGTCGCACATATACGCACGTAGGCGGGTAAAGGCATGTACTTGTGCACGTATGCCTTTGCAGGTGTACACTCACGCCCGTGCATGGTCATGAACACATTTGCGAACACACGCAAATGCACAGGCAAAAGACCCCAGTAATATCACACACACACACACACACACACACACACATACACACACACACACACACACACACACACACACACACACACACACACACACACACACACACAGAACACCTTGCGCACACGTTAAATCCTGTTCCGCTTCTCGTAAGAGTAGGCCATCGTGTGCCGGTGGGAACAGATGACATTTACAAAACAACATACACACGGGGACTGGATAAAAAAAAAAGCACAAGAGTGCATATTCCATTATCCTCGATATAAAAGAATCAATCAATCAATCAATCAAACACACACACAGAGCATCTTGCACACACGTTAAATCCTGTTCCTCTTTTCGTAAGAGTAGGCCATCGTGTGCCGGTAGGAACAGATGACAAGATTGACAAAAATGCATACACACAGGAACTGGATGTAAAAAAGCACACGGATGCTTAATCCATGATGCTTGATGTGAAAGAATAAAAGAAAAAAATGAACACACAGTCACTCATTCACACATACTCACACATATGCTCACACACATATTTAGACACACAGACACAGACACACCACAACACAGACACACACACACACAACACACACAACACACACAACACACACACAACACACACACACACACACACACACACACACACACCACCCACACACACACACACACACACACACACACACACACACACACAATGCACCAAACACACATGCACACACATGAAGGAAAAATAGTTTATTGCAATCAGAATTGTCTAACCATTTGGCACTGTCCTCACGACGAAGTAGTTTCGCGTATTTAGTCATTCTCTCTCTCTCTCTCTCTCTCTCTCTCTCTCTCTCTCTCTCTCTCTCTCTCTCTCTCTCTCTCTCTCTCTCTCTCTCTCTCTCTCTCTCCCTCTCTCTCTCTCTCTCTCTCTCTCTCTCTCTCTCCTGTCCAAAACTTCGCTTACACGGACAACAGACATAAAAACCCATCTAACGAAACAACCCGTGATAAATAATATATCAAAGAGATTCCCAACACGTACTTATTCTCTGACATATACACAAGTAGATCAATACCTAGAGAACAGCTATGTAATATATATTGTACCAAAGTGCCTGGCCCGCTAGAAGGGGTTATAAGCTGCTACACGAAGTCAGTTGACAGCAGAGGGATTAACGTCGGATTAACGCTATGGCGACAAGCGTAGGATCAGTAACGGACCTGTCACAGGTGATATGGATTATTTACTTTTCCAACCTAGTCATATGGTCAGTAGAGACAAGGTGGATGCATACGTGTCTGTCGACCTGTCTTTCTTGGCTGATTGTCTCTGTGGGGTGGTTAGGTTCCTTCCCGGGCGTACGTGTTGTGTAATTTGATTAGAGAGGTGTTTTTTTAGGGTGGGTGGGTGTATGAGTAAGAGAGTGTGTGTGCGTGCGTGCGTGTGTGTGTGTGTGTGTGTGTGTGTGTGTGTGTGTGTGTGTGTGTGTGTGTGAGTGAGAGAGAAAGTGGGGTGTGTGTGTGTGTGTGTGTGTGTGTGTGTGTGTGTGTGTGTGTGTGTGTGTGTGTCCATGCATGTGTGTATGCCACTGTCTGTGTGCGGCCTATTTTTTCTGTCTGGATCAGTTGTTCCTTTGTGTTTGATTTTCTGAGATGTGTATGTGTTAGAGCGCGCGTGTATGTGTCTTTGTTGTGTGTGTGTGTGTGTGTGTGTGTGTGTGTGTGTGTGTGTGTGTGTGTGTGTGTGTGTGTGTGTGTGTGAGTGCGCGCGCGCACGGGGTGTGTGTGTGCATGCATGTGTGTACGCGCTTGTTAGTGTGCGTGTGGGTCGTGTACGCGCACACGCACGCGAATGGGATGGTAGGGTGGGGTTTGGATGAGTGTGTGTCTTTTCGTCCTTCCCTTCCCTCCATCACAAGTCCGTTCTTCGTGAATGAGGAGTGATTTTTCATTCAAGTGACTCCAGTTAGAGAACTTCCGACCTGTTTACACAAATAAGATACTACACATTACGTACAAACTGAAATTATACTAGAAGTAATAGTGCTTTTAAATTATGGAAATGATACAGCCGTTATTAGTAAGAGCCTTCTCTAGGGGCCAGCATATTGAGGGCGGCGCCCACCTCCACTCTCTCGCTGCTTTACCTTCCCAGACCTTAAAGAGGGCAGGGAACCATTTACAGCTGGGTGAACTAGGGGACTGCACTAAAACCAAGGCGCGCAAACGGTCACCCATCCACTTGGTAACCACGCTCGATGCTGCTTGGGGAAGCGAGCGCTCTGACCACTGAGCTATCCCGTCCCCAAGAATCTATTGCACATAATTATAGTTCTCCGTATACAATACATTGATGGCATCTGTCAACAAATCCTCTCTGTACTTAAGGCTATTGATTTTTAATCTGCCTACCAGGAAAAATAGATGTTACGGAAAAGATTGAAAAATCAGAAATAGAATAATATTAACAGTATTAGATTGAAAGGATTTGAACTCGGGTCTCTGAGTGCGACTAATGTACGAAATGTGGAGATATTATAATTAATAGAGATCCTTTACATTAAATCACTAAGGTAACAGAAAACAGGATTTCGAGAACAGATCGAGTGTGACTGTTCAAAGGAAAACGAGGACTCTATCTTACACGAAAAATGTTAGACTCTCACATAAAACTACTTATAGAAATGAGTGCTGTTGCGAGGTGAATTAAAGTCCTTAAGAAGGGCTACACAACAGAGAGGATGCAGAAAATGGGACACAAGGAACAGCGCAAATGAGAGGAGGAAGGAGGAGGACGAAGGAAGAAGAAGAAGAAGAAGTAAAAAGAAGAAGAAGAGGAGGAGGAGGGGGAAGAATAACCCCACCGTTTCAAAACTACAAGAACCAGAGCGTTCTCTTAGATGAATTTTCTTCACTTCAAGTCAACGATTGAAAAAGGAACACACACCATCATAGAGTCATTGACCGCACAAACGGAGGAAATGGGTGTACGTCTTTCACTCGAGACCTTTCAGCCGTTCTAGAAAAACGGTTCTGTTATACATTCATTCATATAACTAAAGCTAAAGTGAATCGTAGTGCGGGACCATTTGAAATTTACCGTTTTATAGGATCAATAAAGACACCTTGTACGGTAGAATGTTCAGGGTCGCTTGAAAGTGACCTTTCTATCATACCGATCAATACGGGAGTGTTGGAAGTAAATGGCAACAGAAAGAGCACAAAGGAAAGGTCTCAAGGGCTTGACCAGATAAGCCAGTGTCTGATCTATGATTTATGTTCCAAGAAGTCGCAGCTATTCGGTCGATTTCTTTGTGAGTTGAAAGACTTTTTGACTGGGAGTTTTGCTTTGTGGTGGAAGAGTGGCTAATAAATCAAGAGATTGGAACAACTGGCAAGACTGTTAGCTGTAGTACGTTAAACTACAGGCCGGGGATGAGGGGTGGAGGAGATCATTCTTTTTTGTTTATTAAAGCTCAGTTGACCACAAGGGGTATATTAGAGCTATTGAAAGGATTAGGCAAGGACATCGAGTACACTCAACACAAACATAAGAGAACTCGCAGAAAACGTCACGTCAGATTTTATTTAAAGAGCGTCAAGTTTTGAGTGAATACATTCAGCAAAGTATCTCCAAGGAAAATCTACAAATGACTGACGAAACACAGCAATATTCTTTTTTTGGGGGGACAACTAACCCTGTCTGTCCAGTCTGACTAACAGGAAGAAGTTAACCTATTCAATACTGAGCATAGCCACCATTGATTTCAAATGCACATCTGGCACCGCTGCCACACAAAGCAAACAGTATCGGCAAAAAAGTTTGCAGGAAATTCTGCCACTCTTGCTGAAGCGCTAGAAGCTAAAACCTCGAAAGCCTTTGTGGTGCTTAGGGAAATACTGGAAGCTGCAGTCTATCCCGTGCTTGCTCGTAGCACTTCGCCTGGAAAAAGAATACTGGTTGGGCAAGAGATCGATATATCCACCACAAAGCTCGTATTTGACCACTATGGAAATATGTGCATGTATTATGTGGTTGAAGATCACTTCGGGTGTCCCTGGTTTACACTACATTAGCAAAATATATGATATCATTTGGAGTCTTTGATTGCTAGTCCAACAAAGGCGCTGATCTAAAACCTTTTCCTTCTAGTTGTGTCTTCACTTCTCCACTTCTTTGGTTTGACCATGGTGTCCTTATCTCAACGTCTGCCAGTCTTTATCATTGTGTCAATCGACTAGAAGCAAAACGGAAAATCATTACTCTCTCTCTCTCTCTCTCTCTCTCTCTCTCTCTCTCTCTCTCTCTCTCTCTCTCTCTCTCTCTCTCTCTCTCTCCTCTCTCTCTCTCTCCTCTCTCTCTCCCTCTCTCTCTGTGAAATACAAAGCATTAGCGCTTATGCACAGCCACAGCCGCACCGACACAGACACAAACAGACAACACACAAACGCACAGACACACGCACACGCGCGCAGGCAGAGAGAGAGAGAGAGAGAGAGAGAGAGAGAGAGAGAGAGAGAGAGAGAGAGAGAGAGAGAGAGAGAGTACACCTTTAATTCGTTCTATCATTCAGTTCCCTCCTTTACCTCACAACAATAGTACGTACCAGCCTTTCCCTGTGGGTATGCTGGGGGCCTGTCATTATAAATAACATGCCCACCTTTTGGAAATTCTAGGCTAGAAATTCTTCTTTTCTATCCCCCTCTTTGTTTCTGCCTCTTTCTTTTTCTTCTTGCCATTTCCTTCTTGTCTGTTTTCTGCCTTCTTAGTCCATTCTCCTGCCTTTTTTTCCAGAAAGTCTGAAAAGATAACAATTTTATCCCATGCCGAAGTGCTGGGCCAGACTTGTCAGGCGTTCAACGGCAGCACAACACATTTTCCCTCAATAGCAATAGTTGCTGTCTCAGCGTTCGACGAAGACATACCAACCACATAGTGGCACATTTTCTGTCACTGTGTTGTTGGTCTGTGTGAACAAATCCTAAAAAAAAAAGACTAGCAAAGAGTGAGACAGATCAAAAGAAAATAAATGTAAGACCAAAGGCCAGAGGTGAGACGAGGGGAATGGGTAGAGGGGTGGGCATTGAGGAGGGAGGATTGGGAGGGGTAGAGGTGGGGGTGGAGTTCAGTTAACTTTGTGGTCTGTGAGGGCTTCAGTTCTCCTTGTTGCTTCTTGCCATGGCTCGATTTGGTCTGATTGTATCTTGATTGATGTGTGGAGTTGTGTTCCCATGTCGTTGGGAATTAATTGTTCGACTGGCCATTGGTTGACCGATTGATCAGCATATTTATTTATTTATTCATTTTTTCCTTTCATTCATTCGAGACAATAGTGAACCGAGAGAGATATTTTCAGGAGCAGGAACACTGTTTTTGTGTATGCATCCTATGGACTATGGTTGGAACACAAGACTGGCATAAATGCACACCTTTTTCAGTTATTAAACCCTGTTTTTATGAACGTGCATGTTGCACTATCAATGTGAACTTTCTACAGAAAAAGTGAAACAGATTTGACTTTGACTTGACTTCAACTGAAACCATGTGTTGATCTGAATTAGTTAAAACGAGCCGCAGCTTATAAGAACTTTACCATAAGGAAAATCAACTGTACACCTTCTTCCCCTCTTCACACAACCTCCCGCCCCCCCCTCTCTCTCTCTCTCTCTCACCCACTCTCTCTGTCTCTCTCTTCTTCTCTCTCTCT
>CM060316.1:45534017-45539017 GCA_030674155.1 Stramonita haemastoma | reverse complement strand
TTAAATGAACAGCTGTCTCTGCAGTAAAGGTAGCAGTATACTGCACCCCCCCCCCCCCACCACACACACCACCACCACCACCACTACCACCACCCCAAGTTGCCGTAGAGCTTTTCAGCCACTTTGGTACGGTTAGGCCTAACTAGATCCTCTTTCGGAGTGTCTTGTGTTACGGACATGATTGAAGCATAATTATGTTGTCTGGCTGCCAGTTTTGCAAGGGCACTGTATAGCTCATATGAAGTTTTATGTACATACGTTAGTGCTGAAAATTGATACTTGTTTTAATTACCCAGTCTTTGAATTGAGTTAATTTTTCTTCAGTTTTTTTTTTTGTCCATAGAGCTACACATGGCATGGAAATGATCCCATATTTGCAGCACTGTCTGCTAAAAAAACCCTACTAATTGCAAAATCAATGCCTGACTGATCTCCTCAATTACCCAGTGTGTAAGTCATGCTTTGTATGTATGCTATGTTATTGTAGTAGTTTCGTGTTACCACAATCTAAGGGACGATAATATTAACTACATGATATGCGGTATGTGCACTGGAGCTTCTTTGAAGTGAGATAAACGAAGTGGAGTAAAGGGCACTGACAGATCAGAACGCAATTGGTTGTAAAATTCCTTTTCCTAAATGCACGAGTCGCTTTCAGCTCAAGACTTCAGGACCGTATAATTATTAAAAGCCTTCCTGCCGTCCAGTACCCACAGCAGTTGTTTTGTGCTTGTCAGAAAACTGAGTGAAAACATTAGTTTGTAAACTGGCTCAATCATTCGGGAGGAAAAAGATAAGTACCAGAACGCTTTATGTCTTGTTTTATCCGTTTGTTTCTTTATGTTAAAAAGAAAACATATCTGTTTGTTCTTGAGATATTATGGTTTTGTTTCACATCCCTATGTGTTACACTACCTGAGGATTACTTCCTTTTCCTCTTCTTTGTTTGTATATATTTTTCCTTTTTTTTCAATTGTCTAAGCTCTCTTTTAAGGTGGGAGATTGTGGTAGATCGGGAAAGGGGGCGGTGAAATTTGTTGATCAGCTGAAGTGGCATGTAAAACACCTGACATATTGTCCCCTTTGTCCCTCACTGCACAGGGCCAGGGGCGGAAGCAAGGCCCTTACTCCCGGGAATTCACAGTGCGCTGCATGGCACCCAGCAACTGGATGCGAATGAAGTGGGGCCGCCAGAAAGGGTTGACCGCTCACTGACCGGCCTGCCGACAGTCTGCCCGCCCGCCCGTCTGCTCGTCTGTTTGTTTGTTTGTTCGTCAGACTGTTTTGTACCGTTTAACTTTTGGGGTTTATTACAGACTGTTGCTGCTGTTGTTTAGCTGCTGTTGAAAACAGCATAAGAACTGGTCAAAAATGTTGTGGCATGGATTCGTGTTGTATTATTTTGCGTTGGGCTGTAGGCTGGTAGAAGAGACTATTATTTTGTTTTTGTACATCACATTTTGCCTATTTACTTATTCATCGATGTTGTAACGTATGTTTATTTTGTTTTTGTCATAAGGTTGGGGAAAAAATCCTTTTAAGATGTCACACTTTGTCGTTGTCACATGATGGTTGGGGGAACTTGTGCGTGCTTGAATCTTATATCTTCTTATCTCGTGTGTTTATTTACAATCGAATACGTGGCAGTGGAAAACAACGGGTAAATAAACTAGGATATGTCCAAGAAAAATGTACATTTGGAAAAAAAAATGTAAGCTGCCACACTCTTTGAATGATTATTTTATTTTTGTTTCATTTTTGCTGATTGCCCCAAAATGGATCATTTGTGATTGTTCTCAAAGTGAATGTGTGTTTTCAGTTCACCCCAGGGGAACAAAATTATTTCATTATTATACGTGTCTTATGGCTGGGGATAGTTCCAATTCTGCTGTCGTCTTAATTGCACCGTTTTATAGCTTTGCGCGTGTTGTATGCCTCGTTTAATGGACAATTAAGCAGGTGGTTTAGATCTAGTAATATCTAAACATTTATAAGCTTCAGCATTCTTTTTCTTTCTTTTTTTTTTTTTTTTGGGGGGGGGGGGGGGGGGGGGGGGGGGGGCCGAAAATTACTGTACAGCTTCTCTGCTTGACAAACGAAACAGTCTTTTTTGTCTAGTATTCCATTTTGCTGAAACAAACTAGTGTGGTTTTCTGCCTATTTTTTATATTGAGATTCAGACGATTTGAAACCGTACTTAGTGTTTGTTTTTGTTACCTTTTTGGGATATTATACCTTCAACAGTGTATTTCATTAATCATTTCGACTAGTAAACTTTATCAGTTGAAATAGCAAACAATTTGGAAGGCGACAATCGTAAATAAGATGATGCAATGGGATATATTCAAGAATACAAGGTATTGATTGTTCTTGTTGCTCAAAAGGGACGTTGTAAATACACACAAGTTGATATCAACATTAATTTCTGGTTCCACAGTTGTGTACATAACTTTTGATACGTGTGTAATCATCGTCTGTAATCAGCAAAGGGAAACAATCGTAGCAATTTTGATTTTCGTGGCAGAGAGCGATAACCTCTGTCCTTAAAACTACGAATCCATCCCTTTAAGAATCAGACCGAAACCACGGTAATGTCAAAAGACGTACAACTTTGGATTTTGTGTGTGTGTGTGTGTGTGTGTGTGTGTGTGTGTGTGTGTGTGTGTGTGTGTGTGTGTGTGTGTGTGTGTGTGTGTGTGTGTGGTGTGTGTGTTTGGCAGGGTCAGAATACACCAGAGATGAATACAAAACGTGATGCTTTTCATACTATGAAAGTTAAGCATTCTTAGAATGCAGTACAAACTAAATATCTGTTATTGTTTTCTTTTCCTGCATGTCAAAAGCTATGCCCATCATATTCATACTTATATACACTGACCTTCTTGCTGCTACAGTTTTTTGCCCCTCCCCCATTTCCATATTTCAACCCCTATACACAGCACCCTCCCCAGCTAAACGAAGCAACACGGACATTTTTGCCATCATGTTTACGTGCCGTCTATTTTGTTTTTTAAGCAACGCTGTGATCTGTGTGTGTGTGTGTGTGTCTGTGTTGTCTTTTGTGTTTTGTGTCTATGTGTGTGTCTGTGTGTGTTGTTGTGTGTGACATTGTGGCATGCATCATCTACATAGCAGTCGTATCATATTCTACATTACCGCTAGTTTTTGACATGATTGCTTGTATTTTTTCTTATACGTATATCGAGTCATAAAAATGTAAATGACTTTTCTTTCTAAAGTAGCTATTTTTGTTTACTGTTTATCACGATCTTTACTCAGGGCAACGGCAGAAAGTAAAAATAAGTAATGCCAGTGTTTTTTGTTTCCCTTGGACACAAATAATCGTTACAATTTTGTACTGCATACTAGTTGTTCTTTTTTTCTGAAATACTTTGTGCCGGCCAGTCCTCTTTCAAGTGATTTAGCATGTCTGTAGATTTTGCTCTGAAAACACTTAATATGTATGAGCCTTTAGTTTTTCTGATTTGTTTGGTAGTTCTCTGTACAAATGTATATATAATCAGAATTTAATGTGTCATTATTGTTATCATAATCATCATTTGCTGCTGCTCTCTACTACTTACTACTATACTACTACTACTACTACTACTCTACCTACTACACACTACTACTACTACTGCTGCTGCTGTGCTGCTACTACTACACTACGTCCTACTTCTCTCCTCACTATACACCACCACACACCTATACTCTACTACCTACTACTACTATATACTACTATACATACTAACTACTACTACTACTACTACTAGCTTGCTGCTGCTACTATGAGCTGCTGCTGCTGCTGCTTCTTCTACTAATACTTCTCCTATAGATTTCTTGTGTATTAAACAGCTCAATGTGTCTGTAATAAAAGGTTAAGCAGCAAAGGATATGATTATGAACATAAAAGACGAAGGCTTAAGTAAACTTGTAGCAAAAATTATATTTACAAAATGCCCTTTTTGCAACTAAGTTGTCTTTATAACTAAAGTCAATGTGTAGGCTCAGTGTGTGTGTGTGTGTGTAGTGTGCTTTGGTTGTGTTTTTTTTTTTTTGTGTACGTGTGTGGTGTGTGTGTGTGTGTGTGTGTGTGTGTGTGTGTGGTGTGTGTGTGGAAATGCCTGCGTGGAAATACTTTTTTTTTCGAGGTTGTCTTTATTAGTAATGGGATGCTACTGTGCAAGTGCAATGTTTGTGAGAGATTCTCTCCCTTGGCACATTTTATATTATCATCTCTTGGAGCATGCTCGATTTATCTTGATCAACAATCACAAACAGAACTTGATAGGCAAAAGAAAAAAATTCTGAGAAAAATATATTCATCTCAAACTTATGCCAAGTGCATAAAACTTACAGTCGAGAAGGCTCACCTGAATAGGTTTTAGTTTTGCCATAATTATATGGCTGTCAATATTTTTGTTTGGGTGTTGGATTTTTTGTTTTGTTTTGTGAACAAGATTCCTTCTGCATTGTCTTCAGCTGCGTTCTGTGATCACAAAAGTCATATTTATGTGATATTATATACGGTTCATATGAGTATCTATCTCCCGCTCAATCAGACGTTTTACGTTATTAAACTTACGTTTCCAATGCTGCCTTGTTCGTCTGTGTTCTTACTGGAAAAGATTAGAGAGAATGCGGGAGAAAATCTGATGCACGCGCGACTGGATATTATTATACTGTGGTGTATTGTGATATACATGTATTCTGGACGTAATTGTTAAATATATCATAGTAGAACATTACAGCTATTCACTTTTTTCTCACAGTTGTATGATTACTTTGTATGCATACGTATGTTTCTTTACGATGGCGAGATTTTGATTCAGAATTTTGCAAGAAAAAACTTTCTCGTTGTGATTGTATTAAATATTTTCAACATCCAGACTGCTAGACTTCAGCAATCAGTGACTGGGCCTGAGAGGGTACAAATTTAATGTTTAATCAAATCAGGGGACCGGGAGAGGGGGGGGGGAATCAATCAGAACATGTGGCAA
>CM060316.1:45526517-45529017 GCA_030674155.1 Stramonita haemastoma | reverse complement strand
GAGAGAGAGAGAGAGAGAGAGAGAGAGAGAGAGAGAGAGAGGAGAGAGAGAGAGAGAGAGACAGACAGACAGACAGACAGACAGACAGACATGCACAAACACTGAGAATCTGAGAGAGTAGGGGAGTGAAAGGGGGGGGGGGGGGGGGGAGAATAGAACATAAGAGCATACATGTCTATCGCTAGCGATATCATACATAATTATCACGTACTAGCAATATTCTCGTACAGATAATGGTAGCTGTGTGTGTGTGTGTGTGGTGTGTGTGTGTGTGTGTGTGTGTGTGTGTGTGTGTGTGTGTGTGTGTGAGAGAGAGAGAGAGTTGTGGTGTGACTGTGTATATGTGTGTTGTGTGCGTTATGTGTGTGTGGCCGCGCACGTTACGTGTGTGTGCGTGCCATCAGGTGTGTGTGTGTGTGTGCCTGTGTGTAGATAATGCGTGTGTGTATGATGTAGATGTGTGTGTGTGTGTCTGTGCGTGCATACGCGGGAACACACACACAGTCACACACACACACACCTGCCTGCCTGCGTGTGTGCATGTTTGCAACGTATGCTGCAGATAAACAAGCCATCGATTGCGTCTCTACCGTTTGATTATGGAGCATAAATGCAAGTTTCTTTCTTCAGCGCCTAACACCTGTCTACACATGATCCCTCCATACACTGCAATACAATACAATACAAAACAAAACAACACGACAAGGATTTATGAACACCCACATGCACACGCGCGAAACGGCACTAGCACTACAGTCAGTCACATTCACGTTTAATCAACAAAATGTTGTTATAATCCATGGTGTGCCAGCTATTTGTTCGAGGTCGGAAGTTGGGGTAGTATAGGGGTAGGAGGGGGAGGGGGTGAGTGGGGTGGGGTGGGATGGGGTGGGGTGAGGTGAGGTAGGGAGGAGGGGATCAGAAGGAACAGTTGGGAGGGGGGGGGGGGGTGGGAGGGAAGGGGGAGGGGGAGGGGATTATGGCGGTGGAGGAGGGGAAAGTTACGAGAAATGGAAACTCTCTCTCTCTCTCTCTCTCTCTCTCTCTCTCTCTCTCTCTCTCTCTCTCTCGAAAGCTGGAACAGCCTTCATAATCCTAGGTATCTTTTGCAAAGTGTGAACTCGCATGAGTGTGTATGCGCGAGTGCGCGCCAGACGCACACCCACCCACCCACCCGCGCACACACACACACACACACACACCACACACACACACACACACACTGGTTCGTAAGCTATCATGCATGACGCACGCTTTATAACGATGATGATGATGAGATAGGGATTTTTTAAAAAAGGGAAGAAAACGTAAGTGCAGCTAACACTGCTAAGATGGGAACCAAAGCAGGGAACAAAACAAAAATAGGAGAGGGGCACATCGGATTCAGAAATTTCTGGCGCTTCGGGGGGGGAAAGTAAGAACAATACAGAAGAACATACCATTAACACAAAAATTGATCTGCTTCTCCAAGACATTTCGGAACCTCACGCCGTCACGGTCACAAACATCCTGAACGTCACTCAAAAGGTACTTTGGAAAACAAAACGAGATCTCTCAACATCATAGCACACAAGTTTCAGGTGGCCCTTTCACGTGGCAAAGTTCCTTGGTCAGCGAGTGAAGTGTCCCGCAATGGACACAACCTCCCCATGCTTGTAACGCATACGAGTGATATGCCACACTGACGATGTGACATTTGCCGACGTGGATCCTTCCCCACATGAAACAGCCATCTTTAATTAATATTAAATGTAAAGAGACAATTCACTAAGGCAGAACAACAGAGTACAAAAAGAAAATTGCATACTACAGAATGAATTCCACGTAGAAAAATAACAATTATTTTCAGAAAAAGAAAAAGTTTGAGCAAAGATGGATGGACAGATGACTTGCATGACATAAGTTTTTTTTTTTTTTAATTTTCTTTTTTTTCTCCTTTTGTTCTCAATCCTGTGCGCCCAAAGATGGCGCTCATCAAGGGAGGCAACTGTCGGCAGGATGAAGTCATTTAATGAAACAATATGACATCAAAACAAATGATCCGTATTCGAAACGAGAGCTATAAATATACGTACAATATATCACAGATCCAAACAGTAAGGGGAAAATATATGAACAGTAAACACAGTATATCAACCACAATAATGTTTGCATGCCTTTATGGTTGAGACTTCCACATTGTACATAAAAAAATACGACATCGCATAACACAAAAAATGTACAAAATTCAATTCACAGATCAGTAAAATCAAGTAGTCACATGGTCAAAACAACAGGCTCTAAACACACACCACAGACACAATAACGAAACACCACGACAACGCAAAGTATAATATAACAATCTCATATGCAAGAAATAGTTCCAAACCTCATCGCTCCTGCCCCCTCCCCTTCCAACCCCCACGTGTGCTGTCTTTAAGCTTCGCTTATATTTTCCTCAGTACACTACAGCCATTGCCCATGAACACTTCTTTACAAATAACAGAATAATAGTCTGAAG
>CM060316.1:45509017-45524017 GCA_030674155.1 Stramonita haemastoma | reverse complement strand
ACAATACTGCACACTATACTTTGAACCCCGCACGCGCATGCGTATACTCCTCCATCCCTCCCACCCACACACTTTCCATACACACAGAGTGTGAGATAGACTTCATATAAACTTCTCTTACGTATAAGTTATATCCTCTGTGATATGCTTGATTTTCTGCCTTTAATGCGATTCATTTCTTTATTAATAATAATCATTAAAAAAAATCAGAAATGCAGCAGCAACAATGAAAGCCGAGCAAGGCTTGCTCGAAAATGGGTTCAGATTCATGGCCTTAAAGCTAACTTGATCTCTCTCTTCTTCAATTCACCTTGTGTAAAGGTTGCATTATTCTACGTCACCTGTCTTCCCATGGGAAAATTTCACCACCTCTCTTCGCTTCACTGCATTATACCTTCGACGCACACGGACTTCCACGCTGTTGGCAATGCAAGTCTCTGTGCTTCAGTCATAGACAGCCATGTACATGTAGCGTGTTCTTGGTAGTACTGGCTGTAAGCCTTTTTCCACCATACCATAGTGTACTCTTGGGCCTTCTCCAACACTGGCTACAGAGATGAACGGGAAAAAACATAATTCGAATCTTTAGACCTGATTTTTTATATTTTCCTTGCTAAATATTCACCACCACTTCAATTTGAAGGAGAACTTTAAAAAAAAGCTGCTGCCCAGAATATTCCCCTCCCTTCCCCCACCCCGTGCTGCATCCTGATGTCCCCTTTTTGCTATAACATCCTTCCCCACGATAGGTCTGGACAGTCAGATCAATAGCATACAAAAGCAGTTAACAGACTTGCATAAGACATTCAGCTACTAATCGCATAAAAAAAAGATCAGGAATAATAAATAGTAAAGAAGGCACAGTCATGTAATGATAATGATAATGATAGCGTTCAAAACCAAGGCTCAACAATTGAAATGTTGCACGATGATGCCATATCTATATATCTCCATTCAGATGTTCGTCAAGACAAAAGCGAAAATCTGAACAGCTGGGAGATGCACAGTTAGCTGTTGATCGATGATGCTAACCAGTGGACGATATGTTTGTTTTTGCTTTAGCTGACAAAACACAAATAAATGACTGCTGTGGTGGCTGAAAAAGCAAACCAACATACATCCTACACACTTTAGACCGAACACTGGACTTTCCTCTTTAACTGGACCTGGCACGCAAGTTCCTGCTTAGTTCTTTCTTTCTTTTTTGTTTTCCTTTCATCTTTTCCTTTCATTCTTCTCCTCCTTCTCAGTTTCGTCTGTTCTGATAACGATTCAGAATGACAACAATGATGATTGGAAATGTTGAAAGAAATTGGTCCGTGCGAATATGGTCCATATCAAAATGGTCCGTGCGAAACATATTGCGAAAATGGTCCAAAGTGAAACTGTGATATACATACCGTCATCAAAACACAAGAAAAAAGACATTAAAAATGAGCAAAGTAAGTTGATAAAGTAAAAAAACCACTCTTTCATCCTCTAGTTTCCAGTTACACGTTCAGTTTTTGTACAGGGCCACAATGAAAAGACAAAAAACCAAAACAAAATAAGATTAAAAAAAACAAAACAAACCCCAAACAAAACTCCAATTCACACAAACTCTGTTATCACTTGCGACTGTCACGTTGAATTACTTCACTATGGCTGCATTACCTTAAGTCACATCTTAAGATGGTGCTTGCGTCACTGTCTATTAGTTGGAACTAAAAGCCCACTAATACTCTATGCTTCTGATTCAATTTTCCCAAGAGAATGAAGGGACACAAAAATCTAATCCTATAAATAGGAACGTTTCCCCCCTCACGTTGATGATTTAAAAGCTGACTTTTCAATCTATTTTTTCCTAAGAAAAATCGTACTGTTCCTCAGGAAAAAAATGGATACCTGTGCTGCTCTAAGTTGAGATCAATTCAGTCACTGAAATTTAATATTTGAAATCCCAGACTCTTTGAAGTTATGTTTTTTCACAATTTTGTTTTATTTTTCTTATCGCTGAATATCCTATTTACACAGTTTCTGACATATTCATTTATTTCACAAGAATGCCAACAAAACTCCCCCCCCACGCACCCCCCCCCAAAACCAACTACAAAAAACAACAACAAACAAACAACAACAACAAAAACTCCAATATCACCAAATCAATCACCTACTTACTTTCCAAAGACATTTTTAAAAAATCAGTATAATCCTCAAAGTGTTTGCGTCTTATTGCTGTCCTGTATGGAAATCATGACTTCGTGCTTTAATTATAAAGGTAAACTCTATGCAATAACAACAACAACCACAACCACACACACATTATAACTGTTTTCCCCTTCTCTCCTACCCATCTACAGTATTTTAAACCCAAGTTTTCCAAAATGCAGAAAATACTTTTTTCCAAAAGCCGACGACGTCTGTAGCTGTACTCGAAATCAGTATCATTTCATCAACTCTTTCAGAGTTTTAAGATCGCTATTTCCAAGCAAGAACAGATCTACTCATCATTTCACAGGATATAAACATCCCCAGAAATACATCTTAAGTATGTGTGGATATATCATAGTGTGGTTGGCTTCACGATGAAGATTAACAGATGCAGTATAATAATAATAAAGATCTTCATATATACATTCATTTTTACCCAACACACACTAATCTCAAAAACATTCATTTTTACCCAATACACACTGAAAGTGGAAACGTCTTGACACATGATAAAATATGACGCAGATTCAGAGACTGAAAGTGAAGAGAACATGTTCATTTTCGTCCAATAAGAAGAGACCGACGCTGATAGTCGCAGTGTGCAGTGTTAACACATGTTGGTGACTGTCAACACTTGTTGGTGACTGTCAACACATGTGGGTGACTGTCAACAGCGCGCAGTTTCATTATTAAAAGGATGTGGGAGAGAGAAGTTTGTGTCATTCTTGTCTAAGGTCTCGATGACCTATCGTCTAAAATGCACCGTGCACGTGTGTGTGTGTGTGTGTGTTGTGTGTGTGTGTGTGTGTGTGTGTGTGTGTGTGTGTGTGTGTATGTGAGTGTGTGTGTGCGTATGTGTGTGTGAGTGAGTGAGTGAGTGAGTGAGTGGTGAGTGAGTGAGTGAGTGGTGTGTGTGTGTGGTGTGTGTGTGTGTGTGTGTGTGTGTGTGTGTGGTGTGTGTGTGTGTGTGTGAGAGAGAGATGAGAGAGAGAGAGAGATGAGAGATGAGTAGAGAGAGAGAGAGAGAGAAGAGAGAAGAGAAGAGAGAGACAGACAGACAGACAGACAGACAACAGACAGACAGACAGACAGAGTGTGTGTGAGTGCACAAATAAGTGAGTTTTCGTATAAATACTCGTAATCGTGCATCATACAAACGTTTGTGTATGCTGGAACGCATATATCATTCACATACATGAATGGTTTCTTTAAGGCTTTCTATGTACGTTTTTGTGTCTGCCTGCAGATGTACAAAACAATTCTTTTGGAGTTGTTCTCTAAGTGTAACAGTGACAATTTCATTTTAAAAAACGTCAATTTGCGTAGATAGAAAACGGACTGACACGAAAAAAAAAAGTCAACAACCCTAAAACTCCAAAAGGTTTGGAATATTGATAAAACTGATCAACGTAAAATCTAATAGCAGAGACAGAAAATGTGAACAGAAAGACGCCACTTTGTACCGTTATACACTTGTCTTTGGCCACTCCGCGTTAAACATCAGAATCATCTAGAATTCACAAAAATGGTGGGGAAAAAACCCACCACCCAAACCATAACGGAAAAACTGCAGAACACAGATTCAAAAATGAATGTGACACAAATCAAAATCGGCATCAGGGACAACTGTGAATGCAAAATGAAGTCAGTGTACTTTATTTACTCAGGAGTACTCCTTAAATTTCCTCCCTAGTTTTTCTCACTTCTAACGACGCTACGTTTTTGAGTTTTTGAGCAGTGCTTTGCTTGCAGCACTGGCAGTGACACAAGCCACTTCAAACCGATGACTTGCAGTCTCCCTCTCTGTTGTTGATGTGTGCAAAGAATCAAACAACCCGTAGGGGTATAAACAGTACTGTCATAGTCATCTCCAAATTAAGCAGTGTATTCCAGTTCAGCTGTAATAGGTGTAGTCGTGCATACGTTTTCGGGCATGCTCTTGCATATAAAAAATCTGTAAAAAAAATGTCTTTGCATAATTGTATCGACAGGTCTATGAACGTATGTGCATATGTGGGTGAAATAACGCCCAATAAAAGAAAAAAAAAGAAACATTTGTCCCTAGGATCCGTTTTGACTGTTAGCATCCTGTTGTGTCAGTGTCTCGTTAGGTCCTGTTTGCTGATCTAGCTGCTGTATGTATCCTACTCAGTAGTTGCTGCGTAACTGTATCAAAGCTGCCATGATACTACCTGTTTGAAAAGTGCAAGTAGGATTTTTTTTTCTCTCTCTTTCTTCGCTAGACATAAATGATAAGAGAGAGAGAGAGAGAGAGAGAGAGAGAGAGAGAGAGAGAGAGAGAGAGAGAGAGAGAGAGAGAAGAGAGAGAGAGAGAGAGAGAGGAGACAGAGAGAGAGAGAGAGAGAGAGAGAGAGAGAGAGGGGGAGAGAGAGAGAAAGTACTAAATCAACCCACTGACAAAGAGACCAGTACCAATACAACTACATAGTACTCTACAAAAGCAGCAGATAAACATCTACAACTTTGTATATCACCTGGAACAAAAAAAAAAAATCAGCTAGAAAAAAAGTGTTCTCATTAATGAAAAAAAGCAGATTCAATAACTTGATAACTTCGGCGATGTAGACACCTAATTTTTTAAAAACGATTTTCCCCACTGTTAAACAGTCATTATACAGATTAAAGCATGTTTAAAAAAAAGTCAAACAAAGAGGGAAATCTCAAATAAAGCACCGATCATAAGCAGAGAAGGCATTCATAGCTAAAGTATTAAACTACATGATATATACCTCCGTGTCTTGCCCACAACAGCACAGTTATATAACTATTGTCATTTAAAAAAATAATGATAAAATAACACTAAAAAACATGTGGTTGTTTCATTTGAAGAATATATGTACTAGTTATTCACTCCCATGACCAGCCCCTGCACTTGTTGGCAAAAGCTATGAAAATGAAATGTAACCAAAAATAAACACACACAAAACCCCAGCAAGATTTCGAGGGTGAGACGTATTTCTTGCATTTCAATGACCACATGACTACAGTTTTTATGGAAAGACATACATGTACACAAACACAAAGCAGACCGACATACAAATACACTGCATGACAAAACGTATTAAGGCAGCAACAATGAAAACAAGGAATTCCAAATGAAACAGCCCTGAATGAGTTTGTTCAACATAATGAATGATAACACGGAAAACATCGGCGCAATGGTTTTTCACATAGTACATACTTGGTAACAACACATGCATCCGTTAACGAGAAAAAGAAAAAAAACAAACAAGACCGTCCTGCCAATCTGACCATTTTCAGATTCACCCCCTTTCTTTGCACCATCTTCCCCCTACCCCCTTTCCCACACACACACAACACACACACACACACACACACACACACACACACACACACACGCACCACGCACGCACGCACGCACACACGCACACACGCACCACGCACGCACACACACACCACACACACTACACATACATGCAATTTCACAGCCTAGATTCTTTACAGAAATATCACACGGTCAATACACCTTGAGCGTATTGTAGTGACCCGCAACAAGTCGAGAGGTTTCGCCAGGTCCATTCATCACCATGTCCTGTTTACAGACGCTCTCTCTCGTCCTCCTGCACTGGGCCCAAAACACAGACCTGCACATCACCACACGTCACCCCACCTGTCCTTGCTTGCTGTTTTTACCTAAAAGTCCAAATGCGTCTTTCAAATTCAATACGCCCTGAAGTTCATACAACAAAGGGAGGAACACTGTTCCGTGTCCCGGGAGGAGAAGGGAAGGTATCTCTGGCATTGCTGGGCATTCTTTGGGTCATCTCTGGGCAGTGAGTGGCTCATGTCTACAGATCTGGCGCCATGTTTTAAGAGTTAGGAAAGAGTGGGCAGAAGGGGGGGAGGATACAAGAGGAAGAAAACTGAAAGGTTTTCTGGAAGGTCTATGACCACGCTAACATCCTTTCCACGTGATTGAAATACTCTTTCAGGCTTTGAAAGACTAGTGAGTTGCAAAATGGTACTGCACCTCTTCATAAAGCTACTTTCTTCTAACAGCAACGTAAGGGAAAGAGAGGAGTGGGGGTTGCTTTCGATGTAGGAGTCAGGTCTTTTAACTTTTGCTTCAGAAGACAGTTCCCAACTGCTCCCCTTGTACAAAGCTCCTTTCTGGTAAGGAGCTATAAATACCTTCCACAAAGCTGTGGCAAGCCTACCATCAATCTTGCTTTCTTTCTCGTAACCACATGGGGACTAAAGAAAAATACGTTTGTCTAGTCAGGAAAGGGGAAGGTCTGGAACTAAGAGGCCAGTTTCCCCTGCCAGAGCACCAGCCGTGATGGAGAAATACTGATACTGGGGATGCTAGTCTGATAAGAGAGGGCCTGGCGTCACATAATACTTCCAACCACCACCACCCTTACCCACGAGACCGCTAACAGCACGTGGCGCCCACCGTCCACACGTTTTGAGACCACACTGGTCTGGAGGGGAAGGGGACGACAGGGATCACGGACACGACACCCAATGATGAAAACAAGGTTTCGAAACAAAGTCATTTACGAAGAGTTAAGTCTGACAACGACCCTAAAAAGAACCGAAACAATTTCAGTTAGTTTTGCTGCTGTGATAATATATATCATTTATATGGAAAAAAAAAATCTTCATCCACCCACACCTGCCAGAAGTTTAAGGTTTTTAAGGTTTTCTCTTGAAAGTTTATGAAAGAAGACTACAAAAGAATGCAACGCTGGTGGGCCAAGAACACCTCCCCCCAAAAAAAAAAAAAAAAAAAAAACCATAAAAAAGAAGAAAAAACCCCAAAACAACCCCCCCACCCCCCAAAAAAACCCCGAAACCCACCACAACCCCCCCAAACAAAACCCAACCACTGAGGGCGAATCATTGTCTCCGATGTCCCTAAAATGACCAGAATACCAGGGGGCCCCCTCCAGGTCCGAGTGCTAGAGATCCATGGTGATGTGACGCTTGTTGTGCAGGGCTAAGTGGTCTGAGCGCGAGAAGCACCGCTCACAGTATTTACACTGAAAGGGCTTGGCACCCGTGTGTTTGCGGTAGTGACGGGTCAGTTCATCGGAGCGTGCAAACCGCCACTCGCACCCCTCCCATGTGCACCGGTATGGCTTCTCGCCTGCAACATGCACACACAGGGGGTGTCATCAGTTGTCAAATGAAGTAGTGCAGCTCATAATGATGATGAAAATACAACAACAACAACAACCTATTTGTGCCGACTCTCCCAGATCCCCAATAGACTCGTACTGTTAGAATGGCTTTGCACAAAAAATAATAAATGGGAAATCTCAAATATACAGAAGGGCCTCGTATTTTTCCATCATGAATATCTTTTCCGAATTATGATAAGAATATATAACATATATGAATCTAGAAATGACAGTTCTGGGCTAATTTTTGCTCACATCCCAAACAAACCTAAAATATTTCAGAAATGCAAGTATCAACTGACACACTCAAGCAAAGCAATGTTGAGGAAAATAGCTGCAGGTAATGAATACTTCTGTCTAAAGAAAACTTTACAAAATCTTTTTAGGATAGAGAACGGCTCAGACAACTACAGAAGAAGAAAAAACAAATAATAGTTAAAGTCTTCAAGTATGGGCTATGGAAATGCGAATTCACATAACTCTTTCATTACAATCAGCTCAAGGTCTTCCAGATGGACAGCAATTCAGTCCTTAAGAAAATTTTTTTTGACTTTACAACAATCTGGACACAGTGCCTTAGTGCTTATCAGCTGGCTTGGCAAAGCACACCATACACCCACACCACCCACACATTCTCTCTCTCTCTCTCTCTCTCTCTCTCTCTCTCTCTCTCTCTCTCTCTCTCTCTCTTCTCTCTCCCTCCCTCCCTCCCCACGAGTCTCTCTCACCTGTATGTGTTCGTAAATGCGCCTTGAGGTGGGAGCTCTTTGTGTAGACTTTCTTGCAGCCGTTGTAGGGGCACTTGTGGATGCGCCGCCGGCTGTCGGGGCTCACCTCGGCACGTGCCCGCTGCCGGGCACCGGGGGAGGGCGGTGGAGGGGCTGGGCAGTGTGGGGGCGGACCTTCATGGGCCCGTGGACCCCGTTGAGGGACGTGACGGAGGAGGAGGGGGCCACGATCAGTCTTTGGTGCCTCCGCAGCATTTCTGCAGAGGGCATGGGCCGGAAAGCCACCGTCTCCGTGCGGCCGGGCTGAGCCACCAGCTTGAGGGCGAAGGGGTCGTGGGACTTGGGCGGACGGGAGAAAGGGGCGGGTCGGAGATGTTGGAGTCCCAGGACACGGCGGAGGAGGAGGAGGAGAAGCTGTGCAGGCTCACCGAGTCCGATAGGCGGTCGTTCAGGTTCAGCTTCTCCATGGCGCGGATCCGCTCCTCCGCCTCGTACTCATCCTCGCTCTCCTCCTCCTCCTCTTCCTCGTCCTCTTCCTCCTCCTCATCCTCCAGCTCGTCTTCAGGGATGTCGTGTCGGGGTCCTGTTCTGAATCGGCCACCTCGGAGTCCGCTTCCGCGCCTAAGGAGGAGGCTCCGTCCTCGGAGGGGATGGAGGAGGAGGGGGCGGGCTGCTGCATGAGGAGCTGCTTGTCGGCGGCGCCCTTCTTCAGGTCGGGACTGAGGCGCTTGAAGGAGGTCAGCTTGGGCTCGCTCTTCAGGTAGCGCTCCATCTCCAGGCAGTTCTGCACACGACACACGAGGATAAAGTTGACACAAGGTGCATGATGATAAAGTTACAAGTATACAGGAATAAAGTTGACACAAAGTGCATGATAAAGTTGACACAGGAAAAGGATAAAGTGACACAGGATACAGGATAATAAAGTTGACACAAGATACATAATAAAGTCAATAAGGACACATGGACATGATAAAGTTACACAGAATACAGATAAAGTTGACAAACTATAAGTTACAGATACAGATAAAGTTGACACACAATATCAGGATAAAGTTGACACAAATTCAGATGAAGTTGACGCAAGATACATGATAAAGTTGACACACCTTGTCATAGCCATGATCATGCATGTCAGGCCTTGTTGGTTGGATGTTTGTCGTCTTGTCCCTTCGAATTATGCCTCAAATAAGACATACATGTGCACTTACGGTCAGAAAGAAAACTAGGGGAGTAATTAACATACATATGTGCTTACGATGTCGGAAGATCGTCGTAAATGACACTCTGTTATCCTTTCCGGCTATTTGCTTTCTCTGCATCATGGTAGCACGAGTGATAGCTATCACTGGTCACTGTAGTGGCTAGATCACAAGATGTAGTATAGGCAATAATTGCAGTGACAGTGGCAGTCGCAAAAGCAATCGCAGCAACACTATTAGTATTGATTATCGGTAGTCGTAGCAGTAATGGTGTAGTAGTAGTAGTTGTAGTAGTAATGGTGATGGTGGAAGCAGTAGTAAAAGGAGGAGGAGCAGAGGTCAACAGTATTGTTCATTGTCTACTCTCTTTTTCTTCCGTACGTCTTCCGTCAGTTCCGTAGTCCCACGGACCGTGGGGGCACCAATGAAGATTTTGACACCAGCTTCCTCCACTCCTCTCTCTCTGTACGTCACTATAAAACGTTATCCGATTTCTGCACTGCACGTTTTTCATTCCCTCTAGCTTGCGTCTGTCTGGATTTATTCCGTTTATAAATATGTCAACGCATGTCTGAATGCATTATCCAATCTTTTTCTATTTTGTCAAAATTAGTAATTCCAAATAGGAAAATAAAAAGTGCAACATTATTCCACAGCCAACATTAAGAAACAGACCCAATAGGACCATTCTGAAAACAAAATTATTTTAAAAGCCTTCTCGATATAATTTTTCACAACTTACCACTTCAAAGAATTTTCCGAGAATAAAACATCACCAAAAATTCATATGACATTAAAAGCAACTTTATTCATTGTCAGCAAGATTTGGATTTGAATGTCTTATTTGGTTGCATGACGTGCTTTCATATCACCACCACCCCTCTCTCTCTCTCTCTCTCTCCTCTCTCTCTCTCTCTCTCTCTCTTCCTCCTCTCTCTCTCTCTCTCCCTCCCTTACACTTCATGAGAAATGGGGCTCTAAGAAATGATTATAACTATACGTTTATCAGCTTTGCAGCTTCATTCATTCGTTTATTTATTTGTTCCTTCCTTCCATTCATTCATTTGTTCGTTCTTTCATTCATTCCGCTCGCCCACTCATTCCCAATTTTTCTTCCTTTGTCGGCATAAAGATAAAAAGCAGAGACCGAAAGGTCAAAGACACACATATATAAGGAAATACATAAACGCTTTGCCAACTAGACCGTACACTACAAACAGCGCTTAGTCTACACCTATATACCATGTTCTCTTCGTGCCCCAGGAACACACACACACACACACACACACACACACACACACACACACACACACACACACACACAACACACCCTGCAATTCCAATATACTGTTCAATCCCCGTCCCTTATCCCAACAATCTTTTAACCCCCCCACCCCCACATACCTAACACCACCACCCCCACTACCCCTGGTAAATTTCCTTTCCCACTCTCCCGTTTTTCTACCTGTGTGTTTTTGTCAAACCATTATGCAAAGGTCTAACTGCAAGCTACAAGTGAGCAGAGACCTGTTGATTTGAGGGGGGTTGTGAAAGTTATGGGCGGAGGGGGGGGGGTCGCATACATTTCTTTTCTAAGCACCACGTACACCTACGCGGTACGTAATGTAAATTGCATGCGGGGGTTGGGTAAGGTAGGTAAGATTCATGGTATTTTCCTTCGTTTGTCCGACACGCCCCCAAAACTCCTACGCTCGCCCCCCCCCCCCCCCCCCCCCCCACCCCCAAAAAAAAAAAAAAAAAAGTATTTAAAAAAAGGTAATGTAAATAAAAAAGGTGTTTGGACTGGGCGGAGAAAAATGTGTACAGAGAGAGAGAGAGAGAGAGAGAGAGAGAGAGAGAGAGAGAGAGAGAGAGAGAGAGAGAAGACAGAGACAAGACAGAGACAGACAAGACAGACAAGAGAGGAGAGGCAGACAGACAGACATAGACAGACAAAAACAAAGTGCAAAGAGGCAGACAGACAGACAGACAGACAGACAGAACAAACCAGATAGCAAAGCTTCACTCATGCTCCTTTATTAATTAATCTAGGGCAACAGCAGCTCGCTTTAGTTTCCCTTTCTGCAGGAGGTGTCACTGCGGACCAAAATACCCACGAAATTGCCACACTGCACTTACCAAGTCCTAGTTTGTGGGGACCAAAAAAAAGGCGCAAATTTGATGACTTTTCTAAAGGCAGTAAACTCGGTTGCAACATCTAAAAAGTATCTCAGAGGTTTTTGATAATGATGATAGTAATGGTGATGATGATAAATGATGATGATGGTGATGGTTGGTGGTGGGGGCTGTGATGAAGGTTGCAGTGTTTCAAATCAATACGGACATTCTTACTGTCAAATATCGATTTTTACGGACATTTGTACCAATATATATATATATATATATAAATAAGGTTTATAAAACTGCATACATTAAAACAAACTTTCCAATATACGAAACAGGTCTGGTGTTTGACGGGATGTTGTCACAATACATTGCTATCAGAACTCCTTTCAGCCAACTTGTCTCCCTTCTTCCCCCCACCTTCCCCTCTCCACCACGATCTCGATCTCTCTCTCTCTCACCCGCGCGCGCACACACACACACACACAACACACACACACACACACACACACCCGCACACACATATACACACACACACACATACACACACGCGCGCGCGCGCGAGCATCCTCAAAATGGAATTTTTCTTTTAGCCTTTAAACAAGATCCACTTACTCTCCATCTTTCAAACATCATCATGCACTCTTTCTCTCACGTGCAACAGTGTGTGTGTGTGCTTTGACCTGAAACTGCGTAAAAAGAGAAGCATCCGGAACGGTGTCTAAAATAGCATCCGCAACGGTGTTTAAATATATTTAGGGAAGAGAGAGAGAGGAGATAGAGAGAGAGGAGAGGAGAAGAGAGAAGAGAGTGAGAGAGAGAGAGAGAGAGAGAGAGAGAGAGAGAGAGAGAGAGAGAGAGAGAGAGAGATGAGAGAGAGAGAGGAGAGAGCATCACGTACAGTTTCAAAATAGAATGACTGGAGAGAAGGAGAAAAGTACAATGCATCTTTTTCCCCTATAATGATGTTTCCTACCAGCAGTAAAGTCGTCTTTTGTTCTCTTTCTCTCTCCCCCCCCCCCCCCCCCCCCCAAATCAATGTGCCACATCAAACAAGTAAATTAAGGATTAAAAAAAAAATTCAAACATAAAAGCTAGAAAACCATATCAACCCACCCCCCCCCCCCCCCCCCCCCCCCCCCCACCAACAAAAAAACCGAAACCAAACAGAAAACAAAACAATAACGAAAAATATAACCCAACCCCACACAAAAAAATCTCCCATGACAGGTTCCTCTGTACCACACAAACCCAAAAAAAACCCTATACCAAACCAGGTACTACGGTCCGTTCGCTACCTCCTTTCTTCACCAGATCTACTCTAGATGTAGCCCCCCAAAAGACATAAACCCCTGCATTCAACAAAAGCACGTCCTCCCTTTTCATGCAGCAAAATAATGCCCCCTTTTTTTCTCTCCCCTCCACAGTAGCGGGCCGTTTTGATTGGAGATGAGGTCCATTCAAGGGGAAGAAGATTGTAAAGCCGGCTACCTCCTCCTCCTCCTCTTTTTTTTTTTTTTTTTTTTTTGAATACCTCGCACGGTCTTTTCTTTTTATATTTGCAATTGGCAGGTATCTAAACTGAAACCGGTTTCTGAGTCATTCCTGATTTTTTTCTGTATGTGCTCGCATACCAAGGCCGAACGTTAACATTCCGAAGAAGATATATGAATAAGGGGGCACACAGAGAGAGAGAGAGAGAGAGAGAGAGAGAGAGGAGAGAGAGAGAGAGAGAGAGAGAGAGTTTATTTATGCATAGGCCATTGCCCCTGACAGGATGTCCAGATACAATTTCAACAATGCATACAATCAGTATATTTGCCAAAGAAATAATAATCACACATTATGTATACAATCAGCGTTTTTGCAAAAAAAAAAAAAAAAAGTCTTTTAATGCATATTGTCGGGATATCAGAACTGACCGCAACTTCAATGCTTTGTACGCACAAACTGACAAAGTTCGAAAGATTTGTTTACATGATGAAGACGCCAACAGTAGAGTTAAGCAAAACTGGTTTGGGAATCTGGAGAGAGGAGAGAGAGAGAGAGAGAGAGAGAGAGAGAGAGAGAGAGAGAGAGAGAGAGAGAGAGAGAGAGAGAGAGAGACGTCCAGTACCATAATATCATTCGAATATGATATTTCTTTTTATTTTAGAAAAAAAAACACCATGACTCGTTATTAGTTGTGAAACCCTTAGCTCTGAAACATGTAACAGGTGATAATATGATTATATATCTGAAAACTTAGTACAATGATGTTGACTGCTGACTGGCAAATTAACTGACGACAGTAGAGAAAAATGAGGTTGAGGAGAGAGAGAGAGAGAGAGAGAGAGAGAGAGAGAGAGAGAGAGAGAGAGAGAGAGAGAGAGAGAGAGAGAGAGAGAGAGAGAGAGAGAGAGAGAGAGAGAGCAAATGAACATTAATGGGATTTTTTTTAATGCTTTTTCCCCCTCCATTCACCACGCGATCACGATATCTGGTTAAAAAGGGAAAGTGACAGACGTCAATAACGTCATTTCTATCTTTCGTTCTCCTTTTCACCAATGCGCTCTATTGGCTTCCAATAGATATAGGCCTATATATATTATATACTGACACGCACGCATGATGTGTGTAATTATATGCGTGCGTTTGTGAGCGCGTACGTAGGCGTAAGGCGATGGCAAACTGATCTTGTTAAATTAAGTGATTTGAGCGAGAAGAGAGAGAGAGAGAGAGAGAGAGAGAGAGAGAGAGAGAGAGAGAGAGAGAGAGAGAGAGAATGTGTGTGTGCTCGTGATGGTGTGTGTGTGTGTGTGTGAGTGTGAGTGTGTGGTGTGTGTGTGTGTGTGTGTGTGTGTGCGTGCGTGCGTGCGCGCGTGCGTGTGTATGTATACATGTGCACACGCTCGCGCGCATTTTCCTTTTCCTTCTTGGCCCAAGCAAAATTTCCTTCATTTCTACGCGCCTCTTTCCTCACCAGCAAACTAAAAACTCCACAGGATCCTCAAAATATCCATCCATCTCTAACCCCCCCTTCCCTCCCCCCAGCTACCCCTTTCCCCCTTTTTCAAGCCCCGCAATCCATCCCTGTATTAAAGTGAGTGCTGTCTTCACGTCAGTCAAGTCTAAGGCGCCTACCCTTTTCTCCATGCAAACTGATGATACCACATTTTTCATCCTTTTACTTTTATCGCCCCCTCTCCTTCTTTTGTCCTCTCCTTGCTCCTCCCCCGCCACCCTTTTTTCACATCAATTATGTATGCAGATGAATTGTTGCAAAATCTGCTTTGGACGAGACAGAAAACACACGGGCTGGAAAAACCGGTTGACGCTGGGAAGAGCTATAGACATATTATATCTACATCTAGATGCTCTGCTCTGCTCTGCTCTGTTCTGTTCTGCTCTGCTCTGTTCTGTTCTGCTCTGCTCTGCTCACACCGCTGAGAAAACAGATGAGAGGTGGGCCACGGTATGACATGATGTACCTTCTCAGGTTACAACGAACGGCCTTGAGTGATGTTGCAAGACTTTTAAAAAAAAAAAAGGTTTTATAGACTCGTGTGTGTGTGTGTGTGTGTGTGTGTGTGTGTGTGTGTGTGTGTG
>CM060316.1:45497042-45501417 GCA_030674155.1 Stramonita haemastoma | reverse complement strand
GTCTGCGAAAACCCAAGATCCTGCCAGCAAACCACAGAAGAAGCAAAAGAGATGGAATACATCTATAGATACTTTTGGTACAATCTCTAAAACCATCAGGCCGCTGTGAGGCCACTCACAGAAGAAAACTCACGCTGCAGTTGGGCACTTTAAAGATGCTCATCCACCGCTTCTTTGGTGAAACATACGCAAAACGGTAATACTAACCAACCAAGCCCTTTTCTTCTGGCAGTATTAATTAATAACTTGGTCACAAAGCCAGACTACAAAATGGCGGTTGCGCTTTGGCGTGGCGGTTGTCAAAAAGTCCACATAATCATAGACCTTCCCCCTCCCCCCACTCCCTGCCCTTCCTTTTTCCCCATCCATATATATATATATATATATATATATATATATATATATATATATATATATATATATATATATATATATATATATTATACATACATACATCTGTATTCTAAGTGCTTTGATTTGTTTTTACAAGGTATAGTACTGTATAAATTCCATTTCTACTTTTTTTTTCTCTAATTCTTCTTCTTCTTTTTCTTCTTCTTCTTCTCTTTCTTCTACTACTACTAGTACTATGCTAGTACTAGTACTACTACTTCTCCTTCTACTCCTTCTTCTTCTCATTATCCATAATCATTATTATCATTATTCTCCAGTAATCCAGCAATAGTCAGATGGCGGACACGACTTACCATAATACCATAAAACTAAAGACACGACAGGAATGTGAGGAGAAACTGAAGCTGAGGTCACCGTGGGGCCAGGGCATGCATGAAGAAAAGCGAATCTGAGAGCAAAGAGTGAGACACTGGTATACATATGTACGTACTTGATGGTCTGTCCAGATAAGGCACAAGGATGGATGGTGCCATGGGGGTTCTTTCCGTTAGTTCATGACAGGACTGTACTCTATACACTTCTCTATTCTATTCCAGCATCATCAAGCTCCAAGAAACACAGACACGTGCTGGCTTGTTTTCATATATGATTTTTAGTTATATTATATCAACTATCCCACAATCTAAGCTACGGTACCGAGGTGGGTGATTCTCAAATGTATGGTTTTAGCGCTTCAGCATTTTTTACCCTATCAACTCTGCTAAGTATCTGCCAAAAGCAAAAACAGAGAGAGAGAGAGAGAGAGAGAGAGAGAGAGAGAGAGAGAGAGAGAGAGAGAGAGAGAGAGAGAGAGAGAGAGAGAGAGAGAGAGAGAGAGAACACTAACAAAAAAACCCCAAGAAAACTAATTCAGTAATTGCATGACAGACAAGTAACCTGGCCGAGGGATCGAACTCGAGACTGCCTAGCCAGCAACCACAATGCTAACCACAGTACCAAGGGTTTTTTCTGTGTGACCAATTTCGTGGTGAACCACCCGTGACCAAATGCTGGAAGTAACGATCCGTTCCACAAACTCCACGTCTGCTCTCTCTCTCTCTCTCTCTCTCTCTCTCTCTCTCTCTCTCTCTCTCTCTACTCTCTCTCTCTCTCTCTCTCTCTCCCTCCCTCCCTCCCTCCTCTCTGTACAAGAGACTTCACTCACATCCCTCACTCAATCCTTGCCACAATTTCTTCATTATTCTTTCTGCCTACCACTCCCCCCCCCCCCCCCCCCCCCCCCCCCCCCGCCCCCCCCCAATCTCCCTCCCCGAAATCAAACTTAATCAGCCTGCTCCTTCTCTATTGTCCTCTTCTACACAGAGCACAGAGCGTGGTTCCAGCCTTTCTGGGGGATCTTTCTGGTAAGGCCATACTTCAGGCCTTCTTTTCTTTCTTTCTGTTGTGTCTGCCCTCAGTCTGTCTGTCTGTCTGTCTGTCTTTCCGTCCTTCCCTTTTTCTTTTTTTCTGTCTTTCGTTGTTTGTTTTGTTTCTATCCTTTTCTTTTCTTTCTTTCTTTTTTCTTTCCCATCTTTCTTTCTCTTTCTTTGTATCATTTCTTTCGTTCTTTGTATCATTTCTTTCTGTCTGTCTGTCTTTCTTTCTTTCCTTTTTTCTTCCTCCCTCCCTCCCTTCCTTCCTTCTACTGTCTTTTATCTTCCATGGTCAACGACGACCAACAACCTTAACCCCCCCCCCCCCCCCCCCCCCCCACACACACACACACACCAATTTTTTTTAAATCCTTCTACCTTGCCCTTCGAAAAACAAGCAAAACCAGCCAACCAAACAAAATACACTCTCAATCTTGTTGGCCTTGCAAACAAACTGATCAACCCTAAACTGTGTGCAGAAGGCAGCAATTAGGCTAGACGACACGACAAGAGAGAGCCCCCGGGGCACACCGAATGAGCGAGTGCTTTGCTTGCTATCCGTCCTAGCAGTATAGCAGGAGGAGTGAGACACCATGAATGATGCTGTTGAAAGCATGTTCAGAGTGGTGACAGTCCTGTCCAGATTTATTTTCTCACAACAAATTATTGCCTGCCGCTGCACCACTCCACCAGTGCTGATCTATTCCGCGGCTGACAGAAAATCTGACAGATTTTTGGTCTCAGATCTTGATCGATAAGCATGCAGTCTTGAATTTCCTTCTTCACGTAACTAATGTTCCCTTTGTTGTTGTTGTTGTTGTGTGTTGGGGGGGGGGGGGGGGTTGAGGGGACCACAATTACTTCACAAACGTTCTAAAACATTTCGCAACCCCATCTTTCTCATTATGACTTACCAATGCATCACTAAACCGAGATCAGGCTCGCACGCACGTATATATAATACGTATGCACGCTATATCTACGCCACCGCACCCGCACTCACGCACACACACACACACACACACACACACACACACACACACACACACACACACACACACAACACATACACACACACCACACACACACACACTCACAGAACAAGCAATGTACTTTACTAACTCTATACTATAGTAAACACTGGTTCCCATTCTCCAAGGGTTGCAAGTTTAAATTAAAAGTTCCTGTACTCTTAAAATCTACACTTCAGAATGACCTAATACTACACTTCTGCGTGAAAATGTTAGCCTACTTTTGCATACTGTACAAAATCGAACATGTGTGTGTGTGTGTGTGTGTGTGTGTGTGTGTGTGTGTGTGTGTGTGTGTGTGTGTGTGTGTGTGTGTGTGTGTGTAAAGAAGTTTTTAAAATCGTCACCTTTGAGAAAAATAACATAACATAACATGCAAGACAACGACAGAACATAAAATTCAACACCACTAAAAGAAGCAGGGGGTGGTGTTGGATTTCTCTCCACACAGAGACGCCTAACTGCTTTTTCTTTCCTTTGTACAGTTTCTTTTCTACATAGATTCCAAGGACACCTAGCTGTTCTTGTTGGTTTGAGAGGGCGAGGCCGGGAAAGAAAGGGGGGAGAGGGCGGTTAGAAAGTGGAGAGAGGGGCACTTGGGAAGATGCTGTGACAGTCATCGATTTAAAGAGGATATATCTCACTCGCCAGTTTCCTGTCGTCTGTATGGACGATTGCCAGTTCCGTCCTGTGCATCATTACTGTGTTAAAGTAGCAGCAACAACAACATATGAATAAATGACCAGAAAAGTCAGGGTCTAGACAACGAAGAAGTAAAAGAGGAAAAGAAAAAACGCAGGAAATAAAGGGGGAAAAAGAGAAAAAGGAAAGAAAAAGAGAAAAAGGAAAGAAAAAGAGAGAGAAAAAAAAAGAAAAACGAAAGGAAAAGAAAAAAGAAAGAAAGAACACAAAAAAGGGGAAGGGGGGGGGGGGGGGGGGTAAAAATCCCTCAACGCAGCAGGCAAATCACGTCACTTTTCACAACAACATGGCTATACAGACAGAACTGACGACTGAGCACACCCTCTTTCACAACAGCTGGCGCAAAGGAGAAAACACACACACACACACACACACACACACACACACACACACACACACAAATACACACACACAAATACACACACACACACACACACACACACACACACACAAATACACACACACACACCAAAAAACAGAAAAATAAATAAATACAGCCAAGAGAAATCACCATAGCAGAAAAATACAATAACAAGGGAAAAGAAGAAGAAAAAAAAAACGGACAGGGCTTTAAAAAGCTCCATGACAGTACAGGATAAAAATATCGCTCAGTGTCAAACGAGTGCACAGGTCACAACGAAAGTCTAGTCGACTGCCAAGTCGTGACTGGCGCGATGAATCAACGACCCCCCCCCCCCCCCCCCCCCCCCCCCCACCCCCCCCCCCCCCCCCCCCCCCACTCCTCCTTTTCAGTTTCTCATACGCTGGCCTTTCATAAACACACACACAGAGATATTGTGACATAATCTCTCTCTCTCTCTCTCTCTCTCTCTCTCTCTTCTCTCTCTCTCTCTCTCTCTCTCTCTCTCTCTCTCT
>CM060316.1:45479542-45482042 GCA_030674155.1 Stramonita haemastoma | reverse complement strand
TAACTCTCTGTGTGTGTGTGTGTGTGTGTGTGTGTGTGTGTGTGTGTGTGTGTGTGGTGTGTGTGTGCGTCGTGCGCGTGGTCGTGTGCGTGCGTGTGTGTGGTGTGTGTGGGCGCGCGCGCGTGCGTGTGTGGTGTGTGTGTTTGAACATGTATCTTTTCTCTCTTCTTCTTCTACTTCTTCTTCTTCTTCTTCTTCGCAGGCTCACGACAGCAACTATTGTTATCTGTCATATGAGCGACAATGTCTGCGCTGCTGTTAGGCGCCTGACAAGTCAGGCCCAGCCCAGCACATCCGAATTCGCTGACATGCGCTCTCAGTCTCTCCCAACATCCGGATATAATATATCACTTCGGTGGAATATAATTTTATATATTATATTCCACCGAAGTATACTTCAGTTTTCAACAAGAATCGTTTGTAACCCGATTGCGGTGGATTTTTTTTTTTTTTTTAAGGTATTCACAGTTCGTCGCTGTGCAATTCAGAAACGAATTACAGTTTATGTCATAAGTGCTTAACCTACTTCACCAAACCACAGTGCTAGTAGCTCCGAATTTAGACCGGCCCTGAAGTTGTTGTGCCCAGGCGTATAATTATAAACTTTAAGTAGAGAAATTTCCGTCTGCGTTGGTTGGCTACATTTCTATTTCTGTCACAGGTGTTGTAAACGTATTTGTTACTAAATTTATGCATGTTATATAATTCTGTTACAGGTTGACATTGTTTAAAGAAATCTGCATGCCCCAAGAGGGTCAAAGCGAATGGAACTTGAATCTTTAATCTTGTTTAAATACACCGTAGTAAAATTATACAATATCACTATCTCTCTCTCTCTCTCTCTCTCTCTCTCTCTCTCTCTCTCTCTCTCTCTCTCTCTCTCTCATTTTAAGACGTGACGTCGCATCGTATTATCAGATATGGTAGACCTGGCTTTATTACATACATCTTACATTCAGCAGGGAAAAAAAAAAAGGGGGGGGGGGGGGGGGCTTTGCATTAAAATCAAATGTTTCTACGTCTTTAGAGTCTTGTAAACAGTAAGCAAAGCTTTCAGGATGTAGCTCTAGATGGTTTAATTTGAAAATGACCTTTGGCATGAAAAAAAAAGCTTGAATTTATCAATTCCAGTTCCTTGATTCATTTTTATGGCCATTCTATTTTTAAGGAAGTCTTCTCTCTTCTTTCGCGCGCGCGCGCGCGCGCGCGCGCTGCGCGTGTGCTACACCTGTGAGTGTTGTGTGTGCCCGAGCGTGCGTGCACATACTCTGTGAGCGCGTATAATTATGTCGTTGCTACTATTGCTGTTTGCTTTGTTTTCCCCTGTAAGTTGTGCCACTGTAAATCAAAATGGTTCTTGGTTCTCAAAACTGTTTTCTTTTAAATGCACAATAGACATCGAAATGTATCAAACAATTATTAGCTAGAGCTCTCCGACTTCCTCTGGCGACAACAATGCCATAATGTAACAACACCCACCATCTGCGAACTTCAGCACTACATCTCCGCAGTTCTAGGTCATGGTATCTTGCGTCTGTCTTTTGCACAAGGAAGAGGCAACAGAACAAGGAAGATGAGGGGGAGGGGAGGGGGAGAGAGAGAGAGAGAGAGAGAGAGAGAGAGAGAGAGAGAGAGAGAGAGGAGAGAGAGAGAGAGAAGAGACAGAGAAGAGAGAGAAGAGAGAAGAGAGAGAGAGAGAAGGAAGAGGAAGAGGAAGGGAAGAAGGAGAAGTCAGATGGGAATTAGAGTGTGTAGACCTATGCTCCTCTCCGGTCATCACCACTCTGTAGATTAGACAGGCAGACCTAGACACTAAGACAGACCCGGACCAATTAACGACAAAAAGGACGAGGAAGTCCGGAAAAGAGAGAGAGAGAGAGAGAGAGAGAGAGAGGAGAGAGAGAGAGAGAGAGAGAGAGAGAGAGAGAGAGGAGAGAGAGAGAGAGAGGGGAGGAGGGGGAGGGGGGGGGGGGGCGGCGGTCATTATTTGTGATTTGATAACGGTAGAAGAGCAACGTATGCACAAGCGCGGACGAGTGCCCAAATGCTTCCAAGGGGTGTGTGCCTGCAAGCGTGAATGAACTAGGAGAGCCTGTGTGCGTGCTTGCACGAGCATGTACAGCGGATGTGTGCGTGTCCATAACTTATGTGTACTTGCCCGTCCGTGTGTAGTGAGAGCATGCGTGTTCCGTTTAGAATAGAACATGATAGGTTACCCTTTCGCTTTCAGCATACGAGTACCTTTGTACTTGTTGTAATATTATGTATTGCGGTGTTTTGTTTTGTGTTCACATTCTAAGAAACATCTGATAATTTTTTTTCTGGGTGTATTTAACGATATTCTTTTAACGGAAAGACACTGTACAACGCAAGTTTTTCTTCCCTTTCTGAAATAAAATTGCATTCATTTTCAACAAGAATTCTTCAAACAGAACAATGTTCTTAATGCTATAGCATCTTTCGCGCGGACTACATTAATGTGTCTGTTGACATGACCACG
>CM060316.1:45459542-45469542 GCA_030674155.1 Stramonita haemastoma | reverse complement strand
ACACACACACACACACACACACACACACACACACACACACTAAAATACACAAGATTGTGTGTGTGTGGGGTGTGTGTGTGTGTGTGTGTGTGTGTGACTGTGTGTGTGTGTGTGTGCTGGTGCTGATGTAATGTGTTGTTGCAGCATAAAGTTTGTTGCACTAAAAAAAAAATTAAATCCCTTTTTCATTAAGGTGAAACTTGTAATGCAGACTTTTGAATGCATACTGTATATAATACATACAGTACAATACAATCCCCTACAATAGACCATAAAATCTTTCCCCTGGTGAAATGCAAGATTTTATCATCCAGTTGTAAACCCAACCAGGTCACTTCCACAGTTTTCCTCCAGTGTTTGCTGCACACAGACTGTGGTACAGCTATACAGGTATCAAGTACGCAGAGACTGTGATACTTCTTGTAAATGAAGAGAGACTAGGAGCAGGAATGTATACTTGCTGAGCATGCTAATTTTCAGCTGAATACAAAAAAGATATAATAAAAGTGTTAAAACTGACACTGCTCTCAAAAGGAAAGAAAAATCTGTTGCAAACTATTAGGGTTTTTGTACTGTCTTATCATTTTCTTTTCAGTTGTATACTGTATGTGTATGCATATATAATATTACAAAAAAGCTGCAGTAAATATTTTAACAAAATTCAAATTTCAAAATATCAATAATTTGAAAGACACATGTGCACCACACATATGCATGCCAACACAGACACACAAACACACACACAGACACACACACACATGATATATTTATAAATAAACACACACAAATAAAAGTAAAACACACACACATGTCCCCCCACCTCCCACACACACACACAGAGGCAAACACAAACACACACAGAGGCAACACACACAGAGGCAAACACACACACAGTGACACACACACACAGTGACACACACACACACACACACACACACACACACACACACACACACACACACCACACATACGAAGAGAGGTACATGCATAAAGGGAGTGAGTGATTAAAAGAGGGAGACACTCGACAGACAGACAGAGAGACAAACATAGTTATCAACATAACCAGACACAAAGCCAAAGGTTGCATTATTTTTTCAATGTTTTGGAACACACAACCATAATTTACACACACACACACACATGCACACACACATCACACCACACCACAACACTACACACACACTCAGTATACACACAGAGCACTAACACATGCGCGGACGCGCGCACACACACACACACAGCAACATAACACCACAACACACACACAGCAACATAACACCACAACACACACACACACACACACACACACACACACACACACACACACACAACACAGCAACATAACACCACAACACACACACACACACACACACACACACACATGAAACACAAACTCCAGACACAAACACTCAAACACATGTGTACAATGTACACAAACAGTGAAACACACACACCAAACACACACACCACACACAATACTAGTAATATGCATGCACACACAAACACACAACACAACACAACCAACCAACCCAACAAAAACACATGACAACAGTACACCACTACACACACACACACACACACACACACACACACACACACACACACACACACACACACACACACACACAACACTATTCAGTGATTCATGCTGAATTGCACAACAGTTTCAACAGCATCCACACATGATGTCCACGTTGCCTAACAACTGAACTAAACAATTAAAGACTCTCTCTCTCTCTCTCTCTCTCTCTCTCTCTCTCTCTCTCTCTCTCTCTCTCTCACGAAGAATTGGAAACAAGATACTACGATGAGACCTCAGGAAATATTTCCTTAACTGTGGTCAGTCTACTTTTATTATCGATTGATTTCAGTTTGTGTTATGATCAGAAGATGCAAGTAAGATGTGCTTCGGAACGGGAAGGACGAGGCTGAGTTTCGCATTAGGCCTACTACGAAGAACCGTAAAACGCAGTTCGTAGCGAATGTATCTGACTGGCCAACCAACACGATAAAACGATAACGATGTGATGAGTGGTTCAGACATCTGTGCCCTCATCCTTAACCCACGTTACACATCACTCACTACACAAACCTGACACAAAAAATGCACGGCTCGCGAAAAGATGAGTCACTTGGCATGCGCTAGGCCTAAAATCCTTCTCTCGTGCCTGTGGCTGCACCGACGATTTGCCAAGAAGGGGGGAAAGGTTCATGCCAAGTTTCGATGTCCTGTCGCATGTTCGAGCATCGAGCACCGAAACGCACGCACTCTCCGACAAGAGAGGCCTTGCATCTTCGCCCAGTGGGTCATTAGAATGGGGTCGGAGAGGTAAGAGGTCAGACGAGGTATTAAAGAGGGGTAAAAGCTCAAAGCAAGTTCTAACCTGTTGCCACCGATCTTCCAGTGAAGGCTGAGCCGAGAAGTAGCCGGTCTCGTGCACGACTTGAAGCTCCCGGAAAATATTGCCGCTCGGTAGCACATCCATGGCGGCACAAACACAACTCCGAACAAGCACACAGCAAGTTCTGACGGTGAAGAGCACAGCAGAGTGTCACTGTCACTTTTATCGTCACCTTTCTTCTTCGGGCGACATTTGCAAGGCTGTCAACTCTCGCTGGCTAAACTCGCTAGCCATTCAGTTCAGAAGCCGCCGCCAGCCTCAATCGTACCGCCCGACACGAAATGTGTGTGTACACCGCGCTGTGGGAACGTGGAAGGTCGGCCAATCAAATGAATTGTGACATTTTCTCGGCATGCGAGGAATTTCCAACGGACAGCGCCGTTTTATCTCTGCACCAATTTTCTCGATCGCGATTGGTTTTGGCAGTCATAATATTCCCCATATATGGAACGTTGTTGTTATTGAGAGGTTGTCCTATTTTTGGACGGCTATATGAGAGTTCTACAAAACTAAACGTCGCAGTTCGTCCACTGACTCAGTGGTGAGTGGACATAGTAGCACAGACTGGAGAGAACGACAGAGGGGCTAAAAGTACCAGAAGCCTAGAATAAGTTTGGCAGAAACCAGGGGCAAACGCCTATTACAGATCGTGACCACTAAATTACCGCATGGCCCATTGGTTAATTATTCATACAAGTTGTGTACATTGCGAAATTGACACAAAACTAATTTAGCAAGAGATCGCTTATGACTCACTTCAACTGTACATGCGGTATGTCTTCACAATAAATATTATTAATCACACAGTTGTGTTGACAGACCTAGGGATAAGACCAAGAGCAAGAATGTGACCACGAGTTGTATTATTTTGTGTTGTTAAATCGTTTATAATGCCGGAAAATGAGATCCCTGACAACGGGTTGTTAGTCTGAAATGTTTAAGCCTGACTTGACAATGGCAGCATGAATTACATCATCAATATCATCAATCAATATCATTGTCGTCATCATCATCATCAACTTGATCAAGACAGACTGCCCATCTCAATGAAAACAATACTCCAATGACAATGATGATGACGATTATGATCTTTTCACACTGTAATCACCTAGAACAATCAAGGTCCAATTCGACGGCTTTGTTTCACTAACGGGTGAATATACCAGAACAAAACAAGCTTATGCTGAATGCATATTAAATACATCGTGTTTAAACCAATAAATCAAGGAAGATATATATATATATATAATATTTATTCCTGTATTATCTGTGTGTGTGTGTGTGTGTGTGTGTGTGTGGGCTGTGCTGTGCGTGGTGCGTGCGTTGCGCTCTCTTGCTTTGCTTGCTTCAACCACACATCATGCATCAAAATTATTGCACAGCTCCGAAGCTTGCTGTCACTGCGACCGCTGACCCCTAGACTGCACAGACGGACGTGTAGGTACATCGTTTTTCCCAGGGTCGTGTGGGATCCCAGTGTGCAGCCAGCCTGTGTCCTTGGTCTACACACTGAGGAAGATGTTACTGTCAAATGGGCTGAGCAGCTGATCCCTCATCTTGACTGCTGGTGATAGAGAGGATGCTGGTGATAGAGAGGATGCTGGTGAAGAGGATGGTGATAGATGTGGTGATAGAGAGGATGCTGGTGATAGAGAGTGGATGCTGGTGATAGAGAGGATGCTGGTGATAGAATGCTGGTGATAGAGAGGATGCTGTGATAGAGAGAGGATGCTGGTGATAGAAGGATGCTGGTGATAAGAGAAGGATGCTGGTGATGAAGAGGATGCTGGTGATAGAGAGAGAGGTGTGGTGAAGAGAGGAGGAGCTGGTGATAAAAGGATGCTGGTGATAGAAGGATGCTGGTGACAGAGGATGCTGGTGATAGAGAGGATGCTGGTGACAGAGAGAGGATGCTGGTGATAGAGAGGATGCTGGTGATAGAGATGCTGGTGATAGAGAGGATGCTGGTGAAGAGAGAGGATGCTGGTGATAGAGAGGATGCTGGTGATAGAGAGAGAGGATGCTGGTGACAGAGAGAGAGGATGCTGGTGATAGAGAGGATGCTGGTGATAGAGAGAGAGGATGCTGGTGATAGAGAGGATGCTGGTGATAGAGAGAGAGGATGCTGGTGATAGAGAGAGAGGATGCTGGTGATAGAGAGGATGCTGGTGATAGAGAGGATGGTGGTGATAGAGAGGATGCTGGTGATAGAGAGGATGCTGGTGATAGAGAGGATGCTGGTGATAGAGAGAGAGGATGCTGGTGATAGAGAGGATGCTGGTGATAGAGAGAGGATGCTGGTGATAGAGAGAGAGGATGCTGGTGATAGAGAGAGGATGCTGGTGATAGAGAGGATGGTGATGATAGAGAGAGAGGATGCTGGTGATAGAGAGAGAGGATGCTGGTGATAGAGAGAGGATGCTGGTGATAGAGAGAGAGGATGCTGGTGATAGAGAGGATGCTGGTGATAGGGAGAGAGGATGCTAGTGATAGAGAGAGAGGATGCTGGTGATAGAGAGAGAGGATGCTGGTGATAGAGAGAGAGGATGCTAGTGATAGAGAGAGAGAATGCTTGTGATAGAGAGGATGCTGGTGGAAGGAGGATGCTGGTGGTAGAGAGGATGCTGGTGATAGAGAGGATGCTGGTGATAGAGAGGATGATAGAGGATGCTGGTGATAGAGAGGATGCTGGTGATAGAGAGGATGCTGGTGATAGAGAGGATGCTAGTGATAGAGAGGATGATAGAGAGGATGCTGGTGATAGAGAGGATGATAGAGAGGATGCTGGTGATAGAGAGGATGATAGATAGGATGCTGGTGATAGAGAGGATGATAGAGAGGATGATGGAGAGGATGATAGAGAGGATGATAGAGAGGATGCTGGTGATAGAGAGGATGATAGAGAGGATGCTGGTGATAGAGAGGATGATAGAGAGGATGATGGAGAGGATGATAGAGAGGATGCTGGTGATTGAGAGGATGCAGCCTTGTGCAGTGCAGATCTATCCAGCAAGTGTAACTGTTTGTTTTGATAGAGAGGTAGTGCAATATTACACTTAGTTCAGGATATTATTCGCCCACATCAATCCATATCTACGTAATTCTCTGTCTCTTTCTTTCTCTCTTTGTCTCTGTCTCTGTCTGTCTGTCTGTCTGTCTGTCTGTCTCTCTTCTCTTCTGTCTCTGTCTCTCTCTCTCTCTGCGCCCGCACACACACACTACATACTACACACACACATACACACACACACACACACACACACACACACACACACACACACACACACACACACACACACACACACACACACACACACACACACACACACACACGTGCGCGGGCATGCACACATATGATGAACACGAACACACAATCACAGACAGACAAAGATACACACACATACACACACACACACACACACACACACACACACACACACACACACACCACACATACACACACATACACATACACATACACGCACACACACACACACACACACACACACACACACACACACACACACACACACACACACACACACACACACGTACACACGCACACATTTTGTCTAAAATCACGTAATGTGAATAGACGTTAAACTGAAGAACACACACACACATACACACACTGTGTGTGCGCGCACAAGCACACACACATATACGCACACATACGTGTGATCGTGAGCACGTACATGCTGGCAGACGAAGAGTAAAATCACAGATATAATCAGCTTACCAGCACAATCAAATCAGCGATGCATATGTGATGTGATTATTGAAATTATGGGAAAGACAGAGATGAAGAAAAATAAGATATAATATAATTTTCTGGACGCTTCAATTTTTGAAGCAGATGTCACCACGTATTATTCTACAGCACATCTGCTGAATAACCCAGTTTGCAAAGCGATGTGACTACACTACACTACACTACACACACTACACTACACTACACTACACTAACTACTACACTACACTACACTACACTACACTACACTGCACTGCACTGCACTGCACTGCACTGCACTGCACTACACTACACTACACTACACTACACTACACTCACTACACTACACTACTCTACACTACACTACACTACACTTCACTGCACTGCACTGCACTGCACTCCACTACTCTGCACTGCACTGCACTGCATTGCACTCCACTACTCTGCACTGCACTACACTACACTACACTGCACTGCACTGCACTGCACTGCATTGCGCTCGCTACACTACACTACTACACTACACTACACTACACTACACTACACTACACTACACTACACACATACTACACTACACTAAATACCACCTACACTACACTAGACAGGATAGCCTAATAGGTAGAACATTGCACTCGCAATCTGATGACCCGTGTTCAATTCCCGTTCGGGGGATTATTTCCCCTGGAGGCAATATCATTGCCAATACCGCTCCCCCCAAAAAGTCCATCGGATGAGACTGTAAACCGAGGCGCCGTGTGCGAACGCACGCAGGATATCTTGTGCACACGTTAAAACCTGTTCAGCTTTTCAAAAGAATAGGCCATTGTATGCCGGTGGGAGCAGATGACTAAATTTACAAAACTGCATACTACTCTTACGAAAAGTGGAACGAGATTTAACGTGCCCGCAAGATGATCTGCGTACGTTCGCACACGGGGCCTCGGTTTATAGTCTCATCAGAAGGACTTTAGGGGAGAGTGGAATCAGCACATTATGCAGAAAGGAAGGAGATGCCAACTTCCTAGTGCAATGCATTGGCAAAACCACAATACAGTGCAGCTCTGTTTGCAGATTTCTGTTCTCTTCAACGCATCGAATACAGACACGAATGACAGGCTCTCTCAAGGCCATTTTGTGTGGCCATGAAAGGAAGCAAAGCTTTGGCAGGTCTGCATAATTACAAAAATGATGTGATATGTGAAAAAGGGGTCATTCAGCATGCTTAGATATCCAGAAAAAGTTTTGCTGTTGTTCTTTGTGTTTTTGTTTTAGGGAATTTTGCCATTGAGTTAATATTAGTACAGACTCCACCTTTCCAAAACTCTTTCGGGTGAGACTAAACTGAAGCCCCATGTGCAAACGCACGTATGCCATCTCGCGCTTTTAACAAGCCCGTTCCGTCTTTCGGAAAGAGGGGGCCATTTGTGCCGGTAGGAACAGATGACAAAATTGTACGAAGAAAAAGGAAAACAACAACACACATGTATGCACACATATGCATACACATACGCACGTACACACACAAACACACACACACAAGCACACACACACACAAACAAACACACACACACACACACAGACACACACACACAACACACACACCACACACACACACACACACACACACACACACACACACACACACACACACACACACACGTGTACGTACGCACACAATTACATAAAACATCATCCGAACTTTTTCTATTCCCTAGGGCAAAGAAAATCAGAGCCCAGCACCAAGGACACCAGCCGTTCCGCTTGATTTGTAACTTATATCATGCCCAGATGACAAAGACAGCATTCAACACACGACACTGCAGAGGAGACAGCTTTGTGCCCATCCCAGTGGTGATAGTGTGGCTACGTGATCGCTTAAAACAGAACAAACAAAACTGATTCTGCCGTAGGAAAACACTGTCAGACTTGTTAAAAACAAAGTGTATGTGAGGGAGGGGGAAGGGGGGGGGAAGGGGGGAGGAGAATAAACTGACTTGGCCTAAAAAAAAAAAAAAAAGCATGAAAGTGACAGGAACATTAAGAAAGATTAAGAAAAACCCTAAACACGGAGGATGACAGAAAATGGAACATATTTAAAATCGGGCAGGAAATGTTAGAAGGTGGGGGACATTGCTTTAACTGAAAAGGCTCGCAGCATATTCACAGGTATAACAGTAGGAAGGGGAATAACAACGAAAAAACTCGACATTTTCTTCTTCAGACCTTTTGTCGAACTCTTGTTTGTTGTGTCATAATTGTAAGCTAAAAATGCGTTCGCTGCCGTTAAACGCCTTACAGTTAGGCCCAGCACCATCGAGACACTTTTTAGAAAGATTACATGAAAATTAAAACAAAAAACTCCCAAAATATGGCGTAACGTCTTTCCAAAACCAAACAACATCTTACACACACACCACACCACACTACCCACACCAACAACAACCCACAACACAAACACCCCACCACACCACACACACCACACAAGAAAACAAACAAAAAAACAAAAATCCAAACCTCTTGGCATGATACTGGTTTAGTATACAAACCTGTTAGCTCCCACTCAGAAAAAGGAATCCTGTCTAATTAAACGGATGGGGAAGGTTGAGAGGGGGGGGGGGGGGGGGGGGGAGATACTAGTCGCTCTCGGCATTCCTGCAGCAGCTAAACGATAAGTGTTGCAACTAATTGGATACTGCAGTAAGCTTTCAGTTCAGTCCGCTTCTTCTCCATACTCTTCTTCGCCTCCTCTTCACTTCTTCATTCAACTGTCTGTCTGTCTGTCTGTCTGTCTCAGTCGGTCTGCCTATTTTCCGCCCTACATTTTCCTCTGTATCGTTGAGCGTACAGACAGACAACACAAACACACTCATTCACACAAACACAACAGACAGAGACAGAGAAAGAACACACACACACACACACACACACACACACACACACACACACACGCGCGGCGCGCGCGTGGCGCGCGCGCGCACGGACGCACTTACGCACAGACACATATTCCTCTTTCACACACACACACGTTTTTCACATACAAGTACACATCACACACACACATATTTCATAGAAGCGCGCGCACCCCCCCACCCTCCCCCCCCGCTCTCTCTCTCTTCTCTCTTCTCTCTCTCTCTCTCTCTCTTCTCCTTCTCTCTCTCCCTCTTCTTTTTCTTCTCTTTTAAAGTCATTCACTAGGCCTATAGCACGTAATGGGAAGATGAAAACCATACGGCAATTCATCGTGTATCAGCAAATTCCTGCTGGACTGCTGTTAAAAAAGAAAGAAAGAAAAAGAAAAAGTCTGCTGCGCTGGATGACGAAGTTAATAATAGATAAATGTCAACTTGTGGTGGGATAAGAGGGAGGATGGGGGGTAAGGATAATACTGCGATATCAAGGGGGGTGAGGGGAGGGGGTAGAGGAGGGGGTGAGGGAGGTGGTGAGGGGTGGGTGAGAGGCATGAGGAGATGGGAGATGCCAGTGAGGCTGGCCTTTGTAGATGTGTGCGTGTGGGTGAGAGGCATGAGTGTGTGAGTGCGTGTAGTGTGCAGCCTGTCGAGTGTGTGCTGTGTGTGTGTGTGTGTGTGTGTGTTGTGGTGTGTGTGGAGAGAGAGAGAGTGTGAGGGTGAGATGATGAGTAAGTGTAGGTGGGGTAGATGTGGAGAGGAGAGAGATGATGAGAGGGAGGAGAGAGGGAGAGAGAGAGAGAGAGAGAGAGAGAGAGGAGGAGAGGAGAGATGGAGAGAGGGAGAGAGGAGAAGGAGGAACACACACCAACACACAAAACACACACCACCCACACACACAACACACACACAGAGAGAGAGAGAGAGAGAGAGAGAGAGAGAGAGAGAGAGAAGGAAGAGAG
>CM060316.1:45439542-45449542 GCA_030674155.1 Stramonita haemastoma | reverse complement strand
AATATATATATATATATATATATATACACACAAACACACACACATATATAGATATATATATACATATAAATATATATATACATAAATATAAATATATATATAAATATATATATATCATATATATATATATATATACACACATATACACCACGCACATGTGTAATATATATATATATATATATATATATATAGATAGATAGATGAGATATAGATATAGATATAGATATAGTAGATATAGATATAGATAGATAGATATATAGATAGATAGATAGATAGATATATAAATATAGATATGATATGATATAGATATAGATTAGATATATGCGTGTGTGTGTATGTGTGTGTATGTGTGTGTGAGTGTGTGGCGTGCGTGCGTATGTGTTAATCTGTCTTGTTCTGTTAGCATGCCTGCACGGCATGAATGCAAGCATGCATGAATGCGCAATGTCCAAGAAAGCATTCAAACGGGACGAGCGTCTCGGAAAACAGGTAATCATTTAGATGTCTTTGTCAGAGAGTCCTATTTCTGTTTCCATCTGCCAACCTACCCCCTCCTCCCTACCCCTCCCCTCCACTATACCCACCCTCGCACCATGTTTTCCATCTGATTCCAACCAATCTTTTTATCCTCACCCTCTTCCTTCCAGTCCCGTTTCAAAATTTAATGGCAATTTGACGACCCGAGTTCGACCCCCGTTGGAGGAGATTTTTCCCCTGGAGTTAACATCAGTACTGACTCCACTCTCCCCAAAAAGTCTTTCGGATGAGACAGTAAACCGAGGCCCCGTGTGCGAACGCACGCAGAACATCTTGCGCACTCGTTAAATCCTGTTCCGCTTTTCGTAAGAGTAGGCCATTTTGTGCCGGTGGGGAACAGATGACATGACTGACAAAACTGCATACACACGGGGACCGGATGAAAAAAAGCACATGATTGCTTATTCTGTTATCCTCGATATAAAAGAATAAATAAATAAATAAATAAATATAATCATCTCTCTCTCTCTCTCTCTCTCTCTCTCTCTCTCTCTCTCTCTTCTCTCTCCTCTCTCTCTCTCTCTCTCTCTCTCTCTCTCTCTCTCTCTCTCTCTCTCTCTCTCTCTCTCTCTCTCTCTCTCTCTCTCTCATCTCTCATCTCTCCCTCATCGATCGAAATGTTCTGATACTACTAATTCTTTCTGCGATATCCAGTTGTCATCGATCGTTCATAACAATAATTATGCTGTGTGAACAAATATTCTAATGACAGAAAACAAGAAGCAGCAAAGAAAGAAAACAAGACAGAAAATCAGCAGTTTTTCCCTCTCCTCCTCTCTCTCTCTTCTCTCTTTATCGATCTAGGCGTGGCACATGGCCACACTGACAGCTTCATAAAATGATGGACTTGGTTTCTCTGTGTGTGCCTGTGTGACTTTCTGTTGGTGGTGTGTGTAGTAGGCTATGGGGAGGGTGAGCCACTTGGAAGATGGGGAGAGAATCAGATGGGGGCTGGGCTGGGGGGGAGGGGGGGGTGGGGTGGGGGGTGGGGTTTGGAGAGGGGAAAGGACAGGGGTGGGGTGTGGGATGGGGGGTGTAGGGGGGGGGGGGGGAGTGTAGAGTATGGAGAAATGTCCTTCTGAGGTTAAGAGTCAGATTTTTCAGTCATGTGAGTAGGTTCTGTCTCTGTCTTTGTTCTTTTTTTTTTTCCCCCTGTGTTTTGTTGTCTGTCTTTTTTGCTTGCTTCTGCGTGTGTGTGTGTGTGTGTGTGTGTGTGTGTGTGTGTGTGTGTGTGTGTGTGTGTGTGTGTGTGTGTGTGTTGTTTGTGTGTGTGTTCGTGTGTTCGTGTGTAGTTCTTCAGATATGTATGTTCACATGTATTCTGTGAAATCTTTGCCCTTTTTCTTCTCCTTACAGCAGCATATGCAGTGTCATTATTTGACAACAGAAACAAACTAAGATAAAATTAAATCCGAAAGCAAAGAATTCCGAAAACTCATTCTTCGAAACTGAAACCTGATTTCAAGGTACTTTATCTACCCATCCCTCCCCTTCCCCTACTCACCACTTCCCTGTCCAAATGAAACTGCTGAACACTTTGTCTTTAAGTGTCCACGATTAGTAGATGCTCGCCTGCTAACTATCATTTACCCCCCCCCCCCCCCCACCCCCCAAGAGCAGAAAACCTCAAGTATATTACTATAAACAGCTTAACTTAGACAAAACTACAATCACTCTTACTGTTGCATGACTTCTTAGACAGATCTGAACGGATCTGGTGCGCTCAGAGTGTTCTGGAAACAGTCCTGCAATGGGTTGCTACATTGATTATGTGTAATCTTATGCCAGCTATTGCAGTTGGCTGTTATTTGAGCCCATCAATCATTCGCCGTATGTCATTCTCTCCCCTTCATGCAACATGTTCACATACACCTTCCCCTGTCCCGTGGACCGTGGGGGGCACTACTGAAGATTTTGCTACCAGCTTCCTCCACTCCTCACGGTCCTCCACCCTCCGTGGCAGATCGCTCCACCTAAGGCCAGTCTACTCTCTGATGTTGCCGTTACATGTTTTTTTTCTGTCTGCCTCTTCGTCTCCCTTCTTTTACTGTTCCCTGTAGGACAGTCTGAGCCAGTCGAGATGTTTACGTGCCTGTACCACTTTAGCCTGCGATTTTTACTGAAGTCAGGAGCTCTAAATCAAACGTCCGCTCAGTCCTCCTCTACGCCTCAGAGACCTGGAGAACCAACAAAAAGATTGAAAGCCGACTCAGAGGCTTCGAAAGCAGGTGTCTTCGCCGCATCCTCAAGATCCACTGGGAACAACATGTTACCAATAGAGAAGTGAGCAAAAGGACTGGCATCAACAATATCATAGAAGCAGTGAAACAAAGGCGATGGAGGGGGCTGGCCATGTCCTCAGTTGAACAAGACCCGACATCCACATGCTGCACTCCAGATGGCACCACCTGGTAAAAGGAAGAGGGGCAGGCCGTTAGGTACATGGAGGTAGAACTATAGAAGAGAAATGGAAATAATGGGCAAAACATGGAATGAAATCAGCTGGCTTGCCCAAGACAGAGATGGCTGAGGAGTACTTGTTGGCGCCTTTTGATCCACCCGGAGCGAGGAGATTAATCTAATAATTAATGGCATTTTTTACTCTGACAACCTGTTATTCACTCTCATATAACTGTTTGTTACAACAGTGTGTTTTCTTCGTCCCCTTTTGTCATTCTGCTCATTGAAAAGAATTGTGATTTGACTTTCTGTTCATTTCTTTATACAGTTAGGTTTCATTTACCTGTGTACACCGATGACACATGTGTAAATGCTTTATGCTATGACTTTGTGGAGTAGGCTTGGTGCCGTATGGTTCTCAAAGCTTAAAGTGTAGCTGGTTTGCCACAAGACCAGGGCTGGAATAAGAGACGGACTGGAGATTCTTCCCCCTGCTGGGCTGCTAGGAACTTGTGCTTTTGTATTCATATATCGATTCAAAGTTGTTTAAACCCAACACCAGCTATCCCTATGGCACTTTGGCGAGTGCTATGTACTCATGGCTAAGGGGTCTGTGGTTTGTTCTGCCCCTCAGCATAGCTGAAGGAGTGTTGTGACTTTGCTCAGCTCCTACACAGACACCAGACTGCTACACACCTATTCAGACGTCTGCATATCTACAGACAAGTGCCATCCTCTTCACTTCAACGAACTGGAATGTGTCGCTCAAACAACTCAGCTAACACTTTAACTGAGCTGTCTCTCAGGCTAGTGGACACAGGAACACATAAAAAAGTTTCAGAGTATACTTCTGTTAAAGGGCTCTTTAGACGAGCTTTTGACTGCCCAGTTTTGAATACTGCAGCTTTCACACCACCCTCAATGCCACTCGTTTGAAAGCAAACAAGTTCTGTCGTCAGCATTCCACAGAAGAGATCAATGTAAGGCCGCCGTGACCCCACCTTAGAGGAATGTCCCTGCACGGTCGCTGATGTCATCCTTCGTCACTTCAATGCACTGGATTTCACTGCGAGCATAGACATGTGAATTCTATGTGGGTTTTTTGCTTGTGTGTTTGAGTTTTATCGTTTGTGTGAATTCAGTATAATCCGTCACCGTCTCTCTCATAACTGTGAGAGGTCACTAGGGCTAGACATGGATTTTTTTCAAGCCGTGTCTTTTAGGCAAGTTCAACCTACCCGAGCCCACCCCACTCCAGGTATAGGGTACACACCAGGTGTGTTGATGTTTCTGTAACCCACCAAACACAGACATAAACTATGGAATCACTAACGTGCATATTATTGGATCATCTGCAACTGAAATGAGGAACGTTGGCAGGTGCGCACTTTAACTTCATCTGGGAGATCGTAAACATTGCTTCCTTTAATTCACCACATATCCTGCCGAGATTCAAACCCACAACTTCATGGCCCACTCACAAGGAAAGAAGTTAAACGCACTATCACCCTGCTACGGCGTTTTTCAGTGATCAGCTTTCATTTTTCGCTGTTATATTTGTCACATATATATTTGTCATTACGGAATCAATGTTGTTGATATGGTTGTGAATTTATATTTACATTGTAGCGGTGTTTTTTTAAATATATTTTTTATTTAGGGACTGGAATATTCCAGTCTTATTATTTAGAGGGCCATATCAGGGTTGTCACCTTGCATGATATGTTACAAGCTAAAATGAAACTGTTTCATTTTTCACAGTTTACATCACAAAGAAAATAAAAGAAAGACAGAAAGAAAGGCAGAAAAAGAAAGAAAGAATGCAAGTCAGAAAGAGAAAGAAAGAATGCAAGACAGAAAGAAAGAAAGAAAAAAAGGAAGGAAGGAAGGAAGGAAGGAAGCAGGGAAGGAAGGAAGGGACAAACAAATGAACGAACGCATAAATAAACAAAGAATAATATATTTAAAAAAAATTCAAATTACACAAGCAAAAGAAGAAAGAAAGAAAAGTAAATAAAACACCCTGAAATTGCTTTTAATTTTCAGAAATAACAAGACAGCTATATTGGCGATATATTCAATTCATTTTAAATACTTTATTGTCTCATAGACAGAACAATTTACCCATGTGTGATTATTAAAAAAAACAACCTCTACCAACCCAGTATGCCTGGTTTAAAGACAAAACAACAACTTAACAACAATAACAAAACAACAAAAACAACACCAACGACAAAAAAAAAACAGCTACAAAAGTTTTTTAATTAACACCTATATCACGTTTTATTCGTCCACCTGTCTGTACCTTCTCTTTGATACAGTCACGTTCTTTTCTCACATTAACTTTGTATTTAACAAAATATTGCCACTTAACCGCTCTCAAATAAACACGCACACACCCATAAAACACACACACACACACACACACACACACACACACACACACACACGACGCACGCATCACACGACGCACACACACACGCACACACTCTCTGTGACACACACACACACACACACACACACACACACACACACACACACACACACACACACACACACATACACACACATACACACACACACACGCGCGCACACACACACTAAAAAAAACAGACAGACAGGCACACAGAGTCAAAGACAGACCAACTAAAAAAAAAAAAGCCCACTGATTGTCATTCTGATTCCTTCTCTCAGGCTGGTTCTCTGACCCTCTCCTTCCCAATACACTCCATCCACACCCAATTCTTTCAGCATCTTCCGCAGCTCCACCACCACCACCACCACCACCACCACCACCACCACCACCACCACCACCCACCACCACCACCCTTCCCCTCCACCACCACCACCACCACCCTTCCCCTCCACCACACCACCATCACCACCACCACCACCACCACCACCACCACCACGACGCTTCCCCCTCCACCCCCCCCCCCCCCCCCCCACCGCCACCACTACAGTTTGTCCCACAAGCACGCACATAGGGCCAAAGTCCATCATTTATGATTGCTGTCAGTACGCCCGAGCACCACGCCTAGATCGATAGGGAAAAAATGATGATTTGTTGGTGTAGTTTCTGGTGGGGGGGGGGGGGGGGGGGGGTTGTTGTTTGTTTTCCGTTTGTTTGTTTCCGTCTTTCTTTGCTTGTTTTTCGTGTCAGCGGAAGGATTGTCTACAGCAAGGGAAGGGGATTGGCGGGGGGGGGGGGGGGGGGGGGGGGGGGGGGGGGGGGGGGGGGGGGGGGGGGGGGGGGGGGCATCCGTCCCAGCACAATTTGGCCAAGAGCAAAAAGCTTTGTTAGTTAAATTGTAGGACAAGGTACCAAGATTTGCATCAAAATGTTGTTACGCTTTGTCATTTTCTTTTCGTTTCTCAGCCAGAGCCCCGAGGTTCACAAAATGGGGAGATGTTTCGTACGAGACCGTTTTTTTTTCCCCACCATGAAGGTAGCTGCATTTCGATTTCGGGAAATATATGCTGCGTGTGTTCGTGTTTCCGTAACTCACCGAACGCTGACAGAAAATGCAGGATCTTTAAAGTGCATATTTGATTTTCTGCATGTATATACATTCACGCAGGGGATTAAGACACTGGCAGGCCTGCACTTGAATTTGACCTGGGAGATTGTCAAAATCCTCAGCCTTAATTCATCAGACGCTACCGATATTCGAACTCACGACTTTCATGAATCCACAGGATTAAGGTGGAACGGTCTTAACCATTCGGCTATAGAGTCCGCCATTATGTTTAAACTGTTATTTGAGATTGTCTTCAACCATGACAAGCTCTTAGCATAACAGACCCCCCCCCCCCCCTATCCTTTAAAGGAGCAAATAGAACATCTTCCAAAGTCGGAGTGTGGCTGCCTATAATTATGAGAGGTACTTAATTGAACGGGGACGGGATGGCTCAGTAGTCAGAGCGTCCACTTTCCCCAAGCTAAGCTAAGCAGCATCAAGCTTGGTTACTAAATGGATGGGTGACCGTTTGCGCGTCTTGGTTTCAGTATAGTCCCCTAGTTCACCCATCTGTAAATGGGTACATGAGGGTCAGGGAAGGTACAGCAGCGTGGATGAGGAGATGGGCGCCGCCTTCAATATGTTGGCCCCTGGAGAAGCTGAGGCCTCTGACACCTCGCTCCCTACGACACCTGGGACACCTTTACCTTTACTTACTTGATTGAACGCAGTTATGCATGTTAAACGTCTCAACCAATGCGTAGTTTAGGTCTCATAGAAATTCCTAAGGTAGGATGATAGAGTCGAGAGCATTTTGTGGGTGAACCCCCAGGGTGTTAAGCTGGAGAACACACAACAGCAACTACAACAACGACAATAACATTAACAACAGCAGCACTAACATATATTGGCAATAACATTATTACAGTATTATTACAGTATTTCTGTCAATCAGCTCAAAAGTTCGTTGAAACTAAACGGCAGTGAACAGAAGACAATGAAGGGTTTAGTTGTGTGTGTGTTGTGTGTGTGTGTGTGTGTGTGTGTGTGTGTGTGTGTGTGTGTGTGTGTGTGTGTGTGTGTGTGTGTGTGTGTGGTGTGCGTGTGGTGTGTGGTGCGTGCGTGCGTGTGTGTGTGTGTGTGAGGAGGAGAGAGAGAGAGAGAGAGAGAGGAGAGAGAGAGAGAGAGAGAGAGGAGGAGGAGAGAGGAGAGAGAGAGAGAGAGAGAGAGAGAGAGAGAGAGAGAGAGAAAGAGAGAGAAGAGAAGAGACAGAGACAGAGACAGAGACAGAGACAGAGACAGAGAGAATGAATCAATAATTAAATCTAGGACGAATCAATGCTTTCTTTTTTGCTGATGTTGTATTTTAATGTTACGGCTGCACTCACCGTAAGTGCTAAACATTCGATCGCACATACTCAATTATGTTGCTTCCACACTGTGCACTCAGAACCAACCTTTTCAAGGACAAACAGCCGTGTTATCAGTGATGTACAGAAACGATTAAAGTTAGGCCGCCACAAACCCACCAACAGAAAGAGACCTGCCCTATTGTTGTGTTGCTGATGCTGTTGTTCGGAACGCGAATGCACTGGACGATGCTGCAAAACTGGACACTTTTGTTTAATCAGTGACATTGATTTCTGTCACATTAAGCTCATTATCATCAATACAGTTTTCTTCTTTGTCGAACGCTCCGGACAACGCGACAGCTTCTTTCTCTCAATGAGCGAAAATGCGTTACGCTGCCGTTAAGCACCTTACAAGTCAGGCCCAGCGCATCTGACTTCGGTGTGGGAGAGGTTGTTTTTTTTTTTAATCTTTTAAGTCTTTCTGGAAAAAAGGCAGGAGAATAGACCAAGAAAGAAAAAAAAAAGATAGGCAAGATGAATGTGACATGGGGGAAAAAAGGGAACAAAAGAGAAACAAAGAGAGAGGGATAGAAAAGAGGGAATTCCTAGAACACAATTTCCCAGAGGGTGGGGATGCTGTTTATACTGACAGCCCCATCATCCTTACTAGGGGGATTTTTAGTTTTTATTGTTGCTATTTTTTGAGAGGAGAGAGAGAGAGAGAGAGAGAGAGAGAGAGAGAGTGAGAGGAGAGAGAGAGAGGAGGAGAAGAGAGAGAGAGAGGAGAAGAGAGGAGAGAGACGAAGAGAGAGAGAGAAGAGAGACAGGACAGACAGACAGAACAGACAGACAGACACAGAGACAGACAGCGCAGGCAGCCCGCGCACGAGCCAGACGAGCCAGCAGCCAGCCAGCCAGCCAGACACAGACAGACAGAACAGAACAAGACAAACACAAACAACTGTATAACCACCCCCTTTCTTTCCTGGTGATAACATGTCTGAACTGAACAAGTGACGGCATGGGATGAGGCCTAGGCCTATGACAGACCCCAGATAACTCTTTACGCTCACAGACACGGGAAAAACGCATCATCTTATTTCACAGGCTGTTTCGTCTCCTTGTCTGTCATTCCCTGTTGGCCCATCTCCCATGCCTTTGCCAGCTTCGTTACCGTTTCCTCTGAAGAATTGCAGACAAACCTGAGTGCTTTCCTTTGTAGGACTTTTTGTTTTTTATTCAATTGGGAAAAATGATGATTAGTGCATCAACTGAAACTTGTAGCTAAGGTTTTGTTTGGGATAGAGCATTAATTTTGTTTTGGTTTGACTTTGATTTGTTCCATATTTTAATAGAAATCAGTCACTTAATGTCGCGCGCAGCACACACACGTGCAAGCACGCACATACACACACACGACACATGCATGCGCAGAAGAGACAAAGAAGAGAGAGACAAAGAGAGACAGAAACTCGAAACTCGAATATTTTAATGAGAGATACACAGAGACAGACACAGACACAGACACAGACAGACAGAAAGACAGACAGAAGCAAAAAGTGACAGAGAATCAATTATTAAATCAAGAACCAATTCAATTCAAACACTTTATTATCTCACAAACAGAGAAATTCATATGGGTTACAAGTCGTACATAAGAAGAGAAAATTGGAAACACATTTATCCCAATACACAACACAACACAGTATACGACCATCACCTCAAGCCCATTATAAGATAATACCTGTACAAATACCAGCAATTTATCATCTCAATGAAATGAAGAATTCAAGTGGCCACAAGCCATATATACATAAAAATGATAAACAGAAACCTTCATCAGAGAAAGTAATAAAATTCAATATAAGAAATCACACACACACGCGCCCACGCGCGTGCGCGCCACACACACACACACACACACACACACACACACACACACACACACACACACACACACACACACACACACACACACACACACACACACACACACGTATAATTATCGTTGTTATCTTTTTACTGGAACTGGTCTTGCCTGCAGCGCTGATACAAATGCTGATGAAGTTATCATTATCTTCGTCATTATGATTGCCATTGTTTGTCTCTCCCCCCCCTCCTCTCTCTCTCTCTCTCTCTCTCTCTCTCTCTCTCTCTCTCTCTCTCTCTCTCTCCTTTTCTCTCTCTCTCTCTCTCTCTCTCTCCTCTCTCTCTCTCTCTCTCTCTCTCTCTCTGCACCTTAGGTGCTGA
>CM060316.1:45427042-45432042 GCA_030674155.1 Stramonita haemastoma | reverse complement strand
TTAATTCCTTTCGTGTATATATACACATGCAGAATATTAAATATACACTTTAAAGATCCTGTTATCTATGTCAGCATCCGGTGGGTTACGGAAACAAGAACATACCCAGCATACATCCCCGACGTAGGAATGCGGCTACCTTCATGAAGGGCAAAAACGGTCGCAAACGCAAAATCTCACCATTGGTGAAAACTCAACATTAACAAAACCAAAGGGAACGATACAAGGGACAGTACTCTGTTCAGGATATGTTTCAGAGGATTATCAAATTGTTTCCCTTGTAAGAGCGAATGAGCACAGATCATCTTAAATACACACTAAAAAAAAGTAATCTGCATTTTAAGACGAGTAAGTTCTTGTGTACCGGTGGAAACAGATGACACAATTCACAAAACTGCATGCATAGTGGGACTGAATGTACAAAAGTGCGCGCTCTAAATTAAAAAAAAAAAGAAAAAAAGAAGGAAAAATACAGGAACCGTTTACGGTGCAGCAAATAAAGGGACTGTAATCGTTCTGTAACCGTAGTTCCAGAATTTAGCAGTTATTTCCCTTACATACATGATTGCGTTGTAGCTCTAGAGTCGTAGCCACATTCCAACTCCAAGAATGATGTCTGAACACGACCCATGTGTGCATGCGTTTTTGAAATCTTATTACCCGTTCCTACCAACATGGAATGGCCTACTGCACTAAAAGACGGAACGGGTTTTAATGTGTGCGCAAGATGTTCTGCGTGCGTTCTCAAACGGGACCTCGGTTTATAGTTTCATCCAAACGACTTTTGGGGGAGTGGAGTCGGTGCTGATGTTAACTCCAGGAGAAAAAGAAAGAAAAGAAGAAAAAAATAACCCCAGAAGAAAAAAATTCTCTCAAACAGGTGCTTCGGTGGCGGCTCAAACCTGGGCCGTCAGATCACGCGCGCAAATCTCTAACTACTAGGCTGTTCCGCCCCAAAGAGATGGTAATGCAAAGAGTTCTCATTGAAATCTTAACCACACCGAAAAACACCGTGAATTTCTTTGTTTTTGAGAAAATACAGTCTTGGAGTTTTGATTTTGCATTTGAATTTGAAAAAAGAAGCAAAAGTAGCGTTGAAGTGGAAAAAGAGAAACACTTCTTAAGCCCTTTTCTTTCTTCTATAGAGAGAAATGAGGACGACAACACAAGCAACGACAAAGACAACAACAACAACGACAAAAACAGAAATTATGATATTACTATTACTGCAACTGATCATGATACAACAACAACAACAGCAACATCAGCAACGGCAGCAAGACTTTCTGCTGCTGCTGCTACTCTTGCTACCACCACCACCACGACTGCTACTACTACTACTACTTCTACTACTACTACTACTATACTACTACTACTACTACTACTACTACTACTACTACTACTACTACTACTACTACTACTACTACTACTGCTGCTGCTGCTGCTGCTGCTGCTGCTACTATTTGTCTCGATAGAAAGATGGACAGATCAATGGACAGATAGATAAACAGACATACTGATATATATATATATATATATATATATATATATATATATATATATAGCTAGATAGATAGACAGATAGATTGATAGATAGATAGATAGACAGACAGACAGACAGATAGCTAGCTAGCTAGATAGACTGACAGATAGATAGATAGATAGATAGATAGATAGATAGATAGATAGATAGATAGATAGATAGATAGATAGATAGATAGACAGACAGACAGACAGACAGATAGCTAGCTAACTAGCTAAATACTGTTTCGCGGGTTTCTGACCTAACTAGCTACACTGCTGACCCAATTCTCTTAAAAATACTCTGTGTGCCAGAGCGCCTTGTTTACAGCAGGTTTGTTTATCACCCCGCTGAAAAAGGAAAAGGATTTATTGAAGAAGACGGCGCAACATAGCGGTGAAAATTGAAGCGTTTGAACACACGTCAAGGAAAAATAGGCAAAACTAATCATCTCTCAAGTACCTGTTTGGAAAAGATTGTCTGCAGGCAAGAGAGAGAGAGAGACAGAGACAGAGAGAGAGAGAGAGAGAGGGGGGGGGGGAGGGGGGAGGGGAGAAGGTAAAGATGTAGTTATTGAATTATGTAGCTGAAATAAATGCTCTGCGATTGGCTGATCATCGATTGGGCATGGAACGAAGTTACTTTGACGATAGTTATGGGATTATGTCTGGGCTAACAGGGTGTGTGTGTGTGTGTGTGTGTGTGTGTGTGTGTGTGTGTGTGTGTGTGTGTGTGTGTGTGTGTGTGTGTGTGTGTGCAAGTCTTGTTCCCTATGGCATTTAGTTAATCATAATCAACAAACAAGTACCTCTTCAATCTAACCCGTTTCTACACTTTGCTAACTTTTTGCTTTTATTCATATAAAGAGGGTTTGGTGTCAGAATTATTTTGGTTATAGTTATGCAGATGTCTTTGTCTCTAAGATTTGCTTGGCATTGGTATTCGTCATGCAAAACAAAACATGAAAGCACAGTCCTGTCACACTGTCCAAAAATCTCAGTTGGATATTTATAGCCTTCATCATCATGCGCCCCAAACTTTTCACCCAGCCATTAGGCCGTGAGTGGTGGTTTGGGTACTAGTCTTTCTGATGAAGAGGATAAACCGAGGTCCTGTGTGTGACACTCATTTTACACTCTCCTGGTGGAGAGGGCGTCACCACAAGAGCAAAGTCACTGTTGTTCGTTTTTTTTCCTTGTTTGGTCGTGTATTTGTTTCCCTACCAAAGTTTTTTTTCTTCAGAATTTTGCCAATGACAACTCTCTTGTTGCCGTGGGCTATTCATTTAAAATGCGCTAAATGTGTCGGCTTATCGTCTCATTCAGAAGACTAGCATGGATGGGGGAAAAGTTTGGAACACAAACGGGGATGGAACCCGGACTTTTTGCTTTCTCGGTACGTGCGTTACCTCTAGACCACCAATCCACAATAAAGCATATCCAGCTATAAAACAGAGCTTTGGCTTAGGCCAAAAGTTTTGTCAGTTATTAATATATTATAAGCAAAGTTTCAAGGCCTGCTTTCAGATATTGCCATACTTTCAAGTATTCTGATGAGGTTGTTTTCATTCATTACAAGCTCCTAGCAAAAAAACCTGTACACTCTACGGAGGAAAAAAACAAAATCGTCTGAAGTCTAAATATGGCTGCCTATGGTTATAGCAAAGAACTTGACAACAACCACACGATGCAAACTTCTCTAACCCAGTAGATACTTAATTAAAAGACTTCACAATGCATTTTTCTGTGGTGTGATGATGGAGACAGTGTATAGTGTAGCTGACTCCTTAGTATAAACAAATGTTTATTTAGAAAAGAGATACATTGTATACATATGGATTTGGAGCAGCAACAAGCTAATACCTTATAATGTACTCCGCCCTCAAACAAAAATAAACTGTTATTTGGCGGGTGAAAATAACCCCATTGTCACCATAAATAAATCATTTTAAAACAAGTGTAATTAATTTGTTAATTAAAGGCATCAATTTTTAAAACTCGCTGAAACTTTGAAACTCCATATTTGCATACTTCATAGTTAACCCCTTGAGTATCAGGCTGGGAACTTCCCAAACAACACTAACAATACTACAGCTTCAATATACTGTAGTTTGACATCAGACCTGCCTCCCCAAAACAAACTCAAAAACTCCTACCCCCTATACCTCCCTCTTTTCACCCCCACACCCTCCCTCACTACACCACCACCACCACCATCCTCCCCATCATCATCATCATCATCATCCCCTAGCGGAGCCAGACGAGACTTTTGGGGGCACGACAAAAACACACCTGCAATCAAAAGTGCGAAATGTTTTCCCCAGACGCATGTGTAGGCCAACACCCTGGCTTTACAGCCCCAGCCCCCCTCTACCCCCCCCCCCCCCCCCCCCAGCACACACTATCATCAGCGCACGTGCGAAACGCACAGGCGGGAAAACTAGGTCAGGCGCCATCACCTGATTCTATTAGAGTCGCTTCGTTAGTGGCCTCCCCTTCTCTCCTGTTGTTTACTACTTCTGTAGCAAAAAAAGAAGAAAAAGAAGAAAAAAAAAAGAAAAAAAGAAAGACAAGATGGCGAAAACACAGCCGCGCTAAGTAGCCAGGAAAACTGGGGGAGTCTTTTGAATGGTGTGAAGGAAAACTGATCATCTTTTGAGTATCTGTCTGCGAGAAGATTGTTTTCAAGTTGAGTTTAGGGACAATAGTAGTTTTTCTGAGGGAGAGTTATGTAGCTGAAAGAAGTGCCTTCACCAACAAACCACGGGGTAATGACTTGAACACATTGCTTGCACGCACTATCAAAAAAGAATGACAGCCCTGTCTTCTATTCCATTTAAACACGCGCACAAACACACACACACACACACACACACACACACACACACACACACACACACACACACACGCACGCACGCACACACACACACTCATACACACACACACACACACACACACACACACACACACGCACACACACATACACACATGTATGTATGCAAGCATGCAGGGTACACACACACACACACACACACACACACACACACACACACACACACACTTATCTTCCATACCTCTCACACTTTTCGGATTATAGATCTTTTACGCCTCATTTTCTGCCACGAACCAGCGCTGTTATTCCTATACCACTTATCCCAGTCTCACCACTCACAGTCAAACCAGACTCGTGATACAGCAGCATTCCCTGTGCACCAATGTTTGGCTGCCTTAAGGCCACCCGTCAAATGAGACCCTGCGCAGCTAACAGGAGGCTTCAGTGGTGTTCCACAGTGCCTGTTCTGATCCAGCACACTGGGGACACGCCTGCTTTACCTGATTTTGATAAGGGTATTAGCGCCAGAGTAGACGAATAAGATGCCACTCAAGAGAATAAACCGTTGATGTTCTATCAGTCCCCCGTGGGGATACCAGGAACCTATCAGTACAAAGAGCATCCCCATGTTCTGGAAATTCTTTGC
>CM060316.1:45419542-45422042 GCA_030674155.1 Stramonita haemastoma | reverse complement strand
TGGAGGGGGTAGGGTGGAAGGACAGGGGTAGGGTGTTGTAGGGAAGGAGGAGGGGGAGGGGTGACAGTTACTGAAAATCATAAAGATGGATAAGGAATGGAGGGGGAGGGGGTCAGAAGAGGATAAATATGCCTAGACTGATTTATTTTTGGTCAATGAAATATAGAGATGAGACACCAGATGCAAGGCAGAATATGTAAAATTTGATTTTTAAAAAGTCAACGACTACGATTATGAGAAATAGATATAAGAAAATAGATACAGGAAAATAGTACAAGTGTTAAAAACGCACAGAAGCATGATAATGGGTCAGGTCTGTAGAGACACACGGACAGACAAGAATATACAGACAGCACACACACTAATAGGCATATTCACCCCCCCCCCCCACACACACACACAAAACACACTGTAGGTCCTTTGCAATTGGTTAAGTTCTGGCATTTCAAAATGGTATTAATTTTGTTTGAATTTGTATACCACTGCAAGTCACGGCAGATTTATCTGCGTGAAATTCGGGCTGCTCTTCAAGGGGAGAGTGCGTTGCCACAAGCGTAGCGTCGCCCGTGTTTTCTTTTTCTGTCTGCACGTGTATTTGTTTTCATCTCAGAGTGGCTTTGAGACCATGCTACATAAACCAGCACACCAACTTCTTCATCCTTTCCACTATCATCATCACCGATGTCAACGTTGTCATTATCGTTGAGACCAACATGTCGTCGTTGTTGTCTCAACATCATCGTCGTTGTCATCATAATCGTCGTCGATGTCATTATCATATTTGGTATTCATCATTATCATCATCATCATCATTTAGCCGACTTTAACGTGTGTAGATGATAGACCAGTGGATAAGACGATAGATTTTGAAACTTAGTGGTGCTGAAGGGGGTCACCCAGAATGTGCACTCTGATTTACTCATCCCACCTGCTGCTGCTGCTGCTGCTGCTGCTGCTGCTGCTGCTGCTGCTGCTGCTCTCCTCCTCCTCCTCTCCTCCTACTACTACTAGTACTACTACTACACTATATATATATATTCAGTTATCATATATATATATATTATTATATATATATATATATATATATATATTATATATATATATATATATAATAGTTATCTCTACACCTACCCTACCCACGAGCTGTGTATGTTGTGTGTGTGTGTGTGTGTGTGTGTGTGTGTGTGTGTGCGTGTGTGCGTGTGTGTGTGTGTTGTGTATTTGCGCGCACGCACGCACGTGTGTGTATGTACACATAATTATGTGAACAAATAAGTGCAGCTATACCACCACAAAACCATCCATCTTTCCCAGGCCTATCCAGACACTCTTTACAGGGAAGGAAAACATGTAAGCCATTAAATGGGAAAAATGTTTTCACCAGATCAACATGCAAGCCGACGTTGTGGCTTTACAACCCAGACATCATTCATTTACCTTCTTCACAAGCGCACCGACTTTGTCAGCGCACGTGCGAAGCGTACAGGCAAGAAAAAAAAAGAAAAATAGGCCAGGCGCCATGGGTCTGTTTCAGCGGCACTCGACTCGTTAAAACAAAAAATGGATCTTCTTGAAGGACAAAAAAGAATCTTTGATGAAATGGCTGTACTGCCAGTTCTAATAAAGCCTCATTGCAAAATGATGGTAAAAACAGCATTTTGACAGGGGTAGAAAAGCATGTTACTAAGCATCTGAATTTTGTTTTCGTTTTCTGGGCTAGAGCTCCAAGGTTCACCAATGGTGACATGTTGCCTATGTTGTCATTTTTTTTGCCCATGATGAAGGTAGCTGCATTCCGACGTGGGGGATGTATGAATACTAAACTTAACTCTTTCCCAGTATCAGATACAGAAAAGCATTTGTTAAAAATCTGAAACCAGAAAAAAACATCCTCAGTTTATAGCCAAGACCAGAGGTGTGCAGGGGATATCAATTTTGTCTATCAGTTCACCAGAAAAAATCACTGTCCAGACAGCTACTAAGATATCCCTTTGAGTTATAAAAGTGGGCTTTTAACAAGGTGTGTTGACTTTTACCTTGCCAAAGCACAGGATCATTAATTTTACTTGTGACACATGGCTGCCATTATCAGAAAAAGGGCTTGTCAGATCTGTTCATAAGACCAACATGACTCTCACTGAGAACTGCTGCATTTGTCAAACCTAGACCAGCTAATAATAATGTTGATGGGGATGATCACCGTGTTCTACCTCTCTAACTTTCCATGAGGCGTTCAGAGCTCGAGCAGAAATAAAAGGGTTAAACAGATATAAGAACCAAACCAAACCCAAACCACAGACAGAAAAAAACCACACACAAACACAGACACACAGACACACAGACACAAACAGAGACACAGACACACAGAGACACAGAGACACAGAGACACAGACAGACAGACAGACACACACACACACACACTCACACTCACACACACACACACACACACACACCAACAATATTCACGATTTCAGATCTTCCAAAGATGACAATGACCAGC
>CM060316.1:45397042-45404542 GCA_030674155.1 Stramonita haemastoma | reverse complement strand
TTTCTTTTCTTCTTCTTCTTCTTCTTTTCTTCTTCTTCTTCTTCTTCTTCCTCCTCCTCCTCCTCCTCCTCCTCCTCCTCCTCCTCCTCTCTCCTCCTCCTCCTCTTCTCCTCCTCGTCTCCTCTCCTCTCTTCTCTCATCTCCTTCTCCTCCTCTTTTTCCTCTCCTCTCTTCTCTTTCATTCTATAATCACCATTAATCATCATCTTCTTTATAGCATTATCATCATTAAGTATAGTGACTAGATATGGTGTCTAAGCGCATTTGCATGTGTCTACCCCGTGGCTGTGTGATTTGCTTGGTGTGTGGTTGTTGGTTGTGTGATCTGTTGGCTGGTGGCTTTTGGTTTGTATCTTTGCTGTGTGTATTTGGCTTGTGATATGTTGGCTCTGTGTCTGTTGTTGTGACCTGTTTGGCTGGTCCATATATTGGCTGTGTGATATATGCTGTGTGATATATTGGCTCTGTGATCTGTTAGCTTGCGTGATAATGTGGTTGTGTGATATATTGCTGTTTGATGTGTCTGAGTAATATGTTGCTGTGAGTCTGATGTTGTGTGGTCTGTTGCTGTGTGATTGTTGTCTGTATAAATGTTGGCTGGTATCTTTGGTTTGTGTCATGTTGTGTATCTGCTGGCATGGCTTATGATCTGTTGGTTGTATGATTACTTGCACGCGCCTAGAAGTTTGCAGAATGTATCATTAGTTATCAGATATGCTTGCAATATGTTGCTTTTACTATTTCCCCAACCTCTGTTTCTCTCTCTTGTCTGCCTGCCTGTATGCCTCCTGCCTGTCTGTCTGTCTGTCTGTCTGTCTGTCTTTCTGTGCATACCTAAGCACTCAGCCAGATTCACAACACAGAGACATGGGAGAGAGAAATGGGAGAGAGAGAGAGAAGAGAGAGAGAGGAGAAGAGAGAGAGAGAGAGAGAGAGAGAGAGAGAAGAGAGAGAGAAGAGAGAGAGAGAGAGAGAGAGAGAGAGAGAGAGAGAAGAGAGAGAGAGAGAGAGAGAGGAAAGAGAGAGAGAGAGAGAGAGAGAGAGAGGAGAGAGAGAGAGAGAGAGAGAGAGAAGAAGAGGAGAGAGAGAAGAGAAGAGAGAGAGAGAGAGAGAGAGAGAGAGAGAGAGAGAGAAAGAGAAGAGAGAAGAGAAAGAGAGACAGAGAACAGAGAGACACAGAGAGAGAATAGCTCATAGAAATCATACATCTCCATAAAATCACAGAAACGCGGTAACAACATTCGTCACTTTGATCTCCCAGATCGAAAAAGCCTCCCAGATATAACACGCCTGCTACAAGTCTAAAAAGCTCAAATCTGCACATAGACCCATAAAATTGTCAAGGTGCAAGGGGTCATAACAATGTCCAGCTCATACGCTTTCACTATGTCAATTACAACCCTGAACGCTAGCCGTGCCAGAAAAACTCACCGCCTCTCAGTGTGGTTTAAGGAGCTCAAATTGCAGCAAGGGTACAATAAATGGGGATGCAAATGCATCATTACTTCATAACCATTGCTGCTTCCCAAGTAATTACGCACTTATTGCCATTGGGCAATTACCCTCTGATACCTGGATTCAGCGTTCCAGCAAATTAAACTCTTACCGCCTCTAGGTGTGTTGTAAGGAACACTCGGATATTGGCAAGGGGACAATTAACTGGTATCCAAATGCATCCATTACCTTTAAGAGAGACCCTTTGCTCCCAAAATTCATAGATCATGTATTCAACCTTTGAGGGAAGCATGATGTTCTAAGTGTTACCTAGTTCAGATGTACCCTCCTGGTTTTCGAACTCTTGCACAGGTTGTTCTGGCCATGGCATTCCATTTGCAAACAGTAGCTGGAGCCAATGCTTCCACATTAGACCTAAGCACATATCTCAGAATGTTTCCATACTATAGGGATTGTAATGCCTCTTGGTTTGTAACTCTCAGAGTCGCGCATCTCAGACAATTCAATTTAAAAGCAGATCGTCAGAAATTATGGATTGGTTTGTAGATTGAATTTAAAAAAGCAGAGAAGGAGGTAGCAGAAGATAAGCAATGAGAGAGAGAGAGAGAAGAGAAGAGAGAGAGAGAGAGAGAGAGAGAGAGAGAGAAGAGAGAGAAGACAGAGAGAGACAGAGAGACAGAAGACAGGACAGAAGACAAGACAGAGACAGAGACAGAGAGTACACAGAGAGAGAGAGTAAGATCTACTGAAAGGGACCGGCTCCAATATGGGAATTAATCTCAAAGTTGGGGTGGACTAAAAAAATCCAAAACTACCAGAGAAGCTGATGAAAAGGGAACATTTCTAGCACCTAATCTCCAGAAGGTGAGGATGCTATTTATACTGAAAGGGACCGGGGCATTCCAATATGGGAATTGATTATCAATGTCTGGGGGTGGGACAGCCTAGTGGTAAGGCATTGCGCTTTGATCATGACAGCCCGGATCAAACACCCGGAGGCGCCTGTTTCTGGAAATTTCACCCTGGAGTTAACACCAGATTGACCTCCACTTACCCTAAAAGTCTTTAGCATGAGATATAAACGGAGGTCCCGTATGCAAACGCACGCAGAACATCTTGCGCACGCGTTAAAAAAAACAAACCTATTCCACCTTTGGAAGAGTGGGCATTTTGTGCAGGTAAGAACAGATGACAAATAAAAAAAAAACCCAAACGCATGGACACAACAGAGGCGTTTTAGACACCGTTCCCGAAGTGGCGATACGGCTACCTCAACAGTCCTGAAAGATCGTCGCTTACACAGTCTCACCATTGGTGAACCTGCGAGTTCTAGCTAAGGAACGAAAACATTCTAAACGTCTATTCCAGTGTTAGCTGCATGCATTATGTATGAAACCTTTTTGCACAGGCATGCTAAGCAAGAGTTTATTTGTTTAGTTGTGTGCTGTGTTTTTGTTTCCCTGTTTTGGGATTTTCCTTTGAAAGTGCTGATCCGTTTGGCCGGCCACTGATGGCTGTCGGTGATAAAAGAGATGAAAGAGACAGTATGCAGAGCAGATGAAAGACACTGATGTGGATGCTGGAAGAAGTAAAAGAAAGACAGCCACCGTTAAGAGACAAACAAAACCAAACAAAAATAGAAACGAGGACACCAGCGCAGCCAGGCACACACTCACACACGCATACAAACACACACAAACACACACACAAGCACGCACGCACGCACGCACACACACACACACACACAAACGCACGCACGCACGCACCCACTCACTTACTCACGAATGCACACACGCACCTATGTATGCAAAGGCATTTGCTTGCGCATAAAGACCTACTAATGTGATATAACAGAGTAGGACTACTATAACATTAACACTTTTCATTACCTTTTTGCGTTGTTTCTATTCTAATTTGATTTTTGTTATGTTTGTTCTTATTTCGCTTAATTTCATTTACCGTCATACTATTTTCCTCTGCTTTATTATTATTTTTTTTATTGTACCAATATACGCATAGGCGGGGACGGGATAGCTCACTGGTCAGAGCACTCTCTTTCCCCCAGCCAGTGTTAAACAGCATCGAGCGTGGTTATCAATTAGATGGGTGACCGTTTGTGCGCCTTGGCTTCATACAGTCCCCCCAGTTCACCCAGCTGCAAACGGGTACCTGCCGTCTTTGGGGTCACGGAAGGTAAAGCAGCGAGGGAGAGGAGATGGGCGCTGCCCTCAACATGCCGGCCCCTAGAGAAGCAGAGGTCTCTGGTGCCTAGCTACCCTTTCGACCACATAGGTTATGGGACACCTTTTCCTACATTAAAAAAAACTCTTTTACACATGCACAGAAGTACATAGAAACCATGACCATGACAAACCAGAAAAACGGTTTCACCATTTTAGGAGAAAAAAAACAACACCCATGCACTTCATTCATCAGATATGGGATGGACGACACAACAAGAAAACTTCCTACCATTTTTTTGGCCTTTTTCGTTCCTTGGCAAGAGCTCCCAGGTTCACAATTGGTGAGATTTTGCTATGGGACTGTTTTGCCCATCACGAAGGTAGCCACATTCCGACTTCATAGATAAAACCACCACCTGACATGAACAGAAGAAAGGGCAGCTCAATACCTAGAAGCACAACACACTTGGGAACTTCACGAAGAAAAGCTGGCCAAGAAAAAGATAATTGCATTTTTATATGGCGACCTTACCTGTTATTAGAAAAAAAACCAGTTTCTTTCATCTCCTTTTTTATTTCATCCTGTTTCGTTATCATTATTACATCAAATTCAACATGGGAGGGTGGTGGTGGTGGTGGTAGTGGTGGGTGTGGGGGAATGATAAAACATGACTGGCCCTGTTGTTGGAACTAACACAAAGCTTAATCCAAGCTTGTCATTGAGTCAGATTGTCTAGTAAAGGGGATTCGACATCAAAGACAAGTGCCTTTCTTTCAACCGCCGTTTCAGCCTATGTAGGGTCTAATCAGGCAAAACTGCCGGCAAAATTGGTCTGCTGTTCTCATTGTGCCCTAGCATGTGTTGCTGCAGGCTTTGATGATTTCTTTACGTTTGTCTTTTCTCTCTTCTTTTTTTGTGGGTGTTGTTGTTGTTGTTGGTCTTTTCTTTGAAATCTGTCTCTGTGGTGGTCTTTGTGAAATGCATGTAGGGCTGGGAGGTAGGGGGTGTGTGGGTGTGGGGTGGGGTAAGGTAGATAGGGGAGATAGAGGGTAATGAGAGGGTAGAATAAAGAAGCAGGCTGTTGGTTCTTTTGATGTTGGGGGGTCCTGTTGCAATATTGAATTCCCTGTTTCTGCATACAGCGTGGATCAATTCTTCAGCATCCCATGATTTTGGGGACAAGATTATGCACGGCAGTGTTCTATTAATTTTTTTCTTTTACTTCGAGGATAATGAAATAAGCACTCATGTGCTTTTTGTTTTACATCCAGTCCCCGTGTGTATTCAGTTTTGTAAATTTTGTCATCCGTTCTCGCAGGCACACGAGAGAGAGAGAGAGAGAGAGAGAGAGAGAGAGAGAGAGAGAGAGAGAGAGAGAGAGAGAGAGAGAGAGAGGAGAGAGAGAGAGAGAGAGAGAGAGAGAGAGAGAGAGAGAGAGAGAGAGAGAGAGAGGTGTGTGTGTGTGTGTGCGCACGTGCGCGCGCGCGGACTTGGCTCATTAGTTGATCTTAACATTCTTTTTGTAGACCATTTTACATCAGTCAGAGTTTGTGTAGGCTTTTTGGCTTGGTTATTTCACTTTTTAACCTGCCTAATCCAGACCATAATAATGTAGAGAGTGTGATCATAAGAGGGAAATAAAGATGGATTCAGCATATAGGCTATAAATTTAAAAAAATGCTGTTAGCTAGAGTACCAATCATAGCACATAAGAGGGAAGGTGAAAGACCCAAAAAGCAATTGAATTCAAACAGCAGAAAAAAGACTAAAGACCTGAAAGCACTTTTAGACTGTCATATAGAATATGTCCTACAACAAATAGGATTACTGAGGTTTTTAGTTGCTGGCCTAAATGATAATATACACATAAGTCTACCTTATAAAAAGCCTACATGGGGGCGGGATAGCTCAGTGGTCAGAGCGCTCGCTTTCCCTCAGTCAATTTAAGCAGCCTCAAGCGTGGTTACCAGCTGGATGGGTGACCGTTTGCGCGCCTTGGCTTAGTACATTCCCCCCAGTTCACCCAGCTGTAAATGGGGACCTGCCCTCTTTAGAGTCAGGGATGGTAAAGCAGCGAGGGAGAGGAGATGGGCGTCGCCCTCAACATGCTGGCCCCTAGAGAAGCTGAGGTTTCTGACGCCTCGCTCCCCTACGACTGCCTAGATTATGGGACACCTTTACCTTTTTTATTTTTTACCTACCTTAAAATGTTTTCAACATCAGACAGCAACAGGGGGAGAGAACAAGGCATGCAGTGTGGGCAAAGGTAGCAAAATTAATCATGATTGTTGAGCACTCTCATTCAATCAGATTGTCCACTTAACAGGATTCAACATCAAAGAGTAGCACCCCTCTTTCAGCAGCTCTTTCAGCTCATGTAGCATCTAATCAGGCAAAAAAGGAAAGTGGCCTCGGAAAATTGGTCTGGAGTTCTCATTGTTTCTTAGCCTGTGTTGCAGAACAATCTGATAATATTTTTATGGCTCTCCCCCACCCTCTCTCTCTCTCTTGTTCACAGGTATTTTCCCTGGTGTTAACATCAGTGCCCACTCCCCCACTCCCACCCATTAACAAAAGTCCTTCAGTTGAAACTATAAACTGAGGCCTCATGTGTGAACGTGTGTGAATACATGTAGAAAACTTTTTCCATACATTAAAACTTGTTTGCTTTTAAATAAGAGTAGGCCATTGTGTGCCAATGGGAACAGATGACAAAATGTACCAAACAGCATGTACATGGGGACTGGATATAAAAAAAACCCACGTGGGCGCTTATTCCATTATCCTCCATATAAAAGAATATTCTCTGTCTGTCTGTCTGTCTGTCTGTCTGTCTCAGTCTCTGTCATTTTCCCTGTAAAACATGTGCATGTGCATGACATGTGAAAGTGGAAGGGTGGAGGGGGAGGAGTGAAAGGACTGCTGAATAAAGAAACAGGCTGTTGCAGCAGCATGGTTCTTTCAAGAGGGACGGGATAACCTAGTGGCCAGAACGTTGCGCTGGCAATTTGACGACCCTGCTTCGATTCCCGTTCGAAAGTATTTTCCCCCTGGAGTTAACATCAGTGCTGACTCCACTCTCCCCAAAAGTCCTTGGGATGAGACTATAAACCGAGGTCCCATGTGCGAACGCACGAAGATTATCTTGCGCACACGTTAAAACCTGTTAGAGTAGGCCATTGTGTGCCGGTGGGAACAGATAGCAAGACTTACAAAACTGCATGCACACGGGGACTAGATTTTAAAAAGCACAGGATCTCATTCCACTTAATCCATTATCCTTGATATAAAAGAATGAATAAATAAATAAATAAATAACGTTGGTGAGGGTTTTTTTGGTGGCAATATTGAATTCCCTCTGTCTTCATGCAGCATCCGTCAATTTTCTTGTGGTTTAGAGAAGATTAGGTACTGTGATGTATATAATGTGTGTGCATAAGTGTGTGTACACATGTTCATGCACAGATGCATGCATGCATGAGTGTGTGTATGTGTTTAGAGTTTCCTCACTAAATGATTATTCTACAGTTCAGAGGCAACAGAGATGGACGGAGTACACTAGCTGTGGACAATACAGCATCTCTGCCACGACTGCCGTTGATGGACACTATAGTAAGGAAGATGCGAGAGGCAAGAATACTTACAATCAAACCAATGGAGCAATGTCATGGGCTCTCAGCACATCTGAGGTACCAGAGACAATCTGTTTCAGAACAGACAAGAATAACCATCATTTTATGTTGTCCTACACAAGGTTTTCTGTTGTTTTTATAAAAAAAATGTTTCTGTAGAATTAGACACAGAAAGGAAAATAACCTATGTAGTGTGCCGGTTAAGATAGGGAAAGATAATCACCCTGTT
>CM060316.1:45372042-45392042 GCA_030674155.1 Stramonita haemastoma | reverse complement strand
CTGTCAACAACCGTCAGAAGTCAGTCAAACAGCTCACATATGTTCAAAGAACCCCCCTCCCCAGCCCCCTAATAAAACAAACAAACAAAAACTACAAACAAATAGATAAACAAAAACATTCAGGCCTATTATGCCCATGCAAAAGAGGGTCATACATATTTGATGTAGCCCCCGGAGCGGACTTTACATCAAAGAGCCGCTCCCTGCAACCCTTTTCAGAGGGAAGCTTTGAAAACAAATTCATCCGCCAATACCTCTGCTGTGTGCTCTAGTCTTTCTTTTTGTTGTATCTTCTAAACTACCTTTGGTAAAGTTGAGTGACACTGGAAATGCTGTTCTTTCAGGTTGTGTTTTTGGATTATATTAGTCGTAGAAGTAATAGTACCGTGGGATTTAATATTGACAATATTTTTTTTATTCCGTTTGTCTGTTTGTCTGTCTGTCTGTCTGTCTGTCTCTGTGTGTCATTCTTCCTTCTGTTCTTCAATCGCCTAGTCTGTTGGTTTTTTGTCTGTCTGTCTGTCTGTCTGTCTGTCTGTCTGTCTGCCTGCCTGCCTCTATCTATCTATCTATCTATCTATTATCTATCTATCTATCTATCTATCTATCTATCTATCTATCTATCTATCTATCTATCTATCTATCTATCTATCTATCTATCTCTCTCTCTCTCTCTCTCTCTCTCTCTCTCTACTCTCTCTCTATCTTCTTCCCATCCCATTTTATTTTCCTCTCTATTAGGTTATAGATATTTTCTGGTGCTTTTATTTGTTGTGCTGTGTTCTCTTTTTCTGTGTTCTTTAGTCGATTTGATTTTTAAATTGATATATACTTTTTAAAATTCATTTTTTATTCATATCTCCGGCCAGGCAACAGCCTTTGACTGTTATGTTACCATTTCCTTGTTAATGGATAACATGTACAGATAGCAGCTGATTCCATTGCATACATGCTCTTTGATGTTGGTCTTTCCAGCGAATAATTAATTTTCAAAAGAGCAAAACGAGCTGCACATAATTCTGAACAATCCAGAAAATGACTGACCGGTTGCCTGAAGGTTTTGTTTCTCTGCGGACAGAGAGAGAGAGAGAGAGAGAGAGAGAGAGAGAGAGAGAGAGAGAGAGAGAGAGAGAGAGAGAGAGAGAGAGAGAGAGAGAGAGAGAGAGAGAGGAGGAGAGACAGACAGAAGACAGACAGACAGACAGACAGAAGAGAGAGGGAGAGGAGGAGGAGGAGGAGGAGGAAGGAGGAAGAGAGAGGAGAGAGAGAGAGGAGGAGAGAGAGAGAAGAGAGAGAGAGAGAGAGAGAGAGAGCAGAGAGAGAGAGAGACAGAGACAGACAGACAGGACAGAGAAGAGCAGAAGACAGAGAAGACAGAGACAGAGACAGACAGAGAGGACAGACAGACAGACAACAGCATGCTGATAGACAACACACAATACAGACAGACAGACAGACAGACAGAACAGACAGACAGACAGGCCCAGACAGATAACAAGAGAGGCACATGGTGTTGTCATAAAGGGCATTCATAGACACGCTCTAAAACAACACAGACTGGGTTCCTTTGATCATGGCGAATGGAAAAAGCCTGGCGGATATAGCAAATTCACAGCCAGTCCGAGTGGAGTCATGAAAGGCAAGTAGCGCGACAAAAACAATGCTCTTGGTGCTGCAAGCGGCAATGGTGATAACTCCGCCAGTTTTTAAATATCGCCACTGACGTCATTTTGCTCTCTGCAGCTGCAACCCTGATCAAGCCTCTCATCGCGGTGTAGGAGACAAAAAAAAACATCCCTCCTCCTTTCAGTTCAGTCCCATGGAAATGGATTCGGAAGAATATTTAAACAAACAACACAGAGAAGAAGAAAAGATTGTAGGAAGATAAAGAGAAAGGAAAATCATAGGAAGGGAGGATGGACAGAAAACTAAAGTAAGAATCACTGAGGCTGATGTAAAGTCGATCCTGCTCTGTTGATCTAAAAAGCTTGGTGAGCTGACACAATTCTATAATTTAACCAGACTGAAAATGCAAAGAATGTTATTGTCCTATAATTTTCTCTTTTTGTTCACAACACCAACAGGCAGACTGCTGCACATGGCAAAGGCTCATAAGGGAAGGCTGAGCGCATTGTTTTTGCCACATTGCAGCTTACACCATACCGTTGTTTTGGTCTTGCTGCAGGATGTGAGGGCTCCACTCAGACTTGTGGCAGGCGTGTCATATCTGTAAGGATTTTTCGATCTGGCAAGATCAAAGTTACGATCGTGTTTCCGTATTTTTATGGAGATGTATGATTCTATGAGCTATTTTCTTTCTCTGTCTCTCTTTGTCTGACTGTCTCTGTCTATCTGTCTGTCTGTCTGTTTGTATGTATGTCTATCTATCTGTCTGTCTCTGTCTCTCTCTGTGAATGTCTTTCATATAGTCGAATCATGATTACCATTTGCATTTGTATTTTGTATTGTCTACCTTAATTAATGTGTGTCGAATGTAATTGATTTTTGTGAACCTTTTACCTAACGATCTTTTGTGTGAGTGGAATAACTGTGTCCATCATAATTATGATAAGGTTATGTACAGTTTTTTGTGACTATAGTCATAAGATTGATTACGGCATTAGAGCGTATGTCTAAAACATGTGTCGTACACTATATTTTTTATTTTTATTTTTCATTCTTATTTCATATCACTTTATGTCACAGCAGATTTCTCTGTGAGAAATTCGTGCTTGGGGAGAGCGTGTCGCCACAAATGCAGCACCACCCATTATTTTATTTCTTTTTCTTCCTCTCTCTCTCTGTGCATGCATAAAGGTACAGGTAAATGTGTAATAAGTGGTGGAACAGCGGGTAAGGGGGACCACAGGTAGGGGATCACACGTGACAGGTGTTTAGCCTAGTCCCATCCAGATAAAGCTTTGCATGTCCAGACTCTGGGTAAAGGAAAACAGGACTTCAATAATGCAACACCATTCCCCAACATCAAAACAGTTCTATTGCGGACACCTTATCCATACCCCCTTTTCCCTTCTCCTCTCTTCCCTCCACACTCTCTGCAATTACTAGGCTACTACAAACCCAGGTGACAGAGAGAGAGAGAGAGAGAGAGAGAGAGAGAGAGAGAGAGAGAGAGAGAGAGAGAGAGAGACAGAGACAGAGACAGAGACAGAGACAGACAGACACAGAGACAGAGAGACAACAGAGACAGAGACAGAGAGAGGAGAGACAGACAGAGACAGAGTGTCAGAGACAGAGAGAGACAGAAAGAGACAGAGAGAAACACAGAGAAACAGAGAGAGAAAGAGATGGCATAAAGCAATATTATCCAAAACTACACAGTAATCCAGGCAAGGGGGCAATAAGAAGGGCAGACCAATCTCATGGCCGTTTTCGCCTGATTAGATCCCAGATGGGCTGAAACAGCTGCTGAAAGAAGGGCACTTCTCTTTGATGCTGCGCCTGGTCAGTGGACACTCTGGCTGGATGACTGGGTCAGGATTTTATGTTTTCCTGCCTGTAATTCTCCCAACCTTTTCGGCAGTGTGTTGCTGGGGTTTTTGTTCTTAGTGGGGTTTTTTGGGGTGTGTGTGTTGTTTTTTATGGGGTGGGTGGGGGAGGTGTATGTGTGAAATATCCTAGGTAAGATGAAAACACTCTACAAAATAGTAAATAAAGTTACTAGATAGATAAAAAAAAACCCCAGATGTTAACAAGTAGATAAACAGGCAGATACAGATAGACAGATAGACAGACAGGCAGACAGACCGCTAGAGAGATAGAAAATTTAGTGTGCAGACATGCAGGCAAGCAGGCAGGTAGGTAGGGACAGGTGTAGGTAGATCTGTAGGTCTGTAGGTTTGTAGGGAGGGAGGAAGGGAGGGTGAATTGACTAGGGAGGTAGACATAGATAGCTAGATAGAGAAAAAAATAATTCATTGATCATATTTTATAATATTTGTTTATTAGATTTTCTTTAATTTCCTTCATTTCATTTAGAAAAAAAATCATGAATTATTATTTTTTTCAATTTTCTATCATTGATTTCTTTTATTTTATTCTATCAGGTTAGTTATCATTAACTTATCTTTTTTTTGTTTTCATCTATATAGTCTTTTTGCATTCCAATTCATTTCATAGTCATTTATTTTCTTTCTTGCTTGGTGTGATTTATTTCCTAACCTGAAAGTAAGGGTTTCCTGAAGCAGAATTTTAGTCTGATAATAGCAACACTACTTGAAATATCCACAAAACCAGTCTCTCATCACTCAACTTGTCCCTGAGCATTACAGAACCCAACATCAAAGAGCAGTGAGTGTCCTTCTGGTTCTTTCAACAGCTGTTTCAGTCCCCGTGGCATCTAACGGGGCAAAACTGGCCATGAAATTGGCCTGCTGTTCTCATTGCCCCCCTGCCTAGTAAGTCTGTGTTGCTGTGTGGCTTTTGATAATAGCCCGTTCTTGTTCCCACCCAGTGTGATAACTTTTAACCTATCCCCATCCTATCCACACTCCCCTCTCTCTGTCTATCCTTCTGTAGAGGTAGTTAATGGTCTAGCTTTGAGAGGGAGGTGTAAGAGGAAAGAAGGCGTAGCAGCTGCAGCAGCAGCAGCAGCAGCAGCAGCAGCAGCAGCAGCAGCAGCAGGGTTTCTTTGATGTTAGAGAGCTGTGCTGCAATATTGAATTCCGCCTTTGTGCACGCACATGCTGTTGAATAGTTAGTGAACTTGGCCAGGTTACAACTGGTCAAGAGGGATTTGTGTGTGTGTGTGTGAGTGTGTGTGTTGTGTGTTACGTGTGTTGTGTTGTGTGTGTGTGTGTGTAGTGTGTTGTGTGTGTGTTTTGTGTTGTGTGTGTGTTGTAGTGTGTTGTATGTGTGCACGGTTATATATCAATATTATATTATATATCTGTGTGTTACGTGTGTGTGTGAGTGCGTGTATATTTGTGCACGTGAAGATGCATTGTGTGTGCACGCACATGTTCTTGATACTCTGCACAGGAAATTTTACTTGCTTGTAGCTGGCTTGCAAAATGTTTCCTTGTTCTCTTGCAGGGCTGGATGTTTAGATGCTTACTTGGCTGTTTACTTATTTGGCCAATTAAGTTTTTAGTCTCAGAAGGAACTCCTGCCACGTGACCATAACAACAGTCAGAGTGAGGTGTTTCTCTTTTTTGCTGTGCAGCCTCTGTTTATATGTACAACCATGTAATTGAAAAGAATTGCAGTTTATTCAGACACCTCAGATAAGTAACACACACACATGACCCACACGCGCACATACACACAACACACACACATACACACACACGCACACGACACACGCACAACAGGCGCTGGTCAGCGCGCAGCAAATACACACACTACACATAACATTAAATCACACGCATACACACGTGGCGAGAGAGAGAGAGAGAGGAGAGAGAGAGAGAGAGAGAGAGAGAGAGAGAGAGAGAGAGAGAGAGAGAGAGAGAGAGAGAGAGAGAGAGACGAGGAGAGAGAGAGAGAGAGAGAGAGAGAGAGAGAGAGAGAAGAGAGAGAGAGAGGAGAGAGAGAGAGAGAGACATGATCATTATTATAGAACCTGTTCAAGCTAACACTCTTTTCATATGCGCGTTGTCAACAGCCAGATGGATGGTAATATTGCAACATAACTCGTTAACATCAAAAGAAACACGGTTTCTGCGGCAGCCTGTTCCTTTATTCCATTATTCCACATTTCCCCTGTTCCTACCCACAGAGAGAGAGGGAGAAAGAAAGAAGAGAGAGAGAGAGAGAGAGAGAGAGAGAGAGAGAGAGAGAGAGAGAGAGAGAGAAGAGAGAAGAAGACAGACAGAGACAAGAGACAGAAAACAGAGACAGAAAACAGACAGACAGAGACAGACAGACAGAAGAGACAGAAGACAGAGACAGACAGATAGACAGAGACAGGAGAGAAGAGAGAGATAGATAGAGAGGGAGAGAGAGAGGAGAGGAGAGAGAGAGACAGAGAGAGACAGAGACAGTGACAGAGACAGACAGACAGAGACAGACAGACAGATAAGACAGACAGACAGAGACAGGCAGACAGAGGAGAGACAGACAGACAGAGAGAGAGGACCGGGTAGGGAACAATAAAATGGATCATCCAAAGCTTCAAAGCAATACAGGAGAGAAGCCCCGAGAGCAGCAGATCAATTTCATGGCCATTTTCGCCTGATTAGATCCCAGATGAGCTGGAACGCCTGTAGAAAGAAGGGCACTTCTCTTTGATATCCAAACCCTCTTCACTGAACAGTCTGATTGAATAACTGGGTAAGCTGTTTATGCTTCCATTCTCCACCATACACACTTTACCTTGTCGGGGTGGGGTGGCGGAGCTTGCGTGTGATATCTACGGTCCCCTTACGAGCCGTGCTGGCCAGGACTCCAGCAGCCTCTGGCAGGTCAACCAAGGTGGGACATTAGTTGTGGGGAAGGGTCAGACTAAAGATGCATGCAACCCATTCCAGGTAAGCAGGGGATGGTTAAGACAAGAGGTGAAGAAAGTGTATCGTTCTATATTCGGTTCTTGATTTCGGAAGGTCATGGGTAACTGATAGACAGTATAGTGTACTGACACCCACCCCACACCCCCCCAGCCCCCCCACACCACCACGCAAGCACGCACACACGCACGCACGCACGCACACCACACACACACACCAACACAACACCACACCACACACCACACACCACACACACTCAGACTGGATGAAAAAAACGCACAAGAGTGTTTATTCCATTATCCTCCATATAAAAGAATCAAATCAAATCAAATCAAATTCAAAACAGACGCACCTCACAAGGAACTATTATATAACCTGACTACACAAACAAGCTTTTCAGAAGCAGATTGTGTCCTCACAGATGGACAGACAAGATAGTTAAGCTGCAAAAAAAATGGCTCTGTAATTTGAAAAAAAAACCCACTTGTGTCTGCTGCAAGCAGCAGCCTGTGCCTTTATTCCATATTCAGCTTTTCCACTGATCCCACCACCCACAGAGAGTGAGAACGTTTGGGGTGGGGGAGGGGATGAGGAGGGGACGAATAAATGAATATTATGAAAGGCAGCAAAGCAACACATGCACTAGCAGCAATGAGAACAGCAGACCAATCTCATGGCCGTTTTCGCCTGATTAGATCCCAGATGGGCTGAAACGACTGTTGAAAGAAGGGCACTTGTGTCTGATGTCCAAGCCTCTCAAGTGGACAATCTGATTGTTGAAGCAGTGGCGGATAAGCTGTTTATTTGTGGGATGCTTTTTTTTTTTTTTTTTTTTACCTTTCTCTTAAATTTCTGCTTCTGTAATATTGTTTTTTCCTTTCCATGTGTTGGGTTTTTGTGTGTGTGTGTTGTGTGTGTGTGTGTGTTGTGTGTGTGTGTGTGTGTGTGTGTGTGTGTGTGTGTGTGTGTGTGTGTGTGTGGTGTGTGTGTGTGGGGCTCGCGTGCGGCTGTGTGTGTGAAATTACTTTGTCATTAATTACAATAATGGTATGAACATGTCTTTGCAATGTCAATAGTGGTGCTGCACATGTACAGTGATACAGTCTTTCCAGTGCATTTCTATTTGGGCTCATAGTGGGGTGATCATGACAAAAACCTTAAAGGGCACAGGAGTACAATGGTGACTTGTAACAACGGTAGTTGTAGCAGTAGCAACTGAGGAGGAAGTAAAAAGAGGAGAAGAAGTACAACTTTTAGTGTAGTCGTAGTCGAGTTGTAGTGTAGTAGTAGTAGTAGTAGTAGTAGTAGTAGTCGTTGTCGTCGACGTCGAAGTAGTAGTAGTGTAGTCGTGTAGTAGTGTAGTAGTAGTAGTAGTAGTAGTAGTAGTAGTAGTATAGTAGTAGTAGCAGTTGCAGCAGCAAGCTAGTGCAGCAGAAGTAGTAGCAGTAGCAGCAGCTAGCAGTAGCAGTCAGCAGCAGCAGTAGTAGTAGTAGTAGTAGTAGTAGTAGTAGTAGTAGTAGTAGTTCAGCAGCAAGTGGCAGCAGAAGTAGTAGCAGCAGCAGCAGCAGCAGCCATGTATAATATTAGCAGCAGCAGCAGCAGCAGCAGCAAGCAGCAGTCAGTAGTAGTAGTAGTAGTAGTAGTAGTAGTAGTAGTAGTAGTAGTAGTAGTATACTACTCTACACTATGAATACATACTACTACTATATGACACTACACTATAAATGCAGAGAATACCTCATGAACAACAATCAAACAATAAAATAATCCCAGAACAAAACCCCACCAATCACATGCTATTAACGACATCAATAATGATGACAACAATAAAAAAGGACACTGTTAGATGCATTTGAATGTCATTATAATGCCTCATTCCTTGTCTTACAGAGGTAAGTAACCCCAGATTATTTCAAACTGGATAAACAATTTACAGCTAAAAAACCAGTAACCTCTGCTTTATCTAGTGAAAAAGATTTATTATTTCTTGTTTAATGTCCTTTCACTACCGGTGATTAAAACAAGCAAACTTTTAGATCAAATTATATTGAAAAAGATAGAAAACAACACAATCATAACCATTGCTTTATTTTTTTTGTTTGCTTCCACCACCAAAAAACCTTAACAGACAATCATGGTTTCTGCAGAATATTTTGTCCAGCAAATTAAGGGTAAATTAAACAAAAAACAACTATTCATTTTATGTATTAGTTGTTAAGTGATTGGTTTTGTTTAATATGTCATTAATGTCTTATTCTGATGATGGAAATAAAAAGAAAGGGCTAAGGGGTCAAACTTTCAAAAAGAAAACTACATTCATTTTTATATGTAGCTTGTTAAGTGATTGTTTTTTGTTTGATTTTCCATTGATGTTTTTATTCTGATGATGGAGATAAAAACAGAAAGGGCTGCACCGCATCGCGCCGCTTGTAAAAAGCCTGCCAATTATAGCTGGCCAAACGAGATGGGTGCAATGTCAATTGCCAGCTTCCTTTCACAGTGCCAGTATCAAAAGAGCTTCAAAGATACAGCTTGGGTTTTGATTGCGCCTGTTTATGTTGGCTATTCTGCTATTACTGCAAATTATCCCTGCCTTTTTTTGTGGTCCTCCTCTTCCTCTTGAAAAGAGCAAAGAATAATGATTGCTGGTGTGTGTGTGTGTGTGGTGTGGTTGTGTGTGTGGTGTTGTGTGTGTGTTGTGTGTGTGTGTGTGTGTGTGTGTGTTGTGTGTGTGTGTGTGTTGTGTTGTGTTGTGTTGTGTTTGTGTTGTGGTGGTGTGGTGTGGTGTGTGTGTGGTGTGTGTGTGTGGTGTGTTGTGTGTGTGTGTGGTGTGGTGTGGTGTGGTGTGGTGTGGTGGGGTGTGGTGGTTGTTGGTGGTTGCATGTGTGGTTGTGTGTGTGGTGCATGCTGTGCGTAGTGTGTCAAGTGTCAATTTTTTTCACTTAAGTTTATAAACCATAGGGCACGTGCATCTGGTGAATGTGTGTGTGCATGTTTGTGTGTGTGTGTTTGTGTGCATATGTACACGCGTATGTGTACATGCGCATTCGTCTTTCTATCCTTTGCATGTGTCTGCGTGTCTTTGTAGTTTCAGGGTGTTTATCTTGACTAAGTTGTAGCATTAAAAAAAACAAACCAATCCCATAATGGCAAAAGCTACATGACTTAGCATGCAAGAGTTGTGCTATAGAAACTACATGGGGAAGAAGGGCAAAAAGAGTTTACGCACGAAGGTTGCAAATACCACAAATGCTTTGATTTATGTTTCCACTCTGTACTGAAAACCTGGTAATCCAGGACAAGAATTCCAGCAATGTGAGGATATGTTTGATCTACAGGCTCCATGAATTTTACTGATTGCGCTGTAAGGGCTTCATAATCTTCGAATAATGTGTGTGTGTGTGTGTGTGTTGTGTGTGTGTGTGTGCGTGTGTGTGTGTGTGTGTGTGTGTGTGTGTGTGTGTGTGTTGTGTCTGTGTCTGTGTTGATGTTGTGTGCGCTGTGTGCGTGTTGTTTGTGTGCCGTTTCTGCGTGTGTTTGACTTGTCCTGTAGTGTGTGCGCGTGTGCGTGTGTGTGTGCACGCGCTTTCTTGCGTGTGTTTGCACTCTGTACCATCTATACCAATGTAATAAGCGAATTCCAGAAGATTAACAACCAAAGAAAATCACTTATGAATCATGATGCTTTCATTTCGTTTTGCACCCTGGGCAAACGAGCTGATTGGGAAAAAAACTGAAAGGCACGGAAAGTCTCCTTCTGGGCAAACTCATTCACCTTTACACGGATAACCAAGGGTTTACAGATCTTTTCGGTGCTAAATACAAGGGTAAAATCTGAACAGTTCGAAACGTCCCCAAAACGATCAAACAAAAAGACATGTCATAAGGCAAAAAAAAAGGTAAAGGTGCCCCATAACCTGTGTGGTCGTAGGGGAAACGAGGCGTCAGAGATCTCAGCTTCTCGAGGGGCCAGCATATGTTGAGGGCGGCGCCCATCTCCTCTTCCTCGCTGCTTTATTTTCCCTGACCCTAAAGAGAGCAGGTACCTATTTACAGCTGGGTGAACTGGGGGACATGTCAAATAACGGATTAAAAGTTTCAAACACCACACTGCTCATATTGGGCAGATGCGCTGCATCATCAACACCTTTGTCGTGGGCGTTATCATCATCATCGTCGTCGTCGTTATCATTAACACCATCACCATCATCAATATCATTGCAGCCGCTACCACACCACCACCACGACAGCACCATCATCATTAGCAGTAGCACAACAGCAACAATGACAGTGGCATGAAAATATAAACTTCATTTTAGTCTTCTTTTTCTGTTTTAATTTAGTTCTTTTATTTTGAGGATAATGGAATAAGTAACTATGCTCATTTTTTTACATCCAGTCCCCTTGTGTTTGCAGTTTTGTAAATTTTTTCATCCATTCCCACCAGCACACAAGAACCTACTCTTACACAAAGCCGAACAGGTTTTAACGTGTCGCAAAATGTTCTGCGTGTGTTTTACATGGGTCCTAGTTTATAGTCTATCCAAAGAACTTGGGGAAAAATGGGAGGGGGGGGGGGGGGTGGGGGTGGAGTCGACATGACGTTAATTTGTGGGGGAAAAATCCCCTTAACACGGGTTTGAACCCAGTCATTAGATCACGAGCACAAACGCAACCATCTAAAACCAGCCTATTGTCTTAAGGAAAAAATGGTAGTTTAGCTTTGTACCCCGATAAAAAAAAACTTCTTGAATGATTGTTTTCGTAAGCGAGATATTAGTAGACGGTATATCATACACTGTGCTCGGTTACACTCTGGTCATACTGGCTCCAATACGACAGTGGTACCTATGGGTTCTTGTCACAAGCATGCCGCATAGGCATGTGCTCCTGAAGCGACCAGGGCCGAAGAGCTCAAGTGTGATATGATGTACTCATCGGAAGCAAAGGAAGGAAGAAAAAAAGAAAGCAAAAGTAGGAGGGTGAGGAATGAGACAAAAAGATAGTGGGAAGGCATGCGCAAATAATAATAATAATAATAATAATAATAATAATAATAATAATAATAATGATGATGATGATGATGATGATGATGATGATATAATTGATAATATAATAATAAATATAATATTAATAATAACAATAAATAATAATAATATAACAACAACAACAACAAGATAGATGATAATAATGATATGATGATGATAGATATATGATGATGATGATGATGATGATGAAATTGATGATGATGATATAATATATAACAATAACATATAATAATAATAATAATAATAATAATAATAAAATAACAATAACATAACAATAATATTATCAATGATGATGATGATGATGATGATATATATAATAATAAAATATATATAATAATAATAATAATAATAATAATAATAATAATAATAATAATAAGAGCAACTATAACAAAACACACTACTACTACTACTACTACTACTACTAACTACTACTACTACTACTACTACTACTACTACTACTACTAAGTGGAAATTTATATTGTGCTGTATCTTCTAAAACAAGTAAAGCTGTTTGCATTCAACATATTCTTACACATACAACCATAACAATAACTTTTAACAAATTCAAAGTCACACACACACACACACACACACACACACACACACACACACACACACACACACACACACACACACACACACACACACACACGCAGGCGCGCGAAGTTTATACGCTTTAGCGAGGTTATGGGATATCGGCTGTTTAAGGCAGGGGCAGATATGAAATGAAATAGAAAAAGAAAACGTTAGGTTTGAAATGAGTATGTCTTGAGGCTGAATTTGAAAGAATCATACTAAGCATACTTTTTGCAAAAAAAAGAAAAAAAAGGGGTAGGGGTCATTCCAGACTGACTGACCAGAAATAGAGAAAGAGCTACGGCCAACGGGTGAATTGGTAAAATCGGGTATTCCTTAGCACAGGGTATCAACAGGTTAATCGACTCACCGAACAATAATTATACACCCCTTTCCCATCCCGTTTTTTTTTTTACTCCCTACCCTCCCTGCCCCCCCCCCTTCCCTTGTTTTTCTCTCTTCTTACAGACCCTTCCCCTTCCTATGCTATTCCCGCCCCTCATGCTACACTGCTACACATGCGAAAGAGAGCGCGGCGCGCACACACACACACACTCACAACACAACACACACACATACACCACACACCATACACACAGATACACACACCCTAGACATCACCAGAAACACAGACACTACCACATTATATTATCACACCACAATTCACAACACCTCTCTCTCACAAGCACTATCACACAACAACACACAACCCATCCCCACACAACACCACACACACACACACACACACACAGCACACACCAGACCCCCCATCCCACACCCCACACCACACCCACACCCACACACAACACACATTACTTTTCATCCAGCCAGTAAATAAATTTAAAAAAAAAAAAAATCCCCTCACCCCAAAAAAATTCCGCCTCTCAGTAATTATTTCCTGATTTATTCATTGTGAAAGAAGAGATGTTAAATCGATTGAAGATTTGCAGGAAGAGAGCAGGTGAGGGGGGGGGGGGAGGAGGGGAGCCATGAAAAAGTTGATAATGTCTTGGCTCCTTACTTCAAGCGCCTGGGTTGCAGGTAGAAAAAGGAACAGCTTCAAAAGCTTTTTCGCGTCAAAGAAAATCATAAAATTCAAGATGAAAATTTCAGCAGGACTCTAGTCTGCCAAGTGTGGAGTGGTGTAGAAAGAGAGAGAGGAGAGAGAGAGAGAGAGAGAGAGAGAGAGAGAGAGAGAGAGAGAGAGAGAGAGAGAGAGAGAGAGAGAGAGAGAGAGAGAGAGAGAGAGAGAGATGTGTTCCTGTGTGCGTGTGGTGTGGGTGGGGTGGGGTAGGGTAGGTGGAGAGGAAAAGGAAAGGTAAAGGGAAGAAAAGTGGGGTGGTGGTGGGGGTGGGTGGGGATGGGGATGGGGCGTAAGGGGGGTGGGGGTGGGGTTAAAAGAATATAGATGTTGGAAAAAGTTATGCCTCTATCTGTGTGGGTGTGCCTGTGTCTGTCTGTCTGTCTGTGTCTGTTTGTGTGTCTGTCTGCCCAGGTGTCTCTGTCTGTCATTGTTTCTGTCTCTGTCTATCTCTATCAATCAAATAGAGGTTCTCTGTGTCTCTGTCTGTCTGACTGTCTGTCTGCCCCCCCCCCCCCCCCTCTTCCTCTCTCTCTCTCTCTCTCCCTCTTCTCTCCCCGTTGTTCTCACTCTCTCACGGTTTCTCTTTCTCTGCCTCGTTCTCTTTTGTGTAGGCTGTACACGCGGGCCGTACGCGCGCGCGCGCGCGCGCGGTGTGTGTGTGTGTGTGTTTTGAAAGAAAAGAATTATGACATGTTTCATACAGAAACAAAGAAACTTTGGTGTATGAAAGTAAGAAACAAAACAAAATAAAACCCAAACACACGTAGTGGCGAAAACAAATGGGTACGGCCGAATTTATCTGTCATATCTAAACTAAAAGCTAATTATTTTTGGTAAGTGTATGGCAAATTTACCGTGGGGATTGAAATAACATGGGGGGGGGGATATACGTGCACTGACCTTTCCACATTCTGGTCTATGGTCAAAGAACTCGCAGGCTTTTCTTTGTCTGTCGTTTTTAATAGCCGATCAGACAAATTAATTCGGGACGGTTGGCTATTGATTTTCGATTTTATAACAGTTTGATGGTGACATAAAAGTCTTTCGTCTTTTTATTTTTTCCTCGCCATCTACCGGGCTTTTGGAGCGAATGTCTTTGGGTTTTGTTTGTTTGTTTTTTTTGTTTCTGACGTAGCAGTTCTCATGTGTGTGACGTATTTAAGCCACCACACACACACACACACAAACACACACAGACACAGACACAGACACACACACACACACACACACACACACACTTAACATTTTGATACCACCCTTCAGTAGATTTCTACCCACCAGTCAACCCCACCCCTTACCCCCATCCCATCCCACTCACTACACTAGTTTTGTTTGGAAGTCCAAAGTCTCCAGCAGTACAGGGGTTGTTCAGTCATCTTCGACACTTTCCTCTTCTTCTGCGAACGCTCAGACAGCAGCTATTGTTGTCTGTCATATCAGTGAAAATGCCTTGTACTGCCGTTAACCGCCTGACAAGTCAGGCCCAGCACATCCGACTTTAGCGTGGGAGATAAAGATTGTTCTCTTTTTAAGTCTTTCTTGAAAAAAAAGGCTGGAGAATGGACCAAGTAGGCAGAAACAGACAAGGTGATGACAGGAAGAAAAGGAACAAGGCAGAGAAACAAAAAGCAGGATAGAATTGAAAAAAATGTCCAGTACAGACTTCCCAGACGGTGGGGGATGCTATTGATACTGACAGGGCCCCGGTATCCACACGGGTGTGACACTCTCTGAGTCTTCTGGACTTGCATGCTAAAAAAAAAAAGCAAGTCCATGTGTTCATCTGAAATAGGTTTTCTGTCTGAGTCTGTGTATCTTTCTCCTGCTTCGTACTGTTTCTGTCTGCCTGTGTCTCTCTAATTCCCTTTTTGGATATTTAATTTTTCTCTATCTGTGTGTGTGTGTGTGTGTGTGTGTGTGTGTGTGTGTGTGTGTGTGTGTGTGTGTGTGTGAGTGCATGCTTGTGTATGTAAAAGTGTATGTGTATGTATGTGTGTGTGCATGTGTGTGTGTGAGAAACTTAAACATTGCTAAGATCACAAAAATGACATTCTGCACACAATCCAAATTTTAAAAATAGGTAGTAGAAACTTAAACATCGCTAAGATCACGAAAATTACATTCTGCAAAGAATCCAAATTTTTCAAAATAGATAGGTAGTAATCTTATTTTAAAAATGCTAAACGTGGAAGGCATAAGTACAGAAATCATTGCTTGCTTGTCTCTATTTCCCCTTCTTTGTATCAAAGTGGTAGCTGTTCTGCGATGTAGTATAAACATTAAAAGTGCAGAGCCGTTCCGTGCATCGACTACACCACATGTGAACTATTATCCTCAACTTGAACGATTTGCTTCAAAGTATTGTACACCACTTTAAGTCACAGCAGAGTTCTCTGTGTAAAATTTAGGCTGCTCTTCCCGGGGAGAGCGCGTCGCCACAAGAAGAGTGCCACTCATTTTCTTTCTTTTTCTGTTTGCATGTGTATTTGTTTCCCTATCACATTGACTTTTTCCAACACACTTTAACCAGGGACAACTCTCTTGTTGCCGTGGGTTCTTTTACGTGCGTCAAAATGCGTGCTACACACAGATCCTTAGTTTATCGTCTCATCCGAAAGATTAACATCAAGGCCATCTTTCACGGTTTAGTGTATAGGGGAAAAGTTTGAGAGCTATAACGACGTTTTGTGCAATATGTTTCTGAAGCGACTTTCTCTGATATCGCACCAACAAACTCGCGTTAGAAAAACTGTTATGAAAAACGAAAGTATGAAATCCCCCCAAAAGCCTTTATTTAAAAGCTGAACAGAGTTCTGGTCTGTGTCTAGCACAACGTAAGTTATGACGCCACGGGGTAAGGGAAATAAAGAAAAAATCAAATAAACCACAGCCCCCACCCTAAAAAATAAAAAAAATAAAATAACCCGGGGGGGAACAAAAAACAAAAAACAAACAGAAAAAAACACCGCAACCCTAAAGACAACAAGAGAAAAAACTCCCCGCCGCATTGGAGCGATTTTATGTCACCACACAAAACTAGTATAAAAACGAAAAATCAATGCTAACCATCCGGATCCAATTTTTCAGCTGGGTAAAAGATCTTTCACTACGCAGAACTATAAACTCTTTGAGGAATCGTGCAGTGAACTGTACCGTAACTACACCCTCCCCGGTCTCATTTATATACCTGGGATAAATCTAATACTGTTAGGAAAACTAAACATGTGGAATTATTGTAGAAGTTTTATATAGGGATATCATGTTTGTTTGGCTTGCTTTTTTCTGTTTGCTGGTTTGTTTATTTGGTTTTTGTTGTTGTTGTTGGCGGCGGTGGTGTGGTGGTGGGTGATGGTGGTGGTGGTGTATAATTATGTGTGGGAGAAAGCATTTTTGATCGTAATTAAAGAACAAAATGTCTACGATCAGAGAAAAACTAACTACTGTATTCTTTCTTCTTCTTCTTCTTCTTCTTCTTCTTCTTCTTCTTCTTCTTCTTCTTCTTCTTCTTCCATACAAAATTAAACACTGTCAGGAAAAATATAAACACGCACAAGCACGCTCATACACACACACACACACACACACACACACACACACACACATCACACACACACACACACACACACACACACACACACACCACATTTTCATTCGCACACAAGGGCCTCGGTTTATAGTCTTGGGCGAAGGATTTGTATACATGATAATACGACTATGGTTACCTGGTGTGACGAGCGAGACAGAACATTCTGGGGGGTACCCTCAGGATGTTAAACTGGGGAACGCCTGACAACAAGAAGAAGGTTCAAACCTGTATGTATGGATATATTATCCAGTATTTTTCACATGGCTATGTCAGGTCTGTCCCCGGGTTTAAAACGGGGTAGGGGATATACTCGCACTGGTTTGAGAACGGGGGGACTCGATGGGCCGGCTCTTCAGATGGTTTTGTCAGTTTTGCCGTTTTCTTTGCCTTTCTTTGCCTTCCATTCAAGACTGAATTGATAGTGTCGTAAAACCACTGGTGTGTGTGTGTGTGGTGTGTGTGTGTGTGTGTGTGTGTGTGTGTGTGTGTGTGTGTGTGTGTGTTGTGTGTGTGTGTGTATGAGTGCGCGCTCGAGTGTGTATGTGTGTATGTGTGTGAGTGCGCGCATGGGCTCGAGTGTGTGTGTGTGTGTGTGTGTGTGTGTTTTGCAAGGTATGTAATCTTTGGGGCTTGGCAGAGAACAGAGAGAGAAATAGAGGTTTGGATGGGTAAGTGGGTGTGGATTAGAGCAGAAAGAGATTTTTTCTCCTATTGAAGAATGTATGAACAAAATGAATACTCTAAAACTTATGTACGTGAAAAACGACCCTCCGGCGCGCGATACATATCTATTGCTGTTATAGTTAAGGTCTACGCTATCAAAAGTTTGAACATTTAAAACGTTACACAGATAAAGCACCAAGCTTGCTCCCTCTGATTTGGCGCCGAGGTCTGCTGATAGACAGGGAGATAGTAGTGAGTTTAAAACCTCAGTAGATCCATCTCTCGGGGAATCTTTCCCGTTGGCTCATATCTCAGAGTTGATTAGGTTTTCAGCTCATTTGATTTATTCCTGGGACAGAGAGCTCCGAAGTTCACCAATGGTGAGATTTTGCGTATACGACTGTTGATGCCTACCTTTAAGGAAGCAGCGTTCCGACATCGGGGAGAAGCCACTACGAAGACCAGATATAATAGGCGTTGTCCACTGGCAACTGATCTAAAAAGATTCACTCGCAGTGCCAGACCACTTCTAGTTCAGGGTGTTTGGTTTGAATCTTTCCAGCCTGTTTAATTCATGTATTGACTGTGAACAGAGAATTATGTAGAGTCGTACCGTACCGTCAGCGATATCGTTATTCCTCTCATTTTCAAAACTGTCGTGCAAACAAATATAAATCTTTTAAGTTTCTTTCGCTCTGTTGTGCCCGTACGGTCCCATTGTGGTATCTTTTGTTTTTGTATTTTTACGTCCATCATTGTAGTGTTCTGTGTCAAAATTCTTCATGTCTGTTTATTCATAGAGAGTTATCTTTCGACGATATGATGATGTGATAGCCATCATTTTTTCAACAGGCATCTTATCAGTCTGCCTCCACAACTAAGCTGAATTTGTTATCATTCCTTTTTTGGGGGGTAGGGGGTGGGGTGAAGCAGGGGATAGCTCAGTAGGTGATGTCCAATGTATTTTTATCAAAAATAGGTGGTAGTGAAAGCTTTTAAAGTGATGCGCGCAGTGTATTGTAAATACCTTTTTTTGTTTTGTCATAACTGTTCTAGGGAAGAAAACGTACGCGCAAATTGCGCGCGCGCACACACACACACAACATCATCCTCCCTACACACACACACACACACACACACACACACACCACACACACACACACACACCACACACACAAAACACACACACACACACAACACCACACTCACACACGCACGCACACACACATACATTTGTCCTCCGTACACACACACACACACACACACACACACACACACACACACACACAAGAGAAGAGGAGAGAGAGAGAGAGAGAGAGAGAGAGAGAGAGAGAGAGAGAGAGAGAGAGAGAGAGAGGGAGAGAGAGAGAGAGGAGAGAGAGAGAGGAGAGAGAGAGAGAGAGAGAGATGGCAGTCACCTGAGCTGAGGACACTAGCGGTTACACGCCACATGGCATTACTCATGGCGGTTACATTAAAGAGAGATCAGGGAGCCCCGTCAAAGACAGGCCTAAAAGAATTAGAAAAAAAAAATCCCAAAGGCTTTTTCCATTACCTGCCTTTTATTGTGCGAACTGGGGGTGAGCTGCAGTATTGATCTGTTCTGTTCCCCCACAGGCCTTCCTCTGGCTCCCCCTCATCAGAGAGAGAGAGAGAGAGAGAGGAGAGAGAGAGAGAGAGGAGAGAGAGAGAGAGAGAGAGAGAGAGAGAGAGAGAGAGAGAGAGAGAGAGAGAGAAGACGAAGAAGGAGAGAGATGAGACAGACAGACAGACAGACAGGCAGACAGGCAGACAGACAGAGATAGAGACAGAAAAAGAGAGAGACACACACAGACACACAGAGAAGACAGACAGACAGCGACACGGACAGAGACAGACAGGCCGACAGATAGACAAGCAAACAGATAGACACAGGTAGACACATACAAAGAAAGACACACAAGATACAGACTGTCAACAAAGAGACAGATAGAAAGACACTAGCACAGGGAAACAAGAGAGAGAGAGAGAGAGAGAGAGAGAGAGAGAGAGAGAGAGAGAGAGAGAGAGAGAGAGAGAGAGAGAGAGAGAGAGAGAGAGAGAGAGAGAGAGAGAGAGAAGTGTTTTAATTTTCGTTTCTCTCAGGAGCAGCTGTCGGCATTAACTGTTCATGTTGTGATGGTTTGGTCACCCAGTGGTCGACACGAGCACAATATTGATTACGTCAGGTTAGATATTATGACGTCACAGGAAATCCCTTTTTTTACCGCCTACGAAGCGAGCTCACCGCTGCTTAGATGTAAATTTCCAGATGATGTATGTCAGTTTTTTTAGTGGAAAGGAAAAGTACACACACCTTTCCTCTAACCCCCCCCCCCCAAACAAATCATGTAGAAATTTATCTTCCACATAATTATGCATTTGTCTGTTAACGTGTCTGTCTGTTGATCTGACAGTCTGTTTATTTTTCTGTCTGTGTATAGATATCTCCATCTATCCATCTGTTCATATTTGTCTGTGTGTCTGTCTTCCTGCCTGTCTGTGTGTCTGTCTCTGTCTGTGTGTCTGTCTCAAACTCTTCTTCTTCTTCTTCTTCT
>CM060316.1:45364542-45367042 GCA_030674155.1 Stramonita haemastoma | reverse complement strand
TTGACGACAATAAACTGGACCTTCAAGTCAAAAGCACTGATGCATTATATGCAAAACAAAAGTCGAGTCATCATTTTCGAAAACCAATCCCAATCTATGGTGAACACAAATTTCCATTTATTTTTTTCGCATCTCGTCAAAAATTCTATGTATGATAAAAAGCCAAGAAGCCCGATAGGCATCTGTTTGAAAAATTGCACCCTCTAGCTAAATATGCCCAACTCAATCAGAAGGGTTTGTACGGTGCAGTGTTTTTTGTTCCCTTACCCCTTCCTAATATCCTTCCTAGGCAGAAATTGGCAGAAAAGAAGAATGTTATAAGATGTATGTTGTATGTTGTATGTATGTCTGTCTGTTGTTGTTGTATGTCTGTTGTATGTATGTATGTATGTATGTATGTATGTATGTATGTATGTATGTTGTGTGTCAATGTGTCTGTGTGTCAATGTGTCTGTGTGTTATCATCTATCTATCTATCTATCTATCTATCTATCTATCTAGCTTATCTATCTATCTATCTATCTATTATCTTTCTTTTCTTTCTTTCTTTCTTTCTATCTGTCTGTCTGTCTGTCTGTTGTCTGTCTGAAAGCGAGCGAGTGATAGAAAGAGAAGAGGGAGGAGGAGAGAGAGAGAGAGAGAGGAGAGAGAGAGAGAGAGAGAGAGAGAGAGAGAGGAGAGAGAGAGAGAGAGAGAGAGAGAGAGAGAGAGAGAGAGAAGAAGACAGACAGAGAGAGACAGAGAGACAGAGACAGAGAGAGAGAGAGAAGAAGAAGAGACAGAGACAGAGAGAGAGGGGGGGGGGGGCAGGGGGGGGGGGGGGGGCAACAGAGATAGGCAGATACACAGACACACAAACTAATAGACTGGCAAAGACACAGACAGACAGACAGAAGTGTGGTCAATCACAGTACTTCAAAGCCTGTGTCTGCTGAAGACCTGGATTAACTGTCAGTGCTCATGAAAGGAAAACAGTGAGACGTTGAATCTCTGACATGTGTTGTAGCCTACGGCTGAGAGGCCAAATAATGTTTGATCATAATTAGTGGTGCGGAAAGATGGTCTTTTCACAGGACCTGTATCAGACATAGAAAGAAAAAAAATTAAGGACACTTGCGAGAGGGAAAAAAAAAGAGAGACCCCCCCCGCCCCCTTCTGAAAGAAAAGGAAAGAAAGAAAGGATGGACCTATGGTCTGGTTTTAGTCACCTGTAGATTATAGCCAAATTGCTGACATGGACAGATTTTCTATTTCTAAAAAGATATTTGTTCCTCGTCTAAGCTTCGAAGATGGTGAGTTTTTGTATTTGCATCGTTTCAAACCGTCATCAAGGTAGCCACCATTCCTACTTGGGGGATATGATTTTGTTTATTCCTTTCATCACACTGCTTTATTTTTCTATTCAAGCAAATCTTTGATAACAGTTTTTGCAGAGACAAAGACAAAAACTGGTTGACAGGCCACCTTATATTTTGTTCCTCTGCATCAGTATTTGTAAATGACAGTTATTTTGCAAATATTTTGGATAGGGCAATCAGCAGAACGTCTCCAGTGCTGTGTTTTAAAAGTTCTAATCTTTCACATTATTTTTCAGTGCATAATGATGAATGTTAAAGAAGATGATATAATGATGCTGCTACGGAAGTGCACGTGCTTTGAGACTACCTGACAAGGTTGCACTCTACGCTGAAAAAGACGCAAAGTGGTACGGGCACATCACACAAACATCTGGACTGGCCAAAACTGTTATACAGGGAACAGTATAAGGAGGGAGACGAAGAGGCGGACAGAGAAAACGATAAGAAGACAACATCAGAGAGTGGACTGGCCTTGAGAGGAAACATTTTGCTACGGAAAGCAGAGGACTGCGAGGAGTGGAGGAAGCTGGTTGCAAAATCTTTAGCGGTGCACTCATGGTCTACAGGACTACAGATACGTGAAGTAAAGGAATCTTTTACAGAACTCGATTTGTATTTCTTTTCTTGAACTAATTACACTTTTATTTTTGAAACAAATCTCTCAGAAATAGTGTTGATCACGATGAAGTCGTTTGATTACCGGGTACCTTTTATGTCCACTGTAACATAGTCCTTCTCTTTGTCGTTCTTCTTATCTGTATGTCTGTCTGTTTCTGTCTGTCTCTGTCTGCCTGTATATCTGTATCTGTCTCTGTCTCTCTCTCGACGTGAGGTGTGTGTGTGTGTGGGGGGGGGGGGGGAGTGTACTAACCTACGGTTGCGTATATGTGCCTCCATATGCACACGCGCACATGCGTGTGCGTGCGTGTGTGTGTGTGAGTGTGTGTATATGTGCGCGCGCGCACACGCGTGTGCGATTGTGTATATAACATGAGCTGTGTTTTTGTCGGTCTTCAAAGGAGTTTCAATCTTTGTTGTGAAACGTCGACACCATTGAGTGCATCTGACTGCGTCTGAGAAGAAGTTTATTGCTAAGAAGAGAGAGGCAAGAAAACATGGAAGTTAAGTCTTCTTCTTCTTCT
>CM060316.1:45347042-45357042 GCA_030674155.1 Stramonita haemastoma | reverse complement strand
TTGCAAACGGGAAGCAGCCAATAATGGTCATAACCTCTCAAGGCTCTCACTATGAATGAGTCAGCCACCAAAAAAAAATAAAAAAGAGACAAAGTTTTTGAACAAGTGTGAAGTCGTGGAAAATAGGGCAGAATACTGCAGAGGATGGCACAGCTACATACTCCACATCTGAGGAGACTCAACATATGCTATTTATTTATGTGTTTATACCATTTTATGTCACAGCAGATTTCTCTGCCTGGAATTCGGGCTGCTCTCCCTGGGGAGAGCGCGTCGCCACAAGTGCAGCGCCTACCCATTATTATTTTTCTTTTTCCTCTCTGCAACTGAATTTGTTTCCCTATCAGAGTGTCTTTTTTCTACAGAATTTTGCCAGGGACAACCCACTTATTGCTGTAGGTTCTACTACATGCGCTACATAATTATGTGTAATTTATAACACACGGTACCTCGGTTTATCGTCTCATCCGAAAGACTAGCGCCCAGACCACAACTCATGGTCTAAATCGGGATTCAAACCACCGCACACTCTGACCCAAGGACACTAAAGAAGGCTGTCCATCTGCACTGAAGCAGGAGGTGGAAGCAGCCATGTGATACATAGTCTCCAGAACTGCTCAGATGTGGAGGTGCCGAAACACCAAAAGCCCTCTGCCAGAATACAAAGCTAAGAGGGGAAGAAATGATGACCCTTAGAGTGAGTGAGTGCTGCACTCAGTCACTGCACGGTGATGCCACTAAGCAGCCTACCAAAGAGAGAAAACCTCAAAGCCAGAACTACAGTACCAGGAATCCAATCAGCTATCCCTGCAAAGTTATGGTACACACAGTACAGACACACAATATTATTATTAGGATTAATTAACTTAACTCGTTCACTTCACAGAGAGACAAGTCGATCCGCGGGTCGATGGAGTGTTTGTTACGGCAGTGGAAGTTAATGTGTGATAGTAACTGATGTGTGTTAGTTGTGGCGATGGAGGATGAGGGTTTAGATAGTATGGGAGGTGGGAACCACCACTGCTACATTTCCAATTACCAATGTGACATGCACGCGCGACTCGTAATACGCGCATCTCCTCTCTCTCTCTCTCTCTCTCTCTCTCTCTCTCTCTCTCTCTGCCCTTCCCTCCCTCCCTCTCTCCATCAATCCCTCCCTCCTCACCCCCCCACTCTCCACCCTCTGCTTCCCCATCAGCTAGATAGCATATTGGAGTACACAGCAAACAAGCCCGACCAAACTTCACACGGCCAGAGGACTGATACGGCACGTGAACCATTACACTTGCTGCGCGCCGCCGCCTCCCTCCCCCCCCCCCCCCCACCGCCGTCGCTGCCGCCGCGAGGGAGGGGCGTGCATGACGATAGTAGCATGTGCGTGTGTGTATGTGTGTGCGTGTGTGCGATCACCTACTGCGCGAAATCACCGGCCCCCAAAAAGGTGTAGGGGGGGGGAGCGATCAAGTGTTGCCTATCTGACTGACTTGACTGACTGCCTGCACATCAGTGAGCTACGATTGACAGTTCGTCAATGTCCCTCTACCGTGAAAAAAGCACAACTGAGAGAACCGTGTATACATGTGTGTGTGAGAGAGAGAGGGTTCTCCAGTTCTTGTTTGTGTCGAAGACCAACTTTCATGCCAGGACTTTTTGTGACTGTGTTTGAATATGAAGAAACTTTGTTTTCAACTTTGTCTCGTCGGAACATGTGAACTTGTGTATATAGATACATGTGTTTTGCTGCTGTGAAAGATACACCGCAAGGGGTTTGTTGTTGTCATTGGGGGAGATTTGTGGGCATGTTTTCCTCTTCCTCGCACGTGGAAAGGTGGCAGTAAATCACATGTTGGAAGTTTCAGGACGGAGTTGTGTGTGTGGATTGTTTTTTCTCTCTCTCATGACTGAGATTCGGTTTCTTTTCTACTTCAGTTTTGAACGGAATATTCCCGATACTGTACATGTATATAGTATGTATGTGTGTGTATGTGTGTCGAGTGTCGAAGCGGTGTGGGTGTGAAGACTTTATCCTTTGTGAGTCACGCTCACGACAGTTTAATGACCAGCCAGGTATGCTGCTGTGACGGGGAAGGGCAGAAGGTGATCAATCACACCGCCTGCGCCACGCAGGTCGACTTTTTTCCCCCCTTCAAGTTTTCCCCTTTTCTTTCTTCTTTGAAACAAAAACAAATGTTACAGACATACCCTCCTAAGGCCCTCCCGTGTTTTTTTTTGTCTTCTCTTCCCTATCGAAAACCTTTTGAAGTTGTAAAGGATCCGTGATATATCCTGACTGAAAAATAAAGCTTTGTTGTGAAGCTAAACAGAGAGAGTGCTATACTATTATATACTGAAACAAAGACATGCTGGAAGAGAGAAAGATTTTGGTTAGAAATTAGTATTCAGTCCAACATAAGGCATACTTTGTTAGAAATTGAAATGTTCAGTTTGACGTTGTCTCTAACAAATATATCAAGTTTGTGAAGATCACTCTTTTCACACACGAATCTTTTAAGAAAAACACCACCACCACCAAAACTGCCAAGCCATTTCGTTATAACCAAACATCTTGAAACTGACAAACTTGTGAAAAAGTGACGAACTGACAAATCCGTGAAACTTACAAGGACTACTGGGAAATTTGTCAATGTTCGATCTGTGGGTACTCTGTATATCATAACATACGATTTGACATCAAAGGGGGCTCACAGTGGCCTCGGGTGACACCGAAACTTGACCAGCAGATGAGAGAGATCGGACCCACCAAGGGTGATGTGTCAGGCTCGTTGTTTGATGGACACCTGTCAGTGATCACTCTCTGTGTCGGCTCTCCTCTCCTCTCCTCTTCTCTTCTCTTCCCTTCTTGCTAAGGTCCAGTGCTCACCTGCCTGTCAATCATGCCGTGTAGCGTGTGGAGTTGTGTCTTTGCTGTGCTCGTGGTAAGTGTGAGGGATGATGATACTGATGATGATACTGATGATGATGGTGATAATGATGATGACGACAACGACGTCGATGATGATAGTGATGATGATGAAGATGATAGGGATCATAAAGATGGTGATGACAACAACGACGATGTTGATGATAGTGATGATGATGGAGATAATGATGATGACTACGACGATGATGATAGTGATGATGATGACATTGATGATAGTGATTATAAAGATGATGATGATGACAACGACAACGATGATGATAGTGATGATGTTGATGATAATCATAATAACAGCAATGATAATGATGATAACAACGGTACTTGTGATTTTAATAATAAAGCCACAAACCCAAAGAAAGTGTATGAAATCAGTCTGCTGGCTGTCTCTGTCAAAATAAATTAATAAATTAACTGCTTGCACTCAGCTTATTCATACTTGTGTGTTTGCGTTGGTTAAGAAAGAAAGAAAGAAAGAAAGAGAGAAAGAGAGAAGAAAGAAAGAGAGAGAGAGAGAGAGAGAGAGAGAGAGAGAGAGAGAGAGAGAGTCTTTCTCTCACCCTCTTGCCTTCCCCTCCACCATCTCTCCCTCCCTCCCTCTCTAGCTGTCTGTCTCTGTCTATTTCTCTCTTATGTCTGGTTGTCTATGTATGTCACTTTATATATGTACATCTTTCTGGATGTAAAAAAAAGCACATGAGTGCTTTTTCCATTATTCTCGATATAAAAGAATAAATAAATAAATCTCTCTACCCCTCCTGCTCACTCTCTCCCTCTCTCCCTTTCTCTCACTCTCTTGCCTCCCCACAACCCTCCCCCCCTCTCTCTCCTCTCTCTCTCTCTCTCTCTCTCTCTCTCTCCTGCTCATAAAGAGCGACGGCTAACAGTGAACTGTCTGACCCAGTTGAGCTTAAGTACAACGGGTTTGAGAAGCAGTGGATCGGGAAGATCGAACTGTGGTGTGAATGAAATGAAAAGTGAATGAAGCCACTGGCACAGCCTAAACTGAAAGGGCAAGAGCAGTGGGGTCTTCCACTGTACTTCTCTTTCTCTCTGTCTCTGTGTCTTTCTGTCTCTGTCTCTGTCTCTGTGGTGGATTGGTGGTCTAGAGGTAACGCACCTGCCTAGAAAGCGTAAAGTCCGCGTCAGAAGTATGTGGAAGTTCAATTCCCGTTTCTGCCCGAAACTTTTCCCCAATCCATTAGACCATGTGTGGTGGTCAGGGTGCTAGTCTTTCGGACAAGACGACAAACCGAGGTCCCGTGTGTTACAAATAATCATTTAGCGCACGTAAAAGAAGCCACGGCAACAAGGGAGTTGTCCCTGGCAAAATTCAGTAGAAAAAAATCCACTCTGATAGGGAAACAAAATACTGTTGCAGACAGGAAAAAACAATAATAGGTGGCACTGCTCTTGTCCCGATGCGTTCTTCTCGGGGAGAGCAGTCTGAATTCAATGCAGAGAAATCCGTTGTGACTTCAAAGTGGTATGAAAAAAATAAAAATGAAAATGTCTCCCTGTCTCTGTCTCTGTCTGTCTGTCTGTCTGTCTGTCTGTCTGTCTGTCTGTCTGTCTCTCTCTCTGTCTCTCTCTCTCTCTGTCTCTGTCTCTGTCTGTCTCTCTCTCTCTCTATCAAGTGATTAGTAATTACGTTTATTAGTAGTTCATTATTGTTTATATGTTATATATTTCTTTATGTTTGTTTGCGCGTTTATTTCTCTTTTCTTTTCATAAGGGCCTGGCGTAAAGAAGCCTCTGGCTAATCCATATACCCTTAATAAAACAATCGAGTTGAGTTCTCTCTCTTTCTCCTTATACCTTTACTACAACATTCGAGTTGAGTTCTCTGTCTCTGTCTGTGTCTCTCTCTTTCTCACTTCTTCTTCTTCTTCTTCTTCTTCTTCTTCTTCTTCTTCTTCTTCTTCTTCTTCTTCTTCTTCTTCTTCTTTTCTTCGCAATTCTTCTTCTTCGCAATTCTTCTTCTTCGCAATTCTTCTTTCTTCGCAATTCTTCTTCTTCGCAATTCTTCTTCTTCTGCTTCGCAATTCTTCTCTGTCAAGATATCTGCTTGCGTTCTGTCTCTGAATATCTTTTTCCTGTCTTTTCTCTGTGTCTCCTGCTCTCATCTGTCTCTGTCTCTGAACTCTGGTGTGTGTGTGTGGGTGTGAGAGAGAGAGAGAGGGGTGTTTGTGTGTGCGTGTATGTGTGTGTGCGTGCGCACGCGCGCGTGTGTGTAAGTGTCTGTGTGGTTGGCTGGCTGGCTGTCTGGTTGAATGTTCCTTCTTTTTCACCCATAGCTACAAGTCAACTGTGGGAACACTTGTAAATGCCTTATTAGGACAATGATATTCACGCCCACACGAATTTTTTTTTTTATTGTCCCTCTTGTTCTTTGGATTTGTTTTGGTGTCTGTCGTGTCTTTTTTTCCCCTCCCTACTTCCCTTTCCCTCTCTCTCTCTATCTCCTCCTCTCTCTTTCTCTCTCCCTCCATCTTTCTCTCTCCTGCTGCCCTCTTTATCTCCTCTTCCCCCTCTATGTTGTCGCTAATGTCTCTGATGAGTTCAGTGACGGACACACATCGTCTTAGACGTTTTGACTGATGTTTGGTTACCACCAGTCAGTATCTCATTCCTTCCTTCCTTCCTTCCTTCCTTCCTTTATTCATTCGTTTATTTGTTTTGTTCACTTCTTAATCCATCCATTGTTTGTTTTGTTCACTTCTTAATCCATCCATCCATCTAACTGTCCATCCAGCCAGCCAGCCATTGTTTGGCCAGTCATTATACTTTCATGACGCTTTTTGAGCCTTATGCTAGTCTGGCTTAAAATGCCAAGCAAAAAGTGACAGTCGAAACGACCGAATAAATGAATAAGGATTAGATACAAACGAATGATTGGATAACGGTGGGAATAAATGAATGAATAAACGAATTAACGACAGTAGATTAAAGAATGCCTTAAGGAATAAATGAAAGAATGAGTAAAATGAGGATGAACACAAATGAGCGAAAATATGACCAGCTGATGTACGAGTAAGTATCAGTGTCTGAGTGAATGATTGTGTTTTGTTTAAGGTATGTTATGTGAGTGTAAGCTCGAGTGTGTAAGTGATGAAGGGAAACTGTGCTGTTAAGACCGGTTCTTTCCTGATAGATGCATGCTTTTTAAACGAAAAAAGAGATAATGTTAACGGTTCTTCTAGTGCTAAGTATTTTCTATAAAGTAATGAAGAATAACAGAAAATGTTAAGAGCACACAGACCGAGCGCCGTAACTGCATTCTCTGTCGTGGAAAGCAAATTATGTGAAGAGCAGATTAGAATTAACTGTTAAGAACAATTTCCTTGTTTTGTTGTTGTTGTTGTTGCTGCTGCTGTTCCTATGATCATTTTGTTCTTAGTATTGTCGTTATTGCTTTTTGTCAAAACACAAACCAAACACATCCTTGTATTATCTGTCGTGAAAATTATGTAAAGAGCATTTGTTATTAATATTAAAGTAAAACTTTTGTCTTGGTGATGACTCTTTCACATGATTTGTGTTTTCTTTCTTCTTCTGTACCACGTTTGTATCATTTCCATAACACATTTATATTAAGTAATCTTATCTTCATTATCATCACTATACCATCAATTGTTTATCATCACTTCTGCTGCATGCTAGCTGTTGCTACAGAATTATTACACCATTTCTGCACAATACCTGCAGGTAGGCACTGTGAGGTACTTGTGATGTGAGGTCGAATAATGACAATTCTCTAAGGTGACGAAGAGTTTGAGCGACGGTTTTTCGACCACCACCCAAGGAAACAAAGCGTCCCACAATTCGCAGGTGTGTCTCCATTTAGTAACACAACACTGCGACAGGGCCCTGATCGCATGGGAGATAATCTACTTACCTCCCTCCATCACACTACTACTACTATACTACGACGACCGACGACGACGATTATTGATACTTCTACTAAATCACTACATCATATAATTACAACCGTAATGCTGATAGCAACGACAGTGGCATTAACTATAACAACTATACTCATATCAGAATACTGTCGAAATTAACACACACGCACACGCACACACACACACACACACACACACACACACACACACACACACACACACACACACACACACACCCCCTACCATGACTTTTGCTACACTAGGATATTAAAATGAGCATCAGTGGAAGCAGAAGAAAGAAAGAAACCCAAAGCAATCCCGTTCTGTTGTAGATTGAATTTCGTAAATCAAGTGATACTTGTTCCCTTTTGAGCAGTATAATGCAAATGCAAGTGCTCGTACGTCTAGACGCCATAAGATCCGGCTTTTGTATATTCTGGTATTTTTTTTTTTGATGTTTTTTTTTTTTTTCATCCTAAACCCAGACAGCACATGTGCTGTTCTGACGTCTTTATCAAGACCATTAAAATCAGAAAAGGGCAGATGATATTAATTATTTAGCTGCGTCGTAAAGTGAGCGAGATGTGAGAGAGCCTGGCGTTTATTACTGGCGTAACACTACCACTCTTTGTTCCAACATTTCAACGTACAGTGCACCACAGTGAGACAAAGCGGAACTTTATTACTGTTGTCTGTTGTTGTTTGTTTGTTTGTTGTTTGTGTTGTTGTTGGTGGTGGTGATGGTTGTGGAGGTGGTGGTGATGGTGGTGTTATTATATTTGCTTTTAGTGGAGGGAGCAGATTTTTCCTCCTTTTTTTCTCTCCTTTCCTCCTAGTATTTAAACGAAAAAGAGGGATGTTGATGATGATGGTGAGAATGATGATGATGACGATGATAACACGATGATAATTATGATTTTTCATCACTAATCTTCTCACAATGGTAGACTTAACTTAACACAAAATGAAACAAACAAAAATTCTTTGGTGCATTATAATGCAGTCAATAATGCCAGAGAATCTAAATATATATATTTTGTCGCTTAGTTTCTCTCTGTCTCTCTCTGTATTTCTCTCTCTGTGTGTCTCTCATCGCGCACACAGACACACACAGACGCACACACACACATACACATACAGACACACACACACACACACAGACACACACAGACATCACACAGCACAACACATGACAACACAACACAGCACAACACACAACACAACAACACAACACAACACAACACAACACAACACACACACACACATACCACCCCCCCCCCCCCCCCACACACACACACACACTCAAAGAGAGGACAAAACTCTTCAAAAGACATGTATTACGCTCTAAGCAACTCTTTCTCTTTCCTGCGAGCTTATCACGAGGTTTGTTGACGATTGCAACCTGATCCGACATCTGAAGCCAACGAGATGCCGGAAGGAGGAAAGGATACGGGGGTAGAGAGGAGGGTGGGGGATGGGGTAGGGTGGGGTGGGAATAGGGTGATGGTGGTGGAGAGGAGGAGGAGGAAGCAGCAGTTGTGGCAGTCTGATGTAAAGTGCCAGACTCTTTGATGTCAGTTTACAGACTGCAGAGAGAGAGAGAGAGAGAGAGAGAGAGAGAGAGAGAGAGAGAGAGAGAGAGAGAGAGAGAGAGAGAGAAGCGTGTGTGTGTGTGTGTGTGTGTGTGTGTGCGGATGGTGTGTGTGTGGTGTGTGTGTGTGTGTGGCGTTGTGGTTTGTGTGGGTGTGTGTGTGTGTGTTCGTGCGCGCGGGGGCGGGCTTTTTTGTGTGTGCGGTGTGTGTCGTGTTCGTTGTGCGGTGGTGCTGGTGCGGCGGTGGTGTGTGTGTGTGCTTTTTCTTCATCTTAGTGATGTGAGGTTCGTTTTGCTATGTGATGTTTTTGGTCCGGTATCGTCTTCATACATTGAAACCCGTATCACAGAAGGGGGAGGGAGGGGGGTGAGAAAAAAAATGATAGAGAGTGAGACACACGTTCGAACACCTGCGTGCGACCCCCTCACCCCCCCCCTACACACATGTACACACACACACACACACACGCACCCCCCACACACACACACTTAACACACAACACACACACCGCGCGCGCGCGGCGCGCGTTCTACATGTGCATGTGGTGCACACTTAACACAAAAAACAGACACACAAGACCAGGAGACAGACAGACGAGAGAGAGAGAGAGAGAGAGAGAGAGAGGAGGGGGGGGGGGAGGGAGGAGAGGTTCTTTGCTTCATAACAACATGGAGTTTTACTTTATTAGCTATTACAGCTGCGTAGCTGTTCTGATGTATTTCTCCAGACATATTAATTGCTGTAAGCACCTGCATGCTGAAACCTTGATTAAAAAAGCTCATCATTTACAGATTCTGGAGGATGCAAATTGAGACTCTTTTGTACTTTCTCTCTCATTATTACAAGACATCGTAGAACGCTAACATAGGGAAGTATTTCAAAGTCATGATGATGATGGTGATATCAAGTAATTCTTGTGATGGAAAAGTTTAAGAACTTGATATATCTCTGTCTCTCTCTTTTTCTCTCTTTCACACAAACACACCTACACACGCACACCTACACCTACACACACACACACACACACACACACACACACACACACACACACACACACACAACACACACACAACACACACACCATCACATCCTGCTCGACCCCAACTATCCTCCACACACCCTCCTCCCTTCCAAACATTTTCAAAACAAAAACAAAAAACAAGAACAACAAAAAAAACCCGACTCCTTTTCCCCAACAGCAACAACCATCAAAACAAAAAAAAAAGAAGGGGGTAAAGAATCAGAGTGATGCACACACTCTTCTAGCACTGAATTGAGTGTGCCTCCAGACTTGCAGCCCTGCATCCCAAGAACGGAGAACTTCTGATGCTGGCTTAGAATGTGGAGGGAGATTGGGGCATCTCTTCTTGGGAGTGTGTCGTCGTCAGAATGACGGCAAAGCTCGGTGTGTTCCATTCTGTTCATGTCGTCAGCGAAATTAATGCAGTATAGACTACTTGTTAGGCAGCAGACTGTGTTTATTTGTGCCAAGTGTTTCACACACGAAGCGAGGTTTTGGAGGATGCCGGGGGGGTGGGGGGGGGTGAGGGGGGGGGGGGTGAGGGGGG
>CM060316.1:45339542-45342042 GCA_030674155.1 Stramonita haemastoma | reverse complement strand
CGGGCTTTGGTTTTTCTCTCCTTTTATGTGTTGTTCATGTGGTTCTTCCACAACAGAGTGACCTTCCTCGGTTGACCCTCATGGTGAACAGGGTATTGATACAAGGAACGACAGTAGATTTGGTTTTATACCCTGTTTTGATCTTGCGTAGTTTTACTCTGAGATTCAAAATCTTACAAGGTGACAGTCCCAGTAGTTATGAAAGGTTTCATTATAATACACAGGACTGTCAAATCTCTTTTTTCATTTTTCTTTCTTTTTTCTTTGCTTTTCACTCGAAAGACTACCCTCTCTGAGCATATATTTAGAGGTTGTGTTTACCGCTGTGAAAAAAATCACGATAAATCCAGCACATCAATTTGCCGCTGACGTATACTGGCCACGATTTGCTGACTGAAATAAAACCCCAAGTAATCAGAATAAATCAGATCTATCCATTTGATGAGGCTATACATTTACCCGGGTTTGTAGACTCGAATAAACGAAAAACAAAACAAAACAAAAAAAGAGAAAAGAAGATGAAGATGAGGAAGAAAAAGAAATCACAATAAATCCAGTTTATCAATTTGCTGCGGCCTATCTTGGCCAAAGTCAGGGGACATAACTGTACGTTTGGGATAGACTGGCCAGGATATAATGTGTGCCGATCTGGAAACATAACCCAGTATTCCTGTTTTATTATTTACCCTGTAAGGTTCAGAGGCCGTCTTTTGGAGCGTGGAGTACTAACTCATAGCATTGATTGTTTCGTTGATTGAATGGATGATATTGGAATTGATAATGATTGATTGATTGATTATTGACTGATGTTGATGTTTTCTCTTATTTTTAATTGGTCTAATTTCTTGAGAACAGTTTTACGTAGGAAAAACAAACAACCGCAGTAACCTACAAGTAAAAGACAGTACTACAAGCGCAGTGTCATGGAGTGCATTACGGATTTCGATGATTTTGCAAACTACCTGGTAGACTGATGTGTGACCAACATGTATATGCCTGTTGATATCTTAATGAAGTAAAGTTACAAACACCTCTCCCCTCTCTCTCTACTTTCTCTGTATGCGCGCGCGTACATGCGTGAGTATATGCATGCTTTCAGTGCATATATCGTGCTTCCATGCACTGTATACTTGTATATATTACACTTTGAGAAACAGTTTTAGAGGATACCTAAAAATAAACAAGATGAAAACTCATACATAGTATAAATAAGATACTAAATATTTTCAATGAGATGATCCAAATTAATTTATGAAAGTTTAACAATAACTATTTTTATAATTATTTAATTTTTTTCAATCATAATTCTTTACGATTTTTTTTCGTGCGGGATGGGGAGACCACCCACTGAGATCTAAGGCCTAGATGAAGACTGTTGAAAGTGAGTTCTCTTCTGAGACGTTCATTAACTCCCAACTTCAGAAGAGAGGCAGCTTCAAGTCTCTCCACCACGCTTTTGGGAGAACACCTCCAAAATGGAGAAAAAGGCAATAGGGGGTGAGGGGGATGTGGGGGTGGGGTGGGTGGTGAAGAAGGGAGGGACGGGATAGGAGGTGGGGAGGTTGTGTAGAACGTTGGGTGGGGTGTGGAGTGGTGTCTGGGAGGGGAGGGGGTGGGAGGGGGGCACAGGGTAGGTGATATTTGATGGAGGTTGAGAAGCGGTAGTGCCGATCGCGATACGGGGAATGAGGAAGGTTGAAATTTAATAAAAGTTTTTGGTGAAGATAGGGGTAGAGGGGGTGAAAGGAGGAAGGTGAGAGAGAGAGAGAGAGAGAGAGAGAGAGAGAGAGAGAGAGAGAGAGAGAGAGGAGAGAGAGAGACAGAGACAGAGACAGAGACAGAGAGAGGTGGTGGTGGTAATTCATGGGAAGGGAAGGTGTTCATAGCGATGGCGTGGTGGTATCGGAAAGATGGTGTGTGTTTGCGTGAATTAAATGTTGGCACACTTTCAAACGCTTATATTCATGTATGAAATGTGTACATACATACACGCATCCTCTCTGTTTCTCTGTCTCTCTGTCTCTCTCTCTCTGTGATCTGATACGGTTGGAAATAAAAAATTCTCAATCAACCAACCAAGCAATCGATCAGTCTAGCTGAGATTATACGATCACACCCATACCCACACTCACTCACATCCCTCCCCCTTCCCTACACACACACTGGTTTACACATAGCTGAAGTATAAGTCTCACTGTCTGATCTTTTACCTTGTTTACAGTTGACTTACGTGTGCAAGACCATCTCACCAAACTCCCCTTACTACGAAAGGCATTGTGGATAGTCTGATGCATTCTGGCAGGTCTCTGAACGTTACGACACGGCATGATTATATACAGACAGCATCGCCCATTTGACCGCAGTAACCAGTCATTTTGCGTTTATGAGATCCTGTTGAGTATTTCCGGGACACTTCCTTTAACTTTCGCTGTGGATAGAATCGTGTGGTAGTCACTGTAGAAACGAAGACTGTCTGTCTATTGTGTGTTTTGATGAAACT
>CM060316.1:45327042-45334542 GCA_030674155.1 Stramonita haemastoma | reverse complement strand
TTGCTCTTTATCTATTAACGCTTCTTTTTTTCTTCTATAATCAAAATCATTTTATTGTGGCTTCTGATTTTCGTCTTCTGAATGAGTGCATTTGTATTATCATATTATGTATAATGTCCTTATTCCTTTATGTTGTTTGGTACTGCATATAGTTTTACTGTTTAGTATCTTTTTATCTTGATGTTATCCCTGAAAAGGGCGGGGACTGGATGTAAAAAAGCACATGAGTGCTTATCTATTATCCTCGAATAAAAGAATTTTGCCTTGCCTTGCCTTGCCTTGTCTCTCCCCCCCCCCCCCCCCCCCCCCCCCCCCCCTCTCTCTCTCTCTCTCTCTCTCTCTCTCTCTCTCTCTCTCTCTCTCGGAGTAGCTTCCCTTGCTTGGATACCAGCAGGAAGGAATTTGAACAGTGTCTGGATAATTTGTGTGTTTGTTTGCAAGAATGGCCTTGAATATGCCCGTAATTGGACTGCCATCTCGTTTAGAATGTGTCTTGAATACCTTTCTGCAAGAGATGTGTTTAACATCATTTAAAATCGACGGCAGAGAGGACCAGACAGTGATAGTGCTGCGTCTGTCACCCACTGGCCAGCCTTCTGCTCCTCAACATCAAACAACACACAGTGACACTGTCGTGTACAAAAGAAAATCTCTGGCACAAGTGGCCAGGGACAGGAGAAGGACAGAAGCACATAAGACCACTCTGCAACAAAAGAAGAAGGTAGATACAATTTCGTCCCCTTCTGGCTTATTTCTACCTACGCCACCCAGTTTATTTTACAATACTGATAACGCCACTGCTGTTGACACTTTTGGCAAGCCCACTGACACTGCACGCTGTGTAGGGCAGTTTGCACGTGCTGCTCGCTCTGGCCACCCGTCTCCAACTGCACGGATTGACGACACCAACGTTGTTTCGGGGTCAGGTCCGTGCATTGATCTGACGTTGGAGGAAGAGACAGACGATTGTGACGCACAGTGACGTTTGGGAGATGACAGACAGTTATGATAATGTGCGCAATGACAAACAAGCCACGCCAGTTGTGACGCTAACAGATGACGCTACAGAAGATGTGACAGGAGAAGAAAAGACAGAAGAAGAAAGTCTGTTAAGTGAAGAAGAGTGTGCACCAGTACGTGAACCATCACAGTCTACGGGTCTGTCAACTGATGACTGCAGGATAATACTGGAACGACTGCAACAACTAAACAACGACATGGGCAGTTTCCTTGAAAGAGTAGAAAGGAGAGAAAAAGAGGACTCCAAAGACAGCACTGTAAAGTCAGAACAGCCTTTCAGTAAAAACGCCACAGGCCATGAGACATCTCTACCCCATCGATAACTAGTGACAGATGTGTTTGATAACGGTGACAGTGTCGTTCATACTGTCTTGTTCTCACTGATGTTATGACATTGATCACTGCCGCGAATCGGTTCCCGTTTGCCATGACTCTTGATGTGAATTTCGATTGTTCATTTTGTTTGCTGTTATATTCGATTTTCCTCCTCTCCCCCAAAGTCCCTATGTGAATGAGCCGAAAAGCTTGACACATTAAACTATTTGTCATTGTCATTGTCATTGTCATTGTCTCTCTCTCTCTCTCTAACATATGCCTTAGTCAAGTAGCTCAATAAGTGACAGGCTTTACCTTTTATTGATTTGAAATCCTGTCCTTATGCATAACAACACACGCACACTCCCACAGAGAGAGAGAGAGAGAGGAGAGAGAGAGAGAGAGAGGAGAGAGAGAGAGAGAGAGGAGAGAGAGAGAGAGAGAGAGAGAGAGAGAGAGAGAAGGATAAATCGGCGTTATAGAAGAAGGCAAATGAACCTACGTTATGAACGTAACCTATATTTTGACTCTTTGACGGCAATGACCTAAGTAAAATGAATGCCAAGATTTAGTCCGCAAGACGAGGGATTAACTTGTGTGAGGGTGTGTGTATTTGGAGGAGGAACAGAGATTCATCACACCTGTCCTTACTGTCTATATCTGTGTCACAAATCTGACTTTGGCGTGAGAGAGAAATGTTGTCGTTTTAAGTCTTTGTCGAAAGAAAAGGGCAGGAGAATGGACCATGAAGACAGAAAATAAACTAGAAGGAGGTGACGGGAAAAAAAGGGATCAAGGCAGAAAAAAAGAGAAGGACAGAAAACAGGGAATGCCCAGCATATCATTTTTCTAGAGGGTGGGGATGCTAGTTATACTGAGAGGTTCCCAGTATACCCATAGGTGAATGTGTTATATAAGTCAAGTCAAGTCAAAATAATCTATATTTGAGGGTAAAAAATGAAGTGTGCACAACTTTTTTTTCATCCTACCTTCACAAAAAACGTAATAGAACGTACCCAATATCGGCTCTTATCATGAAATTACCACTGGTAATGCGAGGAGACTGAGGAGGGATGTGTGTGTGTGTGGTGTGTGTGTGTGTGTGTGTGTGTGTGTGTGTGTATGTGTGTGTGTGTGTGTGTGTGTGTGTGTGTGTGTGTGTGTGTGTGTGTGTGTGTGTGTGTGTGTGTGTGTGTGTGTGTGTGTGTGTCGGGAGTGGAAGCAGCAGCGCAGCCAAAGTGAAAGAAAAGGATTTGTCTTTTTCTGACTGATCCCGAGGTTGCTGGGTTGAATCTCGGTGGCGCCTGGTGGATTAAACAGAAAATCGTTTTAGTTTCTCACAGTGTGTGTGTATGTGTGTGTGTGTATAAGAGAGAGAGAGAGAGAGAGAGAGAGAGAGAGAGAGAGAGAGAGAGAGAGAGAGAGAGAGTAGAGAGAAGAGAGAGAGAGAGAGAGAGAGAGGAGAGAATAATCCACTAAGAAAGGACGTTAGTGAGTGCAATATGACAGTGTAGATGACAGACAAAATCAAACAAAACCTGGCTAAACAAAAATACCCCCTGTTTCAAAGCAAAAAAACAAAACAACAATAACAAAAAACAACAACAGTGACAACATCAACAACAGCATCAACGACTCAATAACAAACAAGTTATGCTGATTACAAACTCATCGAGCCGAAAGAATCTGAAATCGATTGATATAAGGTGGGTGGGAAAAACAGGTGAGGGAGGGAGAGAGAGAAAAATGAGTGAGTGAGTGAGTAGAGAGAAGAGAGAGAGAGAGAGAGAGAGAGAGAGAGAGAGAGAGGAGAGAGAGAGAGACAGACAGACGACAGACAGACAGACAGACAGACAGACAGACAGACAGACAGACAGACAGAAACCAAGAAAAAGTCAAGATGGACTTTGATGCTTCTTGAAAAAAAGAAGGTCTAGATAGGGATAAAAAGGAACAAGGGGAGGGAAGCAGGAGCAGGGAGGGAGAGGGTAGGGGGGCTGAGTAAGGGTAGAAAGAGGGCGGTTAGCGCGAAGGTGCGGAAAGTTTTCGGGCAGCGGTGTTATCGATAACAATCTGCCTCGATCGCTTGCTCTATGAATCAAACGAGCCAGGTCCATTCAGCAGGCCTTTATTGAGGTGATAAGGGCCAGATACACTCGATGCCTTCCCACCCTACCTCCACTCTGCGCCCAGTCAGGGCGGGCCTTGGAGCGGAAAGATGCTACGTTTGATTGGCTGTTGACCCCACACCTCACCCCTTTCCCGACACACACCCACAATCACCCACCATACAAATACATCATACTATCTACACATCAACATACACAACACTCACCATACTACATCAACATCACACACACACACACACACTACACATACACCAACACAATACACACACACAAACACTACCACACACATCACACACAACACACACACACACACTCACACACACACACAAACACACACACACACACACACACAACACACACACCCACATTACCCCATTCCTCCTCCCACTAACAGCAAGGGCAGTTAACTTGTACATCGACTTTCTTTTGAAACAGCTTTTTTTTTCTCTCTCTCTCTCTGTCAGTCCTTGTCACTTGAGTGGTAATTTGTCGTAGTTTTTTGTTGTTGTAGTTTGGTTTGGTTTTGGTTTTTTTTGTGTTTTTTTTTTGTTTTGAGAGTGTGTGTGCCTTGCTTGCTTTGTCTGTTTTTGCTTACGGTTTATTCTCTTTCTCTTATCTATTTCTCTATCTGCTGTCTGTTTCTGTCTGTCTGCCTGCCTCTCTCTCTGTCTCTCTGTCTCATGTCCCTCTCTCTTCCTCTATATGTCTCTCTGTCTCTTTCACAGATAAAAAATAATTGATTCCATTTGATTTGATTTGTTTGATTTGATTTGATTCTCTGTCTGTCTGTCTGTCTGTCTGTCTGTCTGTCTGTCTGTCTGTCTGTCTGTCTGTCTGTCTGTCTGTCTGTCTGTCTGTCTCTCTCTCTCTCTCTCTCTCTCTCTCTCTCTCTCTCTCTCTCTCTCTCTCTCTCTCTCTCTCTCTCTCTCTCTCTCTCTCTCTCTCTCTCTCTCGCAGTTGAGCGCTAAGAATCCTGTATGTAATGGGAGTATCAGCAGAGGACAATGATCTTTGCTGAAGACCTCTGCCATCCTTTCTGATAAAGATTCTTTTCAAGACTGCTTAATAATGGTGAGAAAGTGACGTGTTATTTCAGAACGAAGGCAAATTGCAAGTACAACACGCAGACGTCAAAAAAAAAACACCGTTGAAAAGATGGAATTCAAGGATCATTAACCAAATTGATGACCTAGCTCCGTTGGTTTTAAGTTTATAAAATGCCCTTTTCTGAGTAATACCAAAAGTAACTCTGCATTCATACGAAAAAATTGCTCCTGAAAGTTTTGAAATACATCTGGGAAGAATCAAGACTGGATCTATATAGCCTGTATTTAACCTATTTTAGAAATGTAAAACTGCTGTAGCTTGACAAAAACAGTTCAGTGCCAGAGAATCGGATCATGATCAACTATAATGATCTGAGGACTCAAGGTCTTGAAAGATCTGAGGAGTCATGATCTTAAGTCGTTTGAGAACCTGATGATCTTTGACAAGTTTCAGATTGTGATCTGTCATAATCTGAGGACTCATGATCTGTAAAATCTGAGGACTCGTGAAAATAAGTAGATTAGGACCCATGATCTATAATGATCTTAGGATTCATGGTCTGTAATGATCTTAAGACTAATAATAAGTAATCATGTGATGATTCGATCTGTAATGATCTGACGGACTCATAGTCTGTAATGACCTGAGGACTCAAGATAAATAATCAATGAAGGCTCATGATCTTATATGATATGATGATTCATGATAAGTAATAAATTGAGGACTCATTATCTTTAATCACTCTGATCTATCATAATCTGAGGCACTGTGATGTATACTAATCTAAGGGCGTGGATTCAAATCACGCCTCTTTTGAGTTTGAGTGATTCTTCCCCCTCCTTAACAGTCCCAACATTATTCCTGTGCAAGCACCTGTGATGAGACATAAACCGAGGTCCTGAGTGCAAACCACTCGCCTAGCGTTTCGTGCATACGTTAAAAACCTCTATCTGTGGTAGAAGAGCAGTCCAAGCCGTAGCCAGTGTACACATTAAACGACCATTGCCAGCAGACTATCCACGACTAGGTACAGATTTGGATATCGCCCTCCCGTCATGTTCACTTGCTCCAGACATGCTGCATAAAAGTGTCAGTGCTCTGCTCCAGAGACTGCTTAGGGAAGGGAGAGAGGAGGGACACTGAAGGCAAGAACATTATCTATTTATTCGACGATAGTAGAAAAAGCACTACATGGATCTTTTTTACATCTAGTTACCGTATGCATGCAATTTTGTAAACTTTGTCATCCATGCCCACTTGGCATAAGCGGCCACTCTTCTGAAAGCAGAACAGATTTTAAGCTTGCAAGATGTCGCTGCGTTTGCACACGGGACCTCGGTTTATTGTCTCTTTCAAAAGGACTTTGGAGGAGTGGAGTCGGATGATGATGTTAACTCATAGGTGTCTGCTTTCGGTAAGGCTTGAATCTGGGCCGTCAATCAGAGCGAGCGCAACACTCCTACACCAGGCCAGCCCAAGAAGAGAGCAACGTAAAGAACAGAAATAATAAAAAAATCTGTTGACAAATTTGGTGAAAAAAGATAAATAGAGCAACTGCTATATTTGTTAATAGGCTACACACAGAGACAAGACAAGCAATGATAAAACATCAGCAATCACCTGATCTCCGCAGACTTCAATCCATCAAAGGCCTTAACTCGAGTCAGATCATTCAGAAGGTTTGGCACTTGCCAAAATTATCAGCTGATGTCACTGAAAGAGTTTTTATAAACTGGACTTTGTCCAAACTCTTTGAAAAATCATTAAATTGTTGTTCATTAAGAAGGGGCCATTGCACTACTTATTATTGTACTTTTCTCCCCACTCTTTGTTCTTTTAGTTCAGCATCTGTGCTGTGTTCACTATCCCCCCTTCCCCCACACCCCCCCTCCCCCACTGTTGGTTGGTTGGATGGTTTTAACTTGATTATACAGTTTTAGGCCTCCAGCATGTTTATTTTTGACTGGAAGGTAGCTCCTCGTCACCTACCCGCTTCTCAGAACTTTTTGGGTCTATTTGTTTTTGAATGGTCCATTGTTTCTTGTACGTGGTTATGATATCATTGTTGTGTTTTGTGTGCACATGAGAAACTTGTGGAGCGTGATCTCGTTTTGCATGATGTAGAGATTAGACCTTGTATCGAGGGCACAGGCGAGGAGGTGAGAGAGATGTCTAACAGATTAAGCACATTGGATGCAGCTGCTGTTTCTTTTTCCCAGCTTTCCCCCCACAGCTGATAATTAAGGGTGTGCATGCCATGTAAAGAATAACGTTGGTGACTCTTCAAGTCTGTCTTTCTGTTCCTTTATTATCATCAGCCTACACATGCTTTTACTTGTTCATCTATTCATACTTTTCTTCAGAATTTTCAATACCAGTCTATCTGGGCTATAAATCTGCATAAATATTCATGATCAATGTGCATTTTGCAAAAAAGATATGTATTCATTAACCACTTTATTTAAATGCAATATTTTGCTCCCCGTTTCAGATGGCAGCGAAAGGAGTCAGCACCATCTCTGATGCCAGACAGACCACGGCCGACTGGTCTTTGCTGACGTGTCCACCACCACACACCCCTCACCTCACCCTCACCCTCACCACCCCATCCCAACACTACCAACCTCCCTGCCCCCCGGGCCAGCAAAGATCAACAAGAACGACACGTGTTGCCCTGTATGCTCACCCGGAACAGGAGCCACTGGAGCTTGCACCTCCTCCCCCTTCTCCTCATCCACATCCTCCTCCTCCTCCCCTACCACCTCCCTTAATCCTTCTCCTACTCCTCACCTTACATCCCCACCTTCCAACTCCACCCCCACCACTCACCTCCACCACCACAGCTGCAGAAGAACCGTCCAGATGCCAACCCTGCGAGGTCGGGGTGACCTTCTCAGCCCACCCGAGTCACGAAACTCCCTGCCTGCCCTGCAGCCCGTGTCGGAAGAACGCCTGGGTGGTCAGCGCCTGCAACGTCACCCACGACACG
>CM060316.1:45312042-45322042 GCA_030674155.1 Stramonita haemastoma | reverse complement strand
GTACTCTTCACAGTTAAGATCTACCCTACCCCTGCCTTCATCTTCTCTGACAGTGTGTACACCCATTCCTTCTCCTCTTTGTCTCGCTCTGTCTCTGTCTCTCTTTTATCACACACATACACACACACATGTCTCTGTCTCTCTTATCACACACACTACACACACTGTCTCTGTCTTTTACACACACACATACACACACACTGTCCTGTCTTCTTTTATCACACACACATCACACACACACTGTCTCTGACTCTCTTTTATCACACAACATACACATATACATACATTACACGCCCGGGCGCTTCACACCACAATCTTCATCATTCGTTTGTTACACAAGTTGATTCCCTTTCCTCCCTCTCCCCTCCCAGCCCTAGAAGGAAAAAGAGAGAAATCAGGGAGAGATGGAATGAGAGAGAGAGAGAGAGAGAGAGATGAGAGAGATGGAGAGAGAGAGAAGAGAGAGAGAGAGACGAGAGAGAGAGAGAGAGAGAGAGAGATCCAATTTATTGATGTAAATATGTATTGGCAACAGCTCATCTGACCCTCACGCCAAGGAACTGCAGTCATTTCCCAAGAAATATAGCAACAACCAGGAAAAAAAGTTTATACACAACGCGAATAACAGAAACTGACTATACATAATTACAATACAACACTTCATGCCGAAGTCAAATGCGCTGGACCTGATTCGTCATGCACTTAACAGCAGCACAACGCATTTTCGTTTATAATTGACAGAAAACAATAGTTGCTGTCTGAGCTGTGTGAGAAGAAAAAGAATACAGATACTTTATTGTCTCACAGAGGTGGTTTACATTCATTGCTTTTATTTTCAATCGCCAATGCATCAATTCTTTAATGGAGCTAGTCAGCTTCTCTCAAGTCAAGTCAAAAACACTTTAATCATCCTGAAGCGTGATTTTTTTTTATTTTTTTTGGGGGGGGGGGGGTTGGGGGGAGAAGTCTTCTTTTCTCAATCATTTTACTTCATTGTTCATGTTCATCCAATCATATGACGATACTCATGAGGAAGTCTAGGTTTGTTTAAACTGATTGTCTTCAGCGATAATAATGTCTTCCTCCTGTGAGGTGCTGGTAGCTCATTCACTATAGATAGCATCCCATCTCCTAGAAAATGCTTTGTACCTACAAATTTCCCGTATCTTTTCATCTTGTCTCTCTGTGTGTTTATTTGCTGCCATCCTCTACCATTTCCTACGGCTTTTTTCCTCTCTCGAAAAAAGCCCAACAGCTCTGTTCTTCTAACACGTAATATATTTTGCCTTTATTTTTCGCTGTGGGACTAGGATGCTGGAAGTTGTCTTTTAATTTGAAAACACTGGGTGCCCCTTCTGCAGCGCTATATCGCCATAGGGTATTTCCTATGTGCATTAAAATATTTTGAGGAGTTTATGTTTTGATTCTTGTTTGTCTAAATTAGTGAAAGTTGTGGTCTAGCAATTTGATTTTACCTGCCTCAATTAACAGAAGGTGTCACATTGTACCTACTGTGCTAAAACATGCAAGGGTCACAATGTTTCCTAGGACTCTTGTTAAAGAAGCAGCACGAAAAAATTGTAACATGCTTTTCACCGTCTACTTTTAAAAACGAACACTTGCGATAAAATAATACGAACAAAACTGCACATTTTGAGCGTATACATATGAAAAAGGAAGATATGAGAAAAGACAAGAAAAAACCCATGAGTGTGTGAATGTGTACATATCTGTGTTGTGTGTGTGTGTGTGTGTGTGTGTGTGTGTGTGTGTGGCGCGCGTGTGCGGGCCGACGCGTGTGTGTGTGCATGTGTACGTGCTTGCGTAAGCACGCGAGCCCGCAGGCGAGCGGTTGAGCACACTAGCGCTTGCGTATGTCTTTCTTCTCTTTTATTATGTGGTTAAAAGAGGACATCAAATAGTATCTTCTCTTGCGATGCACTTGGCTCTTTGGTCTGATTGTCTTTTATGAGGTGTTGGGTTTTCCGTCTGGGCATTTTGTCAGCGGCGAAGAGCCTGGAACAGCGGGGAGGAAGAGATGAAACACTCACAAAGGGATTAGTTTTTGCGTTTTGGATTGTCTGGTTTGATGGTCTTTGGGTTTTTTTTTGTTTCAATGATGTTCAATCCCAAAGCCAAAACACACCGCGAGAAGCCGGCTATCCTAACATACCCACACAACCCCATACCTCTCCAGTCAGCATTTTCGATTTTGATGTTGTTAAAATTAATGCTCTTCCCCTTTTTTTCTTTAGTTTTACTATCAATTTAATGCTGCACAGTCTCGTTTTATGCTTGATAGGATTGTCCTACTAAAGCCTGAATTAGCGGGCAGGTGTGCGTGTGCACGCGCACATATTCACAGACAGTTATTGCTTCACTCACTTCTTCACTCATTCACTCTCTCGATCACTCGTTCGCTCCTTCATTGAGTGTGTTATCATTTATTCCTTATTGGAATGTTGGTTTACAAATGAGAGGGTGCCCCTCTTCCCATTACGTGTGGACGCACGCACACGCATGTACACACATACGCGCACGCACACACACACACACACACAAACAGCGTGTGCGCACACATACACTCACGTGCACCACAACGCCAGCCGCCCCCACCCCCCCCACCCGAAAAAACAACAACCTCAAAACCACTTTTATTTTCTTACTCGTTTCTACGCTCTCTGAACTGTCATTGGGTCATGGCGTTGAAAAGTGTGGGGTTTTTTTTTTTCGTTTTTTTACCAAACATCCATTATTTCGTTGTGTGCCAAAGCCTGGATCTATGTACATTGTTTTGTTTACATGTCTGTTCTTCCATGTGGTCAGTCCACCATCCCTCCACTTCCCCATCTCACCCCACCGCACCCCATCTACCCCCTACATCCTTTCCAGCAGAACTGTTCTGGCACTGCCCGTGCACCATATTAAAAGTTAACCAAATAGTATGCGATGAATGTTTCAATTTAGTTACATAATCAATCAATCAATCAATCATCAATCATCATCAATCAATCAATAATCAAAATGAAGCAATGAAGCAAGCAAGCATCGATCGTCTGTCAATCAGTTAAGGATAGAGGTCGTTTCCTTGACAGCCTCTGTCTTCTGTCTGTCTGTCTCTGTCTGTCTGTCTGTCTTCGTCTGTCTGTCTGTCTGTTCCAGCATCTCTTTTTTCCCACTCTCTCTGGTTTTTTGTTCTTTTCTATTTTTCCTCTTTCTTCTTACCTGTTCTAACATTCTCTCTCTACACGAATGAACATTGTAGTTCTGTATGATGTGGATGCTGACTGAGGCAGCGGGGAGCGGAGGGAGGCAGCTGTTACAGACCTGTTGGGGGGTATCTTTCCCTGCTGACTACCTTGCTTTGCGCATAAAACTCCCCTAAAATCCCTGTCAATGCCTTTCCCATGATAAAATGAACACGCCAATACTACGGAAATGCTATCAAGCAGTGAAAACCCCGCCATGCGACGACTTGGAGTCGGCATGTTGTTTGGGATGTTTTTGTGTTTGTGTGTGTGCTTTGTCTGTTTCTTCGTTTGGGATGTTGTGTTTTGTTTCTTTTGCCTTGTATTGCAGGGCTATGTTCGCTCACAAAGCATGTACATCACCATTATTTCCAAATATTCGATTCCTATGCAGAATGTGGAAAAGGCTGATTTTGAGATTTGTCTCTCTTTCAGTCATGTTGCAAGGATTTTTTTTATATATATAAAAAGAGCAACAAAGAATGTAGAAAAACAGTTATGTTAAGCATCTTCATTATTACCAGAACAAAAGCAACAAAATAACAACAACAAAACAGCAAAAGTCAAGTTTATAAAGGAGTTTTTGTTGCAAATGAAGCAAACATTAACTAAAAATATATTGATCAAAATTCTGGATGTTAAGGTGTTTATTTTTTTTAGGTTTTGTTTTATCGGGCTTGTTCATTTCTTGGTTCATTCATCAGTTGTTGGCATTTCTTTTTTTATTATGAAGTATTTGTATGCTCTTCAAACATTATTCTTGCTCATCCTTGCAGCAGTATGCTCTCACCTAGTGGTAACAAATCCGTTCTAGGAAGCTAGCCAAGTCTAGGGTTCGAACCTCGTTTAGATCTTTAGGGTTTTTTCTTCACAATACACCGGGCCAAGACGAACACTTTTAGTATCAGCACCATAGCGGAGACTATAAACTCAATTGCCATGAACAGCGCCCATTTAGTGCATGCAGAAGAAGCCATAGAACACGATTGTGTTCCGTTCTTGGCAAAATTCCGCCGAATTCACCATTCTCATAGGCAAACAAATAAACGCCCAGATAAGAAGAAAACACACATGCACACACACACACACACACACCACACACAACACAACACACACACACACACACACACCACACACACACACACACCACACACACACACGCAAAAGAAGCAAAACCTTCCCAGCGTGTGATAAAGCTGCTATGATGGGACATAACCCCTAAGAAATGATTTCCTCTTGTTATAGAAATTGCCTGCCATTACAACATGGAGAGCGTTTTCTTATAAGTAATTTCCCCTTTTGTTGACTCTCTGTTATAGAGGTTACCCCTCATTTCGTGTCAGGAGAGAAAGTTATTACCTTTCTGGGCCTTTGGCTGTTGTACACATTTGTCGGAATGGCACCATTTGGGAAGCCAACATTCATATCTATAATCTGCCGAAGTTTGCTTTCTATAAAGGAGGTAAGCTATAAAAATAATGCAATATCAGTTATTTGCTCTGTCTGCATGTCTTTCTGTCTGTTCTGTCTCTCTGACTGTCTGTCTCTCTCTCAGGCACACACACACACAACACACACACACATCACACACACACACACCGCGCGCGCGCGCGCGCGCGCGCACACAGAGAGAGAGAGAGAGAGAGAGAGAGAGAGAGAGACAGAGACAGAGACAGAGACAGAGACAGAGACAGAGACAGGCAGACAGAGAGAGACAGACAGACAGAGAGAGAGAGACAGACAGACAGACAGACAGACAGACAGAGAGAGAGAGAGAGAGAGAGAGGAGAGAGAGAGAGAGAGAGAGAGAGAGAGAGAGAGAGAGAGAGAGAGAGAGAGTATCAGTCTGGCGTATAAAGAGTATCATGCACGCACTAGCAAAGACAGAATCAGCCAGGGTTTTTTTTCTCTTTTTTTTCTCCTTTTTCTTCTTCTTTTTTTTTCAACCCAGATGGACTTCAAAACACGTTATAACTTCCCCGTGGATTGCAGCTTAGCATCAAGAAGACCCCGTTATCATCCCATGTGAAAAAAAAATCCCAAAAAGATCAGGGGTATAAAAGAATGAAAAGATGGCTTGCTCATATTTTTTTTTTTTTTTTTATTTTTTTTTTTTTTTGTGTTGACGATAACGACGATGTGACTCAACCGCCTGCCGATGAAAGAAAAGCGTTCGGGAGCCGCCGACGTGCAATCTCGGCGTTTTATGTCGTCATAACACGGCAAGATCGAAGACATGGGCTCAAGGGGGGCGTGGCCGGTATTCCTGGCCCGCGCGTTCACGTAATGCGTGTAATTACGTCACATGGGCGTCATTAGGTCGGCCGGCCGAAGGCCTCAAAGAGACGGCGGGTCCATCAAACGCGCTCCCAACGCCGCCGTTCTAATGATGTGCAACCATGCGGGTTGTTGAGGGATCAAAGCGCGATTCTGGTTTGAGCTTTCTTGTTCTTTTTTTTTTTTTTTTTTTGCTTTTTTAGGCTTCTCTTTTTTTGGGAAAAAAGAAAACTTGTGAGTTGTTGGAGATTTTTGGTGTTGTTGGGTGTTTTTTTCAGGATTTTTTTTAGGTCTTCTCATGTTTTTTTTTCTTTGCTGTTTCTCTTCCTTTTCTTCACTCTCTGTTCGTCATGTTGTCTGTCTTCTTTCTGTTTTCCTCAGTGCGGGGGTTTGCATGAACGTGTATTTGTGTAAGTGTGTGTGTGTGTGTGTGTGTGTGTGTGTGTGTGTGTGTGTGTGTGTGTGTGTGTGTGTGTGTGAAAGTCAAGTCAAAGTCAAACTTTTATTTCCAGATGTACATTGAGTAAGCAATTGTGTGTGTGTGTGTGTGTGTGTGTGTGTGTGTGTGTGTGTGTGTGTGTGTGTGTGTGGGGTGTTTTCCCGTACTCTATACGGCTGTTGAGGAGCGAAGTGCCAGTGGCCTCAGCTTCTCTGGGGCCAGATTTTGAGGACGGGACCTGCTTTACTCTTTTCTGTCCCCAAAGAGGGCAGGTACTCATTCACGGCTGGGTGAACTTGGAGACTGCACTGAACCAAGGCGCGCAGACAAGTCATCCATCCACTAGGTAACCTCTCTCAACTCGGCTTAACATTAGTTGGGTAGAGGAGTGCTCATGACCACGGAGTTATCCCGTTACCAAAATTACCACTACTACTACTATCATCATCATCATCATCATCATCATCATCATCATATCACATCTAAGAACACTGCTAAGCGGTCCAGCACACGTGTTTAGAATGGCCTGTCCTCCGAACTTCAAACTGTCAGCAGATGGTGTGGAATGCACAACCACGTGCAGGGGTCATTCACTTCATGTGCACCAACCCTCAGGGCTTTCAGTCTTCAAAGTACACATACAAGCTCGTGGATGTGTGTGGCGCATATGTGCACGCTGCAACAGATGTTTCATGGGTCAAAGTGCCAGCGTCTCGACTCCAGTCAAAGATCCAATCAAAGTTCATGGTGTGGGTGATGATGACTTGAGCTAGCTTTTAAAAAAAAATCTATATAGCCCTTATTTTCAAGAGTCAAAAGAGGCAGACAGAAAAAAAACCGATGGGAAGACCACATCAAAGAGTGGACTGGCCATGAGTGGAACAACTTGCTACAGAAAACTGTAAATCGCTAGGAGTGAAGGAAGCTGGTTGCAAAATCTTCAGTGGTGCCTCAACAGTCCACTGGACTACGGGATAGGTGAAGGTGAAGTATACACAGTCACGTTACTCCACTTGGCGTGACTTCTGCCTCAAATGCAAGAGAGACATTGAGTAATACATTAGAATTGTCAGGCAGTGTATTTTGGGCAGGTTGAAGCTTGCAGCTGGCAGTGCCCAGCCCTCTCCATGTCCTAGATCCCTGCTGGTATGATTGTATCTTCCACGCTACAGGCCATGCCCACTGCAGGCTTCAAAGAACAACGGATGGGTTTTCAAATGTGTGTGTGTAAAAAGTTGTGCCTGCCATCACATACAGGACCTTTGTTATATAGTCTTACCAGAAAGACTTTTAGAGGAATGTGAGTGCATAAGCCAGTGTTAACTCCGAAAGATAGAACCCTTCCAAAAACTAAAACAAACAAACAAACCCTAACAAAACAACCCCGCCCCTCCCCCCAGCAAACCCACAGTTCAGAAGCAGTTATGCTGAAAGATTACAGTGAGGTCGTAGACTGACCATCAAACCCCCAGACTACTAGGCCTCTAAGTCTGAAATCGATATTGTTGGACGTGGGTGGGGGTCTGGTTTGGGGATGAAGGATGGCTGATACCTGCGTTCAGAGATGACTGTCGAAGAAAAAAAAAGAAACGATTGTCATTGCCATTATCAACACATAGCAATGGCTTCTAATTTTAGTGTTCCCCAGATGATTGGTTTAGATCCTAGCAGTACTTGTTTTTATAAAACGTGCGGGATTCGACAATCCTGAGAACAAAACCAACCAACAAAGAAAGAAAATGAAGCAATGCCCAAAGTCAGAATGCGGCTACCTTCATGGTGGGCTAAAACGGTTGCATACACAACATTTCACCATTTGGTGAACCTAGGGCCTCTAGCTGTGGAAAAAAAACAACAACAACAGAAAAAACAGAACCAAAACAACAACAACAGAAAAAAACAGAACCAAAACCAACAACAGAAAACAGACGGAAACAAAAAACCTTCAAAAGATTCGAACTCCCAACTCTTGCAGAGTTTTGCATGAAACCCATTGCACATGACTGGAACTCCCACCACTGGTAGAGTTTTGCAGGAAAGTTACGGCACGTGCAGCCTGACTGTTAGAGTACATGACCCTGACGCCTGTGCGCTGTTGCAGCGTGCTCCATCTGTCGGCTCTTTGAAGTGGGAGGCAGCAGGGGAACTCTGGACACATCTGTTGAGACTGCTTTGCATATGGATGATCCGCTGGCGTGAAAGTTATCACTGAACTACCTTTGAAACCAGTGCGGCACGGTGATGAAGATGACGACGACGACAATGACGACGATGATGATGATGATAATATGTGTGTGTGTGATTTATTTGTGTGTGTGTGTGTGTGTGTGTGATTTGTGTGGTGTGTGTGTGCGTGTGTACATGTGCGTGTGTACACGCGCGCGCGCGTACATGTGTGTGTGCGCCCCTCGTGCACGCACGCGTGCAAGCATGCACACACGCAAGAGTGCTCGCATCCTTGTTTACACAACAGAGAAACACTTCAGTCTCTTGTCAGGCGAATCCAAGTCACTGTAGAAAGAAGCGGTCCATTGCTCATGCGGTCGTTTATGATGTGCCAATGGGTGGTTTAGTGTGTGGGAGCTTCTTTATCGGCAACAATTAATCTGTTGCGTCTGCCGTGATGCTTTTTGTTCGCTCCCCCGTGGCAATAGACTCCGTCTGCTTTATTTGCTTCTGTATCTCTGGGCTGTCTATCTGAATACATCGTGTGGGACATTTCCCTGTCTGTCTGTTTGCCTTTCTGCCTGTCTCTCTGTCTGTATGTATGTATGTTTTGTGCGTGTGTATGTATGTATGTATGTATGTATGTATGTATGTATGTATGTATGTATGTATGTATGTATGTATGTATGTATGTATGTATGTATGTTCAAATGTACCAGTTTCTGTGTGATTACTATAAGTAACTAAGGGGGAGGGGGGCATGATTCATCCAAGGTCACACAGTTTGGTGGATTTTAGCACTGCAGATACTGCATGTGATCAACACTTTTAAGGGTGCACGGGCCCTGTTATATACTTTAGAGTTGAAAGCCCTACCAATTCCGACCCTGATACTTGATTATCCCAATAAACAGAGAAATTCACACCGCTGCTCTGAACATTACAAAGTACATAATCCTGCTGTAGACTTTATAGAGTGCATAGCCCTGCTGTAGACTTTATAGAGTGCATAGCCCTGCTGTAGACTTTATAGAGTGCTTAGCTTTGCTGTAGACTTTATAGAGAGTGCATAGGCCTGCTGTAGACTTTATAGAGTGCATAGCCCTGCTGTAGACTTTATAGAGTGTGTGCTGTTAGCTTTGCTGTAGACTTTATAGAGTGCATTAGCCCTGCTGTAGACTTTATAGAGTGCTTAGCCTTGCTGTAGACTTTATAGAGTGCTTAGCTTCTGCTGTAGACTTTATAGAGTGCTTAGCCCTGCTGTAGACTTTATAGAGTGCATAGGCCATGCTGTAGACTTTATAGAGTGCATAGCCCTGCTGTAGACTTTATGGTGTGAAGTTCTGGTATAGACTTCATAGAGTGCATAGCCCTGCTGTAGACTTTATAGAGTGCACAGCCCTGCTGTATACAGTGCCCTGGATACCCTTGCCTTAAACTTACCATGTATACACTGCTGTAGATTAACCCTACACGGGCCTTGCACAGCAGACTACTTCTTGCAGGCCATCTGTCCCTTGTTTGAAGTTTGGAAGAGAAGAACTCTGCCAACACATGCTGGACTGCTTTGCTTTTTTATGATGCTTGCAGCAGGAATGTTGCCACTGAAGTGCGGCTTGGAAAGGAGGAGTGAGGGGTGGTGATGGGTGTGTGCTTGTTAACATGACATGGCAACACTTGTGCCCTTGTCGAGGGAGGGAGTAGACAATCACACTCTACAGAAGCGGCAAGCCCCGCTTTGTTCAGGCTGTCTGTCATCTAGGGTGTGTGAATGTGGGGGGTTTAGTGGGTGAGCCACTTGTGTCACTAGCCAGTAACCTGTTAAGTCAGCGTTTATGCTGGATGTATATTATCTGTTTTCATTCTTCTT
>CM060316.1:45304542-45307042 GCA_030674155.1 Stramonita haemastoma | reverse complement strand
ATCAAAACATTGCCAAAATGTAGTTGTGTTTATAAGACTTTGTCTTTGGGTTGTGGGCGATTTAAACATTCAACCTTCAGCAGAGAGTACTCTTGCTGCCTCACTCAGGTGTGCATGACCCTCCGGCATGCTGCAGCTGCTAGGCCTATCTATCTATCTATCTATCTATCTATCTATCTATCTATCTATCTATCTATCTATCTATCTATCTATCTATCTATCTATCTATCTATCTATCTATCTATCTAGCCATCTGTTGGTTGTTTGAAGTCTGAGAGAGAGCCAACATCTCGCACACAGACCTAAGATGGATGGACCACTTTGTACTTTTATGACGCTCTAGGCCAGGCAGAGATGTTGCCATTGAAGTGTGACTTTGAAAGGTGATGGTGATGATGATGGAGATGATGATGCTGAGGAGGAGGAGGAGGCGGAGGAAGAGGAGGAGGAGGAGGATGTGTGTGTGTGTATGTGTGTGTGTGTGTGTGTGTGTGTGTGTGTGTGTGTGTGTGTGTGTGTGTGTGGTATGTGTGGTGTGGTGTGGTGTGATGTGGTGTGGTGTGCGTGTGTGTGTATGTGTGTGTGTATAATAATAATAATACATGGAATTTATATAGCGCTATATCTTGTAAAAACAAATCAATGTATGTGTGTGTGTGTGTTTGTGTGTGTGTGGTTTTTGTGCGTGTGTGTGTGCGTGTGTGTGGTGTGCATGCTAACATCACATGAGCAACACTTTTGCCTCCATCAAGGGAATAAACAGTCACGCTGGAGGCGAAAGAAGCTTTGTTCAGGCAGTTGTTAATGACCTGCGAATGCTCAGAGTTTATTGTGTGAGCCACTTTATCACCTCCCGGCCTCGGGATTAATTTGTAACGTCTGCCTTTGCTCTAGGGTCCCTTGCTGGCTCTGTGGTCTCCGAAGCATTCTTTCTTATGCACCGCTGTTTTGTATCTCTCTGCCTGTGTGAATGCCTTTGTACCTTTGTTTATCTATCTCTCTGTGTGTAGGTAGTTTGTTTTTTTGTCCTTCTGCCCCTTTCCTTACTCAACCTATGCACGGTTTCTGTCTGACAAATTCAATGTTCCATAAATAAATGACTTTTCTCTAAGATATTATTGTGTATTTAGCATATAAATGACTGTCTACGGAGACAAAAAAAAAGGACATAAACCTGACAGGGCATAAGAGAAGCCTACAGACACGGGAATGAGGAGAATTCGTCTTCTTTGTCGTCGTCGTTGTCGTTGAACACTCTGACAGCATCCTGTGTTGTCTGTCATAATATGAGCGTAAATGCGTTAGGCTGCCGTTAAGCACCTAACAAATAAGGCCCAGCGCATCCCACCCCGGCATGTGGAGAATTCTAAAACTAATGTTGACAGGCGTATTACATAGTAAACCCTGGACGATTGCTGGTATGTGTCATGTCATGTGCCAGATGAACTCTTTCGGAAAGAAAGCAGCTAGCTCTGTGGTATTCTGTTGAACAGCTTTGTGCTTTTACAATGCCGCAGGCAGGAATACAGAAAGTGAAGTGTGCCTTTGAAAACAAAGTGAAGTGTGATGATGATGATGTGCGTGTGTGTGGTTTGCTAACTCAACACAGCAAGGTTTCCTCTTTGTCAGCTAAACGAACAATCAGTCACTCTGGAGGCAAGCGGAGCTTTGTTCAGGCAGCCGTTAATAGCGTGCGGATATGAGCAGTTCGGAATATGAGATCTTTCATTATCAACGATTAATCTTGTATGTCTGCCTCCCTTTGTTGTATATTGGCGGTAACGCTCTTTGTGGTCGGTTTTTGTTTGCTTGTTGTTTTTCTCTCTTTTATTTTGCATGAGCCCGTATCTTCTTACATGTATGATTACTATGGATTATATATATATATATCTATATATACTATATATCTATATATATTTATATCTATATCTATATCATGATATATATAGTGATAGTAAATATTATAATAAAAATATGTATGAATAATATATTATATGACATATGAGTAGTAGGAAAGAAGTAGGTGAATGCACGAGGTTGAAGAAGTAAATGGATATGCACATTGAAGTAGAAGGTGTATGCACAGTGAAGAAGTATTAATATGCACATTGACGTAGTAGGTACATGAACATCAAAGAAGTAGGTTTGTGCATATTGAAGAAGTAGGTTTGTGCACATTGAAGACGTAGGTGTATAGACATTGTAGGCTTAGGGTTATGCGCATTGGAGAAGTAGGTGTATGTACAGTGAAGAAGTAGTTTCTGTTTAATTGAAGAAGTAGGTATATAACATTAAAGGCGTAGGCATAATTATGCGCATGGAAGATGTAGGTTTATGCACATTAAAGAAGTAGCTTATACTCATGAAAGAAGGTTTGTGAACTTTAAAGAAGTCTGTTTATACCCGTGTGCCTTGAAGAAATAGGTGTAAGGATGAAGTGGGATTATGTACAAGGAAAAGGAAGGTTAATGCGCATTGAAGAAGTAGGATGTGCGCATTG
>CM060316.1:45259542-45294542 GCA_030674155.1 Stramonita haemastoma | reverse complement strand
AAGATATCATTTTTATTCCTTTTGCTTTTAAATGTGTTTTGAAAATACCAAAGCACTCATTCTGACAACCTGTTACTAAATTAAACTTGCCCGTTTCTCATTTTGTCACATCCTGCAGTCTATCATTTCAATTTGTAATAATGTTGCACAGAATTGTCCAATTTTCAATCTGTTTTTTTGTACTTGATAGCCACTTTATTGCACATTAATAACATGTCAATAACTAAGAATTGTCCTCATGTGCACTCCGTCTCATTATGTGGTGGAGCGTCACATATATACACACATCAGTGTAAGTGTGTATGTATGTGTGTGTGATGCTTGCATTGGAGCGGTTTGCATATCTCTCCTTATTGATAGGACACCGTCTCGACATAGCATCACAGAGGCAGGTGGACATGCCGCCTATACCTGTCTGACTGTGAGGTGTGTTACATTCTCACCTGTCTCACCTGACTACAGACGCAACATCCATTCAACCTTCATAGTCAAAAACTCCACCCCACCCCCTCTTAATACACACACACACATACACGCACACACGCATGCACGCACGCACACACGCACAAACAGACACACAGACAGACAGACAGACACGCAGACAGACAGGCACACACACATACACGCACAAACAAACAGACACATACAGACAAACAGACAGGCACACACACACACATACACATCTTTTCTAGCACTCCCTGTCCACTCTAACCCCCCCCCCTCACCACCACCACCACGACCCCTTTCCCACGTTGTCCTCTCGACCATCCTCCCTCCCCATGTCTCATTCAGTCCCCTCATCCCCTTCCCTGACCCCCTCCTTCCCCACCATCCCCCCCTCTTCATGACTTTGATGTGAGGCAGGCGATCTCTCACACACACAGAGAGAGAGAGAGAGAGAGAGAGGAGAGAGGAGAGAGAGAGAAGAGAGAGAGAGAGAGAGAGAGAGGGTTGTTCCCTGCGGGGATAGACAATATGATGGACGACTAGGGGTTCAGAAGTATATTTATGGCCTGGCTCTGTCGCTGTCTGTGTGTTTTGCTTGTATTTTCTGTCTGTCAGTGTTGGGGACTCTTCTGTCATTTTTTCTTTATTTTATTTTGGGGGAAGGGGTGAGGTGGGGATTTTTTTGGTGCTCTCTCTCTCTCTCTGTCTGTCTCTGTCTGTCTGTCTATCTGTTTCTGTGTCTCACTGTCTGTCTCTGTCTCTCTCTGTCTCTGTGTCTCTGTGTCTGTCTGTAAGTCTGTTACTCAGCCTCTCTTTTATGTCTCTGTCTTTGTCTCTATCTCTGTCTCTCTGTTTCCCTGTGTCTGTGTCTCTGCTTCTTTCTGTGTGTGTGTGTGTGTGTGTGTGTGTGTGTGTGTGTGTGTGTGTGTGTGTGTGTGTATGTATGTGTATGTGTGTGTGTTTGTGTGTGTATGTATGTATGTGTGTGTGTGTGTAAACCTTCTCTCACCTTCTCGTAAACCAATGTTCTCTAAATCCTTGCACCTCTACACCCTCCCTTTTTTTTGCCCCTCCCCTCCCCCTCTCTCTTGTCCCTTCCCACCCCCCTTCAACCACCACTCACAAAATAAAAATAATAAAAAAAGGAACACACAGAAGCCTAATGAGCATATCAAAGGCAAAGCTGTCTAGACTGCATAATAAAATAAAACCTGAAGGCACAGAAGAAAGAAAAAAAAAAAAAGAAACAGAAAAAAATACAATAAAAAAAGATCGATGAGCGCTTGGGTGCGTGACATAATACGACCAGAATTTTGCCACGGCTGATAGATGGAGGTGTGTGTGTGGCGGGGGGGGGGGGGGGGAGATAGAAAGATGGGGTGGAGGGAAAGAGGGATAGGGGGGGATAGGATAGAAGGATGGATGGGTGATGGATGATGGTAGAGAAATGGATAGAGGGAGTGAAGGAGGGAGGAATCGAACGTCAGGATAGGGATGGCGGCAGGTTGTTGATTGCAACTTCAAAGAGACCGCCACCAGAGAGCCGAGTATTTGATTACATGTGCTGCTGCTGCTGCTGCTGCTGGGCTGAATTGAATATCAAGGGATGGAGGGAGGCCAGGGAGGAGGGACGAGGGGGAAGGGAGGGAAGGGATGGGGATGGAGATGGGATTGCAGAATGTGAAGAGAAGAGGAGGAAGATAATGGGGGAAAGATGTATAGCAGTGCATAAAAAATGGTAAAGGTGGGGAGGGGTGGGGGGGGGGGGGGTGAAGTGCGAGGTTTTACAATGTATTAGATAGAGGTAGTGAGAAGATGATGGTGATAATGATAGCGGCTATGGTTGTGACAGTGTGGTGATGATAGTGGTAAGGTGGTGGTGGTGGTGATGGTTACATGTTACATGGTAGCAGCGTGGTGGTGTGGTGGTGGTGGTGGCGGCAGTAGTAGCTAGATTTCCCTCTGATTTGGAGTCGAGTGAATGCCGATACTTTGACTGTAATTGACAGTTCTGGTCTGTTGTCATCAAGGTTGGATATCAGTCAATAAAGTGATAGAATAATAGGATTCAGGACAGCTGTAGAAAAGCGATGTTTTTTTTATTTTTTTGCGAGGTGATTTGTTTTGGCGTTCATTTTTAAAGAAAAATCACCATTACCACATCCCTACTATTTCCAATACCATCACAAAGATAAAATCGTCCATTGCCTTGACTGGCCTTGTCTACTTTGTGTTTCATTACATCAGATCACACTATTTCTGTACTGTATTGTACTGTGTTGTGCTGTACTGTATTGTATTGTTGTACTACACTGTGCTGTACTGTACTGTACAATATTGTGATGTTCTGAATTGTATTGTAGTGTATTGTATTGTGCTGCGCTTTAAAAAAAACAACAACAACAGATGGCTAAAGACAATATCGTAACATTTCAGGCAATAATAACAACATGAGGTAGGCCTTGGCACTTTGCTTAACAGGAACAAACTGCAAACAGATTGGGCCTACTTGTTATATGATTATGTCATATTTGTGTGACATAGGTTTTCTTTAGACCACCCACAGAGCCCCAGACCTATTTTTAAAAAAACATCCTTCCATCACCCCTAAACTACAACCATCACTGACTTCATTATTTCTGCAGCCCTTATCCTACGTCCTCGAGGGGGGGGGGGGGGGAGGGAGGGGGCAGGGAGGGGGGTGCTACTCCTCCTCCAATGTCCCGAACGTTCATCTTTAATTCATTCCACTCACGGGACTGTAATCAAATATTGGGCTGTGGGGAGCGCTGTCTTTGAAGTTGCAATCAACAACCTGACGCCATCCCAGTCCCCTTCCTGCCCAGTCAGCCAGCCAATCCTCTCTTCCTCCCTCCCTCCCTCCCCCAGTCCCTCCCTCTGTCCATTCATCCATCCAATCGCCCATCCATCAGCTCTAAGCTCTATTATGTCACACTCCCATTGCCACATCGATCTTTATTTTTTTTCTTACTAGTTATTTTTTTGTTTTGTTTTTAATGGATATTGCAGTCTAGACAGGTTTCTCTTTGATCTAATCATTAGGCTTCCGGCTTTGTTTTTTTTGTTGTGGTTGTTTTGTTGTTGTTGTTAAGTAGTGCTGTTAGGTTTTTTTTATACTATTATTAATATTATTACTCTGTGGTTAGTTTACGAGCCAAGCAAGAAGAGAGAGAAGAGAGCGAGAGAGAGAGAGAGAGAGAGAGAGAGAGAGAGAGAGAGAGAGAGAGAGGAGAGAGAGAGAGAGAGAAGACAGAAGACAGACAGACAGACAGACAGACAGACAGACAGACAGACAGACAGACAGACAGACAGACAGACAGACAGAGAGAGAGGGGGGGGGGAGGGCGCAACTTTTGAGAACTTGCACAAAATATATTTTGATGAGTATGCGAAAGCAGTTTTTTTTTTTTGGTGTGATCTGATGAAAATGGCCATTAGCATACCAATGTACGACCAGATCATGGAGTTGCATTCAGTTCGTTTTATTTCTTTTAATTTTGATAATTATATGAGCATTTCCAAGTCATTCATTTTGTGAGATGGACAGGGAAACGTCTCGTTTTGAAGATTGGATGACCTGTGTGTGTGTGTGTGTGTGTGTGTGTGTGTGTGTGTGTGGTGTGTGTGTGTGTGTGTGTGTGTGTGTGTGTGTGTGTGTGTGTGTGTGTGTGTGAGTGGAGGAGAGAGTGTGAGTGTGTGTGTGTGTGTGTGTGTGTGTGTGTGAGTGTGTGTTGTGTGTTGTGTTTTGTGTGTGTGTGTGTTGGTTGTGTTGTGTGGTATGATGTGTGTGTGCGTGCTGTTGCGCGTGTGTGTGTGTATGTATGTACGCGCGCGTGCGCAATTAACACACATTCTGTGCCAATATCTTAAGTCTACTTGCCCCCTCTTTTTCTTTCTCTTTCCCCCATCCCTCTCCCCCCTTCTTCCTCCTCCTCTTTCCCCTTCTCTAATATTTTCAACCAGTTCGTTTCAAACAGTATCACTTTACTGCCAAGCTCTTCGATTTGCTCACATTACATACTCAGCGTTGTAAAATCTCCATACATTATCTCTTTTTTATTATAGTTGTTTATATTATTATTATTATTATTATTATTATTATTATATTATTATTATTATTATATCATCATCATCATCATCATCATATCATCATCTCATCATCATCTATTATTATTATTATTATTATTATTATTATTATTATTGTCGTCGTCGTCGTCGTCATCGTCGTCGTCGTCATCATCATCATCATCATCAGTAGTAGTAGTAGTAGTAGTAGTAGTAGTAGTAGTTAGTAGTAGTAGTAGTAGTAGTAGAATTATTTATTATTATCATTATATTTTATTATCTTTTTTTTTTATTAATTACTATTATCATCACATCACCATCATCATCATCATCATCATCATCATCATCATCATCATCATCATTCATCTTATCATCATTATAATAATACTAATCATCATCACTATTGATCTCACAGGCTACAACAGCGGCAAGATCGCCATCTTCGAAGCCGGGGGCTGGGCAGTCGTCGCGGGGACCCGCGGGCCCCTTACCGGCAGCTGCTGCACGACTGGGGCAGGCTGGAGGGGGCCACGGTCACCGCCTTCCTCCGCGCACTGCGCAACCTGGGCCGAGCGGACGTGGTCAAGTATCTGCAGGCGGAGTGTGCCGAGCAGCTGTTGCAGCCCCTCACTTCTACCGCTACAGCTACTGCTACCACTGCTACTACTACTGCCGATTCTAGTTCTTCTTCTACCCATGCCACTACTACTGCTACTATGACTGCTACTTGTAGTAGTAGTAGTACCGCCAGTACCAGCGCGCCTGCTACAGAGTCTGTTTCTGCCGGGATGCTGACAGTGGCGTTGTGTCCTCCGCCGCATAATGTTGTATAGCTGTTGTTGTGTGAAGAGGGTTAGGGTGTTAGTTGGTGGGGACAATGATATTTTTTTTGGTTTTCACGGTAGTGTGTGTGTGTGTGTGTGTGTGTGTGTGTGTGTGTGTGTGTGTGTGTGTGTGTGTGTGTGTGTGTGTGGTGTGTGTGTGTGTGTGTGTGTGGATACGGAATTCAAAGGGAATAGTTGAGTTACAAAAAAAAAAATGTGGAGCTAGAACTCTGCCCACCGTTTCTGTTACGCCACTGTACTTGTGGAACTACTGTGACTGAGACTGAATCCGATGATACAGCGTTTGGAAACAAAAAGCAGAACTGACAAACTACAATGCACAGCCCCTGTGCTCAGTATGAGGCCACCTACTCAACTAAATTGTACTGTCACGGCATAAGTCGGAATATACATGCGTATTACATATTAGAGCACTGAAATGAAGGGTAGAGTAAAGAAGATTACCTGTGTGTGTGCATGATGCGTGTGGACGCATGTATGTGTATGTGTGAAAGGGGGGGGGAGGGGGGTAAATCGCGTGAACGCTTGACACTGGTACCAATGACCACCATAACTGACAAAAAGTGAGTGGCATCAGCAGTGGCATGAGCAGCAGCAGCAGCAGCAGTAGCTACAACATCGGAAACAGCATCTTCCTGACAATAAACGATTCTAGTGGATGGGAAGCTAGGCGAGTCGAGTGCTATGCAGGCTTTTTGAAGAGACTGGCCCAGTGTAAGACATGAGGGCTGTTGTGTTGGGGGGTTTTTGTTGCAAGTTTTAAAAAAGGAAATCTGGCTTTCCTTCCCCTAACCTTACCAATAAAACATTGACATAACGACTGAAGGGGTGTTGTGAAGGGGAAAAATAGGACACTGGAAGTGTGGTTTTTAAAGCGGCTTTCCACAGCACGCACTGGGCAAACTATGTTTAGCTTCATGCTGACCCGGCAGCGCTGGGGACAAAGGGACTGCATCTGTCGCCACTTCTTGTCTTCGTTGTTCGTCAGTTAATGGTTTTCTCCTTGTGTATGTTCATACCTTTCCAGTGAAGGGTAACACTGACGTGACACCATTAATTTGACGTCACTGAGTCCACGATGATGTTTCTGATCTCCGGTGACGTTTCCCTTTGCCTTTAACAAACGTCATTGATCACTGATGACGTCAAGGTGGGATAGATCACAGACAAATAATTATGTCCTGAACATTCCTGTGTTGAAGCTGTAAATGAGGTGACAGTTTCATTGTTTTTTGTGATTGTTTTTGTTTCGTTTTCTTTTTTAAACCAAAGTGTGTGTGTGTGGAACTCATCACTGATAATATTTAATCACGTCATGTCAGAGCCTAAGATCAACTGATGATGTCAACCGGACAGCTGACCCTGTAGTGTTATTTCTGGGATTCCATGAAGAAACGTTTTCTGCTAAGCATGGGGCTGTTGGTTACTGATGTTTTACACGTGGCCTGCAAATACCATGGCCCAGATTTCTAAAGCTTAGTTTTTATCTGTTCATCCGTTTAAAGCTAAAAGCATTTTTGATAGTGTCTTACTTTAGTGTCAACTGACTAGTGAGTATGTTCGAAGCCGAACACAATTTTCTGTATGATCTACTTTATTTAGCACGTCATGTAGATAATAACAGATTACATTCACAGCATTAGTTCAAAGATTGTTTTATACACGATCTTTTTTTTTCGTTAGGGTTTTATTTTCTGATCAGGTTGCTAGGGGTTGTGAGTGAGACAAACCACCGCAATATTTTGTTTTGTAGTTTTTGTTTTTTGGATTGGTTGTCGTGGACTGTTTTTATTTTTTTTTTTTATTGTTTGCTGTCTGGTACAGCAGTTCCAAAATGATGAGCCATACACAGTTTTGGTGACTGCTCTGTCAGTCAGGTTGGATGATTGATTGTGTGATTGATTGATTGGTGGATTGATTGTTGACTACCTGGTTGGTTGATCTTTTTGTTCATATGTTCATCAATCTACTTACTATTTTATCATTTGCATGCAGGCACTGATTAACTTTCTTTCTTTTTCTCTCTTTTGTTTTAATACACAAACACATACGCACATAACACACACGCACGCACCATAACACCACAGCACGCACAGCAGAACACACACACACACACTATCCCATTTTGATTGTCATGTATTCCGAAGTGATTGGTTCATTCGTGCATGAGTGTGTATCTCGGTATGAGTGAGTTGTGAGTGGTGTGTGGTGTGGTGTGTGTTGTGTGTGTGTGTGTGTGTGTGTGTGTGTGTGTGTGTGTGTGTGTGTGTGTGCTCGTGCGCGCACGTGCGTGTGAGGAGAAGGAAAAAAAGAAGTAGGTTTGTTGTATGTACTGTATTCAAACGCACGCATGGCAATATGCAATTCTATGTGTGTGTGTGTAAGTATGGTAAGAGTGAATGTATAGGTACGTGACTGCCTATGTAGACGAAGGTTACACAGGCTACAGACAGACAGTTAGAATTAATGCGAGTCCAATACTCTTGATGATGATTTCAACAGATGATTTTGATTGATATTTTCACCGTTTTCTTGCCATGACGAAATAGTGCGATAGTTGTGTGGTTTTTTCTTTCATGCGATTTCTCACACAATTCATTCTCCTTTTTTGCGCGCGCTTAAAGTGATATTTTCTATTTATAACATTTTTTCGATGTCGGATTTATTGATCATATTGAAGATGTATATCAGTTTATTTAATGTGTATATATTATGTATGAATTGGCCCTTGGTGCATGCCTGTGTAAGTATGTGTGTGTATGTGTATGTGTGTGTGCGTGTGTGTGTGTGTTTGTGTGTGTGTGTGTGTGGAGAGAGAGAGAGAGAGAGAGAGAGAGAGAGAGAGAGAGAGAGAGAGAGAGAGAGAGAGGAGAGAGAGAGAGAGAGAGAGAGAGGATTGAGATTGATTTAAAACGTTTTTCTTGATTAAATATTTATGCAAATACATCATCTTCTCTGTATGTGTGTGTGTATGTGTGTGCCATTATTGTGGGCATAGCTGCTTAAAGGTAAGACATTTAGGGAAGGTAGGTAATGTTTCTAAGGAAGGAGCACAGCAGAGCAAATGTTCAACCTCAGAATAATCTGTGAGAAGAACTTGCAACACCAGCAAGATCTTTACTACGTCTTTGCAGTATCAGATGAAGGATCAAATTCTGAAATTTTCTCCCGAGATAGCCCAGACTACAGCAACAATGACCAAACTGAAAGTCCTCTGGAATGATAAGAACATCGCCATCAGCTGCAAGATCTGACTGATGTGTTCCCTGGTCCAATCCAATCATAATGATGTTGCTTATAGCCCCGCCGACCACATAGGCCATAATTATCAGGGCTATCACCTATGTGTTCCCTGGTCATGTCCATATTTCTGTACGCATGTGAAACGTGGACCATAACAGCAGACCTTGAAAGGACACACAAACACCTCCCCCACCCCCCACACCCACCCACCCACTCACACACACACACACACACACACACACACACACACACACACACACACACACACACACACACACCACACTCTCTCTCTCTCTCTCTCTCTCTCTCTCTCTCTCTCTCTCTCTCTCTCTCTCTCTCTCTCTCTCTCTCTCAGTTTGATGACCCAAGTTCGATTTCCGTTGGAGGGGACTTTTCCCCTGGAGTTAACATCAGTGCTGATCTCTACTCTCCACTGAAAGTCTTTCGGTTGAGACCGTAAATCGAGGCCCCGTTTGTGAACGCACGCAGAACATCTTTGCACACGTTAGATCCTGTTCCGCTTTTCGTAAGAGTAGGCCATTGTGTGCCGGTGGGAACAGATGACAAAATTTTCAAAACAGCATACACACGGGGACAGGACGTAAAAAGCACACGAGTGCTTATTCCACTATCCTCGATATAAAGAAAATAATAAAAAATTTTTTAAAAAAAAAATTATACTATAATCTCTCTCACTCCTCTTGCTCTCTCTCTCTCTCTCTCTCTCTCTCTCTCTCTCTCTCTCTCTCTCTCTCTCTCTCTCTCTCTCTCTCTCTCTCTCTCTCAAATACAACCATTATTTTATTACAACTTTTATTGTAACATATTTCAAAACAAATCGTTCATGCATGATTTTTTTTTTCACAGAAAGCTCATTCCATGGTCATTTATATATAATTATATGAGAAAAGAGAAAAATATGACTCCTCTTCACTTACCCTCCACCCCCCCACCACCCTCTCCCTCCTCTACCTTGTCCATCGTCCCACCCACTCATACCGCCCCCCCCTCCCCCTCCTTTCCCTCATATGCCCCAATAGGCATCTGCAATGGGAGAAAACAAAACAATGCAACACTTTCAACCGTTACAAGTTACACAGTGCAATGTGCCGTACAGTAGCCTAGCAGGATAGATTGGCTCACACAGGTAAAATAATGTTGATATAGCTATTCCGGTGATGATATTACTCTTGTTACACACAACAAAACCCAACAGGATTTTCAATTTACGTGAGCTTTGTTTTCTGGGTCTTTTTTTCCGGGAGGGGGGGGGGGGGGGGGGAGGAGGAGGGGTAATGAGGAGGAGGGGGGGGGGAGTGAGAAAAAAATTCCATTCTATCCAGTCGTTGTTACATTTGCAAGACAGAGAAAAAAATAAAAACCGTGCGCGCACACACACACCAAGAAAAAAAAGTATTGCTCATCCTTTTTAAGTCAAGGTCTTGCAACACTGCATCATTTGTGTGGTAGGTTGATGGTACTGTCCCTAAATCGGTTAGCTCTCGCTGGGACTGTAATAAGAAATCAAACCAACCATCCTGCAGTATCAGTAGGAAGTGGATGATAAGTTTTTTTTTTGTAATTTTTTCAGAGCGCCAAAAATACGCCGTGTCAGAGACATTAATTTTGTTTCTTAAGACTTCACTTTAACCCATCCTCCTATCCCTTCTGCTCTTGTTCCCAACCGGTACTCTACCAACCATACACTTCCTAGTCTCAACATTAAAAAAAAACTAATTCATATATTCCCCCTCCATCTCCCTTTCCAATCGCGGCACCTTAAGATGAACAAATTATGGCAAGACAAATGTCACGCAATGCTTTCTCACGTCTACTTTACTTTATTTAATTGCCGATGACAAACGTGACAGCACACGTGATCCAGGTGAACAGAATGAAAGCAGCATGGCACGCGGACACTAAGGAAGCTGAAATCCTAAAGTCTTTAGCGCTTGAAGTCCGAACTCGCACCATCTATCAGCTGAAGTACCCCCCCCCCCTCTCCCCCCTCTTTTCTATACACCCAATCACCTACAGCATCATTTATACCTTTAATGCAACAGTCTTGGCGAAATATGGAGGGGGGCAGTTTCAAGCGAAGAATGACCATTGATTTCTTCTATGACAATTATTTACTTAAGGTTGGAACCTTTTTTTTTCTTTGCTGTGGTTTTTGGAAAGTAGAGTCAGGGAATGTGGTACTTTCCTTTTTCATGTTTACAGTGACCGTTTCATCAATAATATCCGATCCAATCCAAATGGCAAGAAAGTTTAGCTTGTGACTTCCTGTTCCACTGTTAACCCCCCCCCCCCCCCACCGCGATATCTTTTTTTCCAGTTTCTGATCATTAATTAAAAAAAATATGTCCTTAGGTTTTGTAGTTTAATGTTTGAGAAATTATTCATTTAAGCCAAGGTAGGAAAATAACGACGAATTCCTTCTCCATGATTTTTTTTCTTAAAATTTAAAATGAAGGTGAAAGGGCACGTTATTATTTTTCTAAGTACCCGTGCAGCATTTTTCATTTTCTTAGTATTTTTTTCTTTTATTCTTCCCTTTTTATCATCGTTTTACCCTATCTTGATCAATCATTGAGTTGTCTTGGCGCCAATATTTGCAATAACGAGGGAGAGGTTTGATAGCTCGTTTCAGAAATACTTGGCAAAAAGAATGAATACCGCAAGACATCTTGGTAAACACGCGCCATCAAAGCAAACATGTCAAACAAAAAAGCGAATTCGTTCAACATCGTAATGATCAACGTCTGAATTGAACAATCTGATGACCCGTTTCTAGAGTAAAGAAGATACCCATACACACCTCCTTTAATGGTCACAATTCTGTCTAAACACCTAAACTGACATAAACTGAAAACGACTAAATGAAGAGCAACAACAACAGCAATAATGATAATGATAATAATATGAAAATTAAAACAATTAAAAAATAACGACGATGTTGGCAATGGTGTTGATAAGAAATAATATTTTTAAAAAATCATAATAATCATAAGAATAATGATAACGAAAACCACTTAGCGATTTTCATATGACCATGATACCAACTAACAAAAAAAAATCATGCCGTACATACCACGATAAGTCATGTAGTACGTTAAATGAATACAAAAAAAAAAAAAAAAAAGAACTAAAATCGAACCATCACATGCAAAAAAAAAAAAAATCCAACAAAAAAAAAACGTATTATCGTAATGTACACTCAACGACAGCCGTGAATATATCTACACTATATACACGACGACACATCGCGAGACACGGACCCTGCCCGTCTCCACAGCACTACTGCTGTCTGCATAATAAGTCATTTTTGATCATCACCTGATGATCAACACGACCTCAAGGACATTATCAACAAAAACATAGCTTGGGCATCATCATCATCATCCTCATCAAGTCAACAAGATCTGGCCAGATGCCTCCAAAAATACATCATACATCAATTCTGAGGAAAAAAAAGCAAACAAACATGGCGAGCATAGTATATGTGTGATATTATAAATAACCGTACACGTCCCAGTTCAGGACCACGTGATAATATAGACAGCCCAGTAACGGGACCAGGAACTACAAGTTGTACTTCATGTGACCTTCAGGTATCTTTGCAAGCATCACTAATCAGAATACAGTTATCGTAATATGATGTACAAAAGGGAATCACAGCGTAATAATGATCAAGTATGTATATACTTTTTTTTTTTTTTGCATGCATATACCTGATACGCGAGATGCACTATACAATCAGCCAGTTTAGCTCCAGGTTCCAGATTCTTCACAGCCCTGGGACAGGGGAGGGATATGATGATGGGGGTATGAGATGTGAAAGAACTGGGAAAGGGATGGGGGTGAGGGTTAGGGGGCGGGAGAGGTGCTGGTGGGCGATGGGATAGGTTGTGTGTGTGTGGTTGTGTGTGTGTGTGTGTGTGTGTGTGTGTGTGTGTGTGTGTGTGTGTGTGTGTGTGGTGTGTAAGTATGGGTGTGTGTGTTTGTGTGTTTGTGTGTGTATGTGTGTGTGTGTGTGTGCGCGCGCGATGTGTGTGTGTGTGTGTGTTTGTGTGCGACTGCAGACAGAAATCATGAAGATGAGACAAATATTCAAAAGTATTTATTCATGGATATGTGACAACAATTGGGAAACATGACCCAGCTCCTCGAAAAAGATACTGGGGAAATGATGACAGTTGGATAGATATAGAGGGGAAACAGCTCTTGCATTATCAATGGATATGGAGTTGATATTGGGCAATATCCTTCACGGACATGGGACAGCGATTCCAAAAATATAACTGACTGATAAAATGCAGCTTAAAGATGATTGGCAGACACGGGGCAGACAACTAACTGGCAATATAATTTACGAATAAAAAAGTAACTATTCAGAAACGTGATCGAGGGGCATTGGACCATGGTACATCATAGTGCATAATTACTCTCTACCTCCCTTTTTCTTATAGACGCGCAGGTGCGCGCATACACGAGAGAGAGAGAGAGAGAGAGGAGAGAGAGAGAGAGAGAGGAGAGAGAGGAGAGAGAGAGAGAGAGAGAGAGAGAGAGAGAGAGAGAGAGAGAGAGAGGAGGAGAGAGAGAGAGAGAGAGAGAGAGAGAGAGGAGAGAGAGAGGAGGCGAGAGAGAGAGAGAGGAGAAACATTTTGCGATTCATACAATCATTGCACTTCTTTCAGCTTTGGACTCTATTCGGCAATATGTGAGAAAAAAAATGACCGTGGAGGAAAGTAGAAAAAGAAAAATAGAACGAAAAAAAGAGAAAATTACACTTGTAACAAAGCCGGTGGGGGACGATAATATCAAAGTTACAAAAAATGAAGAAAGCATACACACACATAAATCAACGGAAGAGAACAACAATTGAAAAAAAAAAGAAAACTGAGGATTAACAAAGCAAAACCGATATATATATATATATATATATATATATATATATATATATATATATCCATACATATATATATCCATACATATATATATCCATACATATATGTGACGCTCCACCACGAAATGAGTCGCTTAGCACATTACCTAATTTTGCGCTAGGAGCCTTTAAAGGCAGGCAGGGGTCAAAGTGTCAATTTTAAGATTTTGATGGATTATTAAACTAGATCTGTTTATTTACCTTATAATGAAATATCAAGGCATAATTTTTATTCCTTTTGCTTTTAAATGTGTTTTGAAAATACTCAAGCCTCATTCTGACAACCTGTTACGAAAATAAACTTGCCCGTTTCTCTTTTTGTCCCATCCTGCAGAGTATCATTTCAATTTGTAATAATGTTGCACAGAATTGTCCGATTTTCAATCTGTTTTTTGTATTTGATAGCCACTTTATTGCACATTGGTAACATGTCGGTAACTTGTAATTGACCTCGGGTGCACTCCGTCTCATTATGTGGTGGAGCGTCACATATATATATATATATATGAAAAGGTTTGATGACATCTACAGCTGCAAGGTAAAACAGGCCACAGACTGAAGCTATGTTTATTCATAACCATGTACATACAAACATATATATATATTACCAGAACAAAACACGACAAAAGAAAGGAAGAAGAAGAAGAACAACAAGAGAGAGAGAGGACAGCAGAGTTTACAAAACTAATGAGCATTTTTGCCAGTCACGTCTGGTTTTGTTCTGTTGACTCAAAACGGATTACATAAAACGCCCTACATTTCAGTTACTGGCTCCACAATAGGTATATTGGGTGTATGCCGCGCGCGTGCGTGTGTGTGTGTGCGCGCGTGCGTGCGTGCGTGCGTGTGAATGCACCCAGTCTCCTAAGCATATCTATTACCAACAGGTCAGTCCTCCCAAACAGACTGTATTATAAACACTTTATCACCATCTAAGAAGTGTTTGCTGAAAAGTCTAGCTAAGCGCATGTTTTTCAACATTTATCCACATAAATGCTAATGTCTTCCATCATCCATCTATCCATCCGTCCATCCATCCATGAGCCAATCATTAATCAGTCAAAACAATATGGAATTAAACAAATACAATACACTGAACCTCCTTCGACTTCTGTACTGACCTACTGAACATTGCCATTTATGGATTTGTGTATCTACCAATGCATCCACCCCTCTGTCTGGCTACCTATCTGACTAGCTACCTACCTACTCACCTACCTAACTTCCTACCAATCAATCAATCAGTCAATCAATCAATCAATCAATCAATCAATCAATCAATCAATATCTATCTCTATCTACCTCTCTATGTCTCTAGCTCTATCTATCTATATCTATCTACCTCTCTATCTCTCTATAAAACAAGGATATATACTTGCTTATCTTTTCTATCACATTGCCCTTTTTTGTCAAATTACCTGGACGATTTCTTATGCAGAATGAAATTAAAAGGACCACGTAAAATGGATCAGTGAAAAAAAGTTGAGACAAGAGATGCCTTTGCCGCATTTTAACACACACACACACACACACACACACACACACACCACACACACACACACACACACACACACACACACACACACACAAACACACGCACATGCACGCATCAGATCAAATACTCATAAAAGGTTTTTGTGTGTGTGTGTGTGTGTGTGTGTGTGTGTGTGTGTGTGTGTGTGTGTGTGTGTGTGTGTGAGAGAGAGAGAGAGAGAGAGGAGGAGAGAGAGAGAGAGAGAGGGAGAGAGAGAGAGAGAGAGAGAGAGAGAGAGAGAGAGAGAGAGAGAGAGAGAGGAGAGAGAGAGAGAGAGAGAGAGAGCGAGGGAGAGAGAGAGAGAGAACAGAGACAGAGACAGACAGACAGACAGAAAGACAGACAGGAGGACAGACAGAAAGGCAGACAAGACAGACAGAGACAGAGAGTAAGAGAGTCGACAGCAGCGTTTACAGCAGCAGCAGCAGCAGCAGAAAATACTAGACAATGCTTCCATGAACTCATCACAAGTTTACATCTTCAGTGAATCTTTGCCTACAGTTCACCAACTAAGCATTGCAAACAAACACCAGTAACAACACTGAACCTAGCAGAAACTTGTGCATTGGAGTGAACACACGCACACACGCACGCACGCATGCACGCACGCACGCACGCACGCACACACACTTGATTTTCTTCTCTCCTCCTTTCTTAGAATATGCATTTTTTTCTGTGGTATGTGCACGTATGATATGTATGTATGTATGTATGTATGTATGTATGTATGTATGTATGTATGTATGTATGTATGTATGTATGTATGTATGTATGTATGCGCGCACACACTCACACACACACACACACACACACACGCGCGCGCGCGCGCGCGCGCATGTGTGTGTTTTCAGCCACAATATATGCATCACGGGTTAGAAAAATCGCAGCTTAAAACTTACAAAACGCTCAACAACAGCAAATGTAAACATAACAACATCAACACCAACAATAACAGCAACAAAAAATGCATGCATTTGATCTTGTTATCACCGTATATAAAATATAAATAAACATCTTATAAAAAAATTATTACAAGGCAGGAAAAAAACCGAAGAAACCAAAATAAAAACAATAACAACAACTGTAACAAAGGTAACAACTGTAACAAAAACCGATATAAAAATGCCTGGCAGTGCGGGGTGCTGGACACAAGTGCTGCAAAACAAACCACACACACACACACACACACACACCACACACACACACACACACACACACACACACACACACACACAACACGCACCACAGCACACACACCACACACACCACACACAAAACACAAACACGCACTCAAACACACCAACACACCATGTGCACACAGACATTCTCTCTCTTTCTCACACACACACACACACTCACACTCACACACACGGACACATTTTCTCTCTCTCTCTCTCTCTCTCTCTCTCTCTCTCTCTCTCTCTCTCTCTCTCTCTCTCTCTCTCTCTCTCTCTCTCTCTCTCTCTCTCCCCTTTCCCTCTCTCAATTTCATAAAAAAAAATGTCCCAGTGGTTCATCTTGTATAAGGAGCACCACAGTCGTTTTGAATTCATTAAAAAAAAACCCAGAACAAAATCCAAAACAAAACAAACGCGCTTTAAAACAAGCCCGATACCCAAAAGACTCCAAACATGTCGTCGTCACTTCACTTCAAACGTGCGGTGCATCAACAACAACAGCATAAATACAGTCATGGTCATTCACAGCATGGTGAAAAACTGTAAGTTTGTGCTGATCAAGTATAGAGAAAACAACAACCCCTCTTGAAAAAATATGACGAAAACAAACAGAAAAAAAACATGTTTACATCAACAAGGAAGCAAGCAAAAAGTCTAAGAGAAATGAAAAGGACAGGAAATAGTCTGCGATAAGGACAGTAAAACAAAACAAAACAAACAAAAAACCTAACAAAAACAAAGCAAGCAATGAAAAATAGATAAAAAAAAAACAAAAAACAACCAAAAGAAACCGAAACAAAAACAAAAAGAGAAAGATTCCCAGCACTATTAAAAGTGCTACCAACTCAAAGATAAAGTCCTTAGAAAATCTTAGAGGTCCAAAGTGAACATCTTTTGGATTTGTTCCAATGACGTGAAGTTACCTGCAATCAAGACCTCTTTTCAGGTTGCGAAGTAGTTTGTTTAGCCTACACCTTATGAAAAACAAGTTAAGGAACTAAAGACTTTGACTGGATCGTACACCTGCTATTCCACAGGCAAGAATTGGTTGTCAAAATGGCCACGTCAGAATAATTATGCTCTTGCTCTTTCCATCTAAGAAAAGAAAGAATATCATATGTGAAATCATGCTTTCTATCAATAACTTTTCTTTCGATTTCATGAACGCGTAGTTTTCTGGAATTTTTCTTCACAGTAATTTGAACCCCCCCAAAAAATGGCTGGAAGAAAACGGGCAGAAAGATGGTATACGGAGCACAGCTCTTCAGGAGTGAACCTGGGCGCTATTTAAATACATTTCCCAGTTTAGTGTCAAACTGGCATATTTTTCTCCGCTTTCTACCTAAGAACATAAGTGATTAGTCTAGTATAACAAAAAAATGTTACTCTGATCAGGAAAGGGACAAAGCTTCGAGCTAAAGACTATTTTGAAACCAAAGTAACAGGATACAGACAGATAGTTGAACAGACAGAGAGATGGACACACAAAGCGGTGAGGGACCAGACACACAAACACAGTCTTTTTGTTCTTGGACTGAAAACCAAATCGTTATCACAAAGTTCATTCAGCCTCCCTTCCCCAGTCCTCTTTGGAGTTGTGATCTCACCTGCATCCCAGTCAGTAATATCAGCCCAGAGTTCTCTATGTACACATGCAGCTGTACAGTTTTTGCACTGACACGCTGAGTGACTCAGCTTCTACTGTACACCATCAGCATTATAACATACACATGACTATACACGGTTTACGGCAGCGTGCACATGCATATATGTTTACATCTCTGTGAAATATGTTTTCCGGTTATATCACACCACACACATACGTACACGCAAACGCACGCACGCACGCACGCACACACACAACACACACACACACACACACACACACACACACACACACACACACACACACACACACCACACACACCACACAACGCACACACGCACGCAAGTTTGAGTACATACGTCCTTGAAGCGAAACCAGTCCAATATCGATTTGTGACCAGTCATTGCGATAATCATTGTGAGTCTCAGGCTGGGAGAGGGGTGAGTAAGAGGTACAGGGCGTCACTCTTGGCTTCTGAGCAAGTACTGAATGTGAAAGAGGTATGTGTGTGTGTGTGTGTGTGTGTGTGTGTGTGTGTGTGTGTGTGTGTGTGGTGTGTGTGTTGTGTGTGTGTGTACGTGTACGTGTGTACGTGTGCTTACAGGGTGGCGGTTGTCGTGGTCTTTCTTTTACTTTCGTGCATCAGAATTTCAATTCTACAACTCTACCGCAGTGTGTTTGATGACTGAATTAAACACACTAAATGTACTGCATGCATTCTCAGAAAGTCGTTTTAAAACGAAACGAAATAGATCTATCTTTGAAACATGTTTCCCTTCCAAGTAAGCACCACAGGTTTACTAAAGTGTTAATATTGAGCACTTAACAAACTCGTCTTCAGTGTTATGGGTGCATGATTTGATGCCACACCAGATAAAAATAATGCATCTTAATGTAAGGGAGGTAATACACCGTGTAGACACAACCAGCGCGCTTGTGTCCCCTGACTTGTCAGACAAATGTGTTCCTTAATTTCTTGATGTTTTTTCCGGTTTCTTTGGTTAAAATCTGGAGTAAAATATCAGTCACAGTGTACCATATACATTCTCACTGAATAAAGGCATGCTTAAGTTTGTAAAGAGGTTCAAGGTGTTCAAACGGGGCTGGTCTGGATGTGGTTCTCTTACAAAACGATTATTATATTATGTGAAGTGAAACAGTCACATGTTGGAACTATTGATGATGATATTATTATGCCTCAAAACGATTTATCCTAACTTATGCCTGGTAAAGGTGCACACCTTTTTATGCTGGAGAAAAGAATTATGAATCACTGATAATCAAGACAGATCAAAATTATACAGAATATATATCAGCCCAGACTCATTCTCTGTCCCTTACACTTTTTCTTCGCATAATCTGAAGAAAAGGCTTTTCCACCCAGATGCGAACACAGCTGCAAACGATGTCATGTGAGTGTAAGGGTATATGCAATGGTTCTAACAATTGTGTTCTTGTGTTTCTAAACCAAAACGAAAAAAAAAGAAAAACAAAAAAAAAGAAAAGGGCAAAATCGGCATACAGTTTTTTAAATAGATATTTTTTGTGCAAATAATCCACACACACACACACACTCACAAACACACACATACACACACACTTAAAATAAACCAAAAAACAGAAACTCTACAATAACAAAAATGTCTGGCAAGAGCGTCACCGTAAAAAAACAACAACATCAAAACTTCGGTCTCACATCATCACTCACACCCTGTTGCTTCCCCAAAATAAAAATAAAAACCCCAAAACAATCTGTGTATATGTGAACGACTCACCCCTTCCCTACCACCCTCTCCACCTTTCCAAACGCTCTCTCCCTTCCAACTGTCCATTTCTTTTTCACACCATACATGTATATCCCACTCCGCCACCCCGCAACACACGTCTTCAGGATAGTGTACGGCCCTTGGTGTGTGCGCGCACGCACGCACGCGCACACACACACACACACACACACTCACACACACACACTCACACACACACACACACACACACACACACACACACACACACACACACACACACACACACACACAACACACACACACAGAGTGTGGGAGAGGGGGAGACAGCGAACGAACACGGGTCGCTGCTGCCGCTTGCTGCATGCTGCAAAAATTGAGCTCAGTAGAAGTATGATCATCGTCTTTGTATGTCTGTATACAGGTTCCGTAAAGCACTTCCAATATCAACATGTCACACACGTCTGATGAGTGATTAACCACTTGGTTTAGGGGTGGGGGGTGGGGGGTACAGGGGTGGGGGGTAGGGGGGAACCACAGTGCGCCGGGCAGGAGGGAGAAGAGTTGGGTGGGGGTTGTTTCCTGTTCTGGTATTTTAAAAAAAAGCCCAAAACACAACACCCTGTTGCTCGGTTTTAATATAAAGGCTGGGACTTGGTACACTAGATACTTCCGAATCCAGAGCATTCTGTGTCTGGTGAACAGTTGGGTGGGGGGTAGGGGTGGGTGGGGGGGGTTGAGGGAGGGCAGAGGAGGAGGGCTTGGGGGAGGGGGTGGGGAGAGGGCTGTTGATCAGTTTTCACTATGCACCATGAAACGATACAGAAGCAGGCTAAGCTCCTTTGGAGTCTATCGTCCAAGAAAACGACAACAACAACAAAAAATCAGAAAGAAAGTAATCTTTCCAGGATTTCAAACCTAAATGTCATCATCACTGTGCAAAAAAAAAATGCAGATAATTATCCACTACGCATTCACAGTGTTAGAGGCTAGTCCTGTACTGAAATAAGGGGAGGGGGCCCGGTGAAGGTCCACACACGAGTGCTCACATGTATACATGGACGTTATGAAGAGAGCCGGGCCGCGACAGGCACTGTCCAAATAGCTTTCCTCTACAGTGCCTCTCCCCGTAGGGTCATCTTCTTCATCATCGTCATCAACATCGTTTTCATCACAAAGCTGTCGATACAGCAACACCTTATTTTGTCAACACCAAGTAACAAACTACACCTCCACACACACAAAAAAGAATCAGCTTTTTGTTTGTTTGTTTCAGAACCTGTCACTTGCCCTTCTGAAATACAAGCAAGCAAATGCCTAACTCTTGCTTTTGCAAGCCCACGTCAGGTCACATCACGTCTCACGAAACGTCACTATCGCTTACTTGGCACTTCCAACTTTTCACATTTCTCAGGGAGCGAGCGTCTCTCTCTTCACTTCCCCGCTTTACGTCTAGACCACAGACTCGAACCACCACCACCCACCAACAAACACACACACACAGACACAGACAAGAGACTTGTGTGTGTGTGTGTGCTACACCCGCGACTCCGAAGGCAACTGTTCTCTGAAGGGCTTGTTGGTCTTCCTGCCCAGACTGCCCCGATCATGACAGAGTTCGCAGGGTTGGAGGAGAAATCGTTGTAGTAGTGGGACTCGATGTCCAACGACTTGCCGCGGTGGTAGTGGGGCGGGTGGGGCTGGCGGTAGGGGGGCAGGCCGTTGTGCAGGGGCTTGGTCTCCCACACCTCGTCGTCGTCCGGGTCGTTCTGGAAGTACTCGGGGTTGCCCACGGCGGGCATGGAGCGGCCCGGGGACCGTGCCCAGCATGTAGTCCGTCTCCCGCTCCTCCTGCCCCTCCTCGAACACTTTTCGTTCTGGTAGTAGCCTGTGGTGGGGGGAGATGCGTGAAGGACACGTGAGATGATTATTATACTGTCAGTTTGAGCATCAGGGGTGGGGTTGGGTTGTGCTGTATTCTTTCAGTGTCTGTTAGACTTAGCGGGTGGTATTGTGGGTCTACAGTGTTGTAATTGTTATGTGTGTTGCGTTATGTCTTGTGCTAAGTTGTACAATTTTGGGGTGGTGTTTTTCAAGTTACGTGAGGCATGATGTAGTTAAGTGGTCAAATCTCGAGATCACTTAAAGGTATCTGTACAAGTTTCTTCGACATGTCTGCTTATGCTTATGTATATTTATGTAAATGTAAGTGTGCGTCCACTCACTCGCTCACTCACACTCACACACACACACACACACACACACACACACCTCTCTCTCTCTCTCTCACGCACACATACACCCTCCCCTCCCCACACGTCTCAAAAGAGCAAATCACTCACATACAGAGTCCAAAAGCTTTCAAATCAAATCAACATCATAATTCAAAACAATGAAAAAAGCAACATAACTGCTGAATATCAAAGGAAAGGAAGGCATAATTATATTCTTACATGTTGTGTGTGTGTGTGTGTGTGTTTTGTGTGTGTGTGTGTGTGTGTGTGGTGTGTGTGTGTGTGTGTGGTGTGTGTGTGTGTGGAGAGAGAGAGAGAGAGAGGAGTCTGTATGTGTTTGTGTGTGTATATATGTGTCTGTTTTGTCTTTGTGTGTGTCTTGTGTATGTATGTGTGTATGTATGAAAGCGTGCACGCGCGTGCTTGTATACGTGCATGCGTATGTGCATTTTTATGTTTATGCATGCGTGCGAGCGAGTGTGTGTTTGTGCGCACGCATAGATATGCATGCGCTGTGTGTCACGTGTGTGATGCGCAAAAAAAAGACAAGAGAGCAGGAAGAGAGGGGGGGGGGGCAGCCGACCTTTGTCACTGAGGTCAGTGTAGAGGGCGGAGGGCGGGGCGCTCATGGCGGCGTGAGGAGCCAGGTAGTTGTCCTCATCCACAGGCAGCTGCATCGCCTTCTGAGGGGGCGACCCCTTCAGGGCAGGCATCCGCACTCCGCCGTTCTGCAGCACTGCCGGGTGGTGGGAGGTGGGGTAGGAGGCCACGCCCTCTATCTCTTCTAACGCGCGAGAAAACACACACACAAAAAGAAAACAGAAATGAAATGATAATCGTAAAGAGCTTTTGTTGTTAAAATGTTATGTTATTGAAAGGCTTTGCGGACGAATATTTTTGCTACATTGATCTCTTCGCCTCTGACCCGAGCTTAAACGCTTTGCTGGTTATTGATGCAAGCTTAAATGCCAAGGCCTATATCACCATGTTTCTATGCTGAGACTAGATGTTACATTGAGATTGCCTTCAGAAAAAAGAACAAGCTCTTTGCATAACAAACTGTACCCACTTTTGAAATTAAAAAAAAATCCTTTGAAGTCGGAGTAGGGCTGCCTACAAATAAATATAGCAAAGTGATTGAAAAGAGGCACCATCATACATGCAAAATGTTCACCCAGTGTGTTACTAGCAATGCATACTCAACGCTCTAACCACCCAGGCTATCCCGTCCTACAGGTTAGTTATTTTTATTTTGCGTCTTATTTATTCTTTTACTTTGAAGATAATGGAATAAACACTCGTGTGCATTTTTACTACATCCAGTTCCCCGTGTGTATGCAGTTTTTGTCAGTTTGTCATCTGTTCCGACCGCACACAATCCGTTATCCTCGACATAAATAATAAAGAATAAAAAATAAATAAAAAATGAAATGACCTACAACTCCGAAAAGCGGTTACACACAAGGAAAGGACCCAAACCAACCAACAACAACAAACAACCCCCCACCCCATCCACTCAAGCCTTCCTTCCTTCACGCACCTTTGTCCCTGAAGAAGCGGATGGGGTCGGAGCTGTAGCGGGAGTTGAAGCTGTCCTCGCGGCTCCGGGTAGGGGAGAGGCCTGCTGCCTCTGCTTCCGGGCCTCCACAGCGGCGTCCAGGTGAGCGTAGTTGCGCTCCCGCCACGGCCGTCCTCCTGACGCCGTCCCCGCCTCCAGCTTCTCCGGCTTCAGGGGGTACGTCAGCAACGGGGCCTGGAGAGAGGAAAGAGAGATGATTGTGTGGGATCTTTGTTGTGTGGTGGTTGTGGTGAGAGGTGGGGGTGTGTGGGGTGGGTGGGGTTGTGGTTGTGTTGTCTGAGAGTACGAAGATGAAGAAGAAATAAGAAGGAAGAAGAAGAGAAGAAGAAGAATGCAAAGAAGAAGAATGCAAAGAAGAAGAATGCAAAGAAGAAGAATGAAAGGAAGAATGGCAAAGAAGAATGCAAAGAAGAAGAATCAAAGAAGAAGAAGAAGAAGAAGAAGAAGAAGAAGAAGAAGAAGAGAGAAGAAGAAGAAGAAGGAAGAAGAAGAAGAAGAGGAAGAAGAAGAAGAAGAAGAAGAGGAAGAAGAAGAACAAAAAAAAAAAAACAAACAAGGAGAAGAACAAAACAAGCAAATAAGAACAAGAAGAACAAGAACAAGTAGTCAAAGAAGAAGAAGAAGAAGAAAAGAACAAAACAACAACAACAACATCACAAAAAAACAAACAAACAACAACAACAAACCAAAAACCAAACAACACAGACAAAATCTAATGCAAACACATCAGACAGAGTTCTTTTCTCAGACCACCGATGGGGGATGTTGCCGAGCACCTGCGGGGCAGGAGTCGCACCTCCATCAGGTATCGCGGCCTCCGCAGCACCTGCGCCGCCGCACGCTAGGCTCGTTCTTGTCGTAGGAGTGGCTGGGCAGCCGCATCAGCTTGTCGCCCTGTGAGGGGGAGGGGAGGTGAGTACCACAGGTCAGTGCTTGAGTGATGGCTAGTTACAGGTTGGTTGATTACTGGCTCACAGAATAGTGGAATTTGTGTAGCACTGATTCGTATTTGAGAAAAACAAATGAATACTGAGCCAGTTTTTTTTTCCCTGATTCACCACGCTAATTCACACTAATACGAATAAAAATGACAATAATGGAGTGTGTATAGCACCCATTCGCATTTGAGAATTATAGATGTCAAAATTTACTAGGTTTTTTTCCTGATTTTACTAGACTGATACTGACTAATACGATTAAAAATGGTAATTATGGAATGTGTATAGCACGTTCGTATTTGAGAATCCTTGATGTAAACATTTACTAAGTTTTTTTCCTGATTTTACCAGGATAATACTGACTGTACGATTAATAATAACAGTTATGGAATGTGCGTGCATAGCACTCGTTCGTATTTGAGAATCCTGGATAATCATTTACAGCGCAATTTTTTTTCCTGATTTCACCAGCTTAATACTAACTATACAATATAGGATTTATATAGCACTTATTTGTATTGGAGAACTCTACATACATACAGGGCTAAATGTTTTTTCTTGATTATTTTTGCCATTTTCACTATTTTATTACATTCATGGCATAAACAGGTCAATCTCAATTTCTAAGTTTGTTGTGAATGGAAATTGACCAGAAAGAAGAGAAGAAGAAAAGAAGAAAAGAAGAAAGAAGAAGAAAAGAAGAAAAGAAGAAGAAGAAGAAGAAGAAGAAGGAAGAGAGAAGAAGAGAAGAAGGAGAGAAGAAAGAAGAAGAAGAAGAAGAAGAAGAAGAAGAGAAGAAGAAGAAGAAGAAGAAGAAGAGAAGAAGAAGAAGAAGAGAAGAAAGAAGAAGAAAGAAGGGAAGGAGGAGGAAGGGAGGAGAAGAAGGAGGGGGGAGGAGAGGAGGGGAGAAGGAGGAGGAGGAGAGAGGAGGAGGAGGAGGAGGAGGAGGAGGAGGAGGAGGAGGAGGAGGAGGAGGAGGAGAGGAGAGGAGAGGAGGAGGAGGAGGAGAGGAGGAGGAGGAGGAGGAGGAGGAAGGAGAGGAGGAGGAGGAGGAGGAGGAGGAGAAGAGGAAGGAGGAGGAGGAAAGCTTTTCTCTAATGAATGTAAGATTTACCTTGTTTTAAACCTTCCTTCTAAATTTTAATTCTTGTCTTGTGTACTACTTATTTGTAATTCATATTGCTTCTAAAGTTTATTTGTAGTTTACAGTTTAGAAAAACCACAGTTCTACTTTTAATCAGCCTAAAAATCAGCGTTTTAACATACAAATCATGCTCAACTATCATACTAAAGTTTATGAATGAATGCATCTAAGATTTTTAAAAATATATAACAACTGGGAGACGTGATCATGTATATATATAATATAAATATATATATATATATATATATATATATATATATATATATATATATATATAATATATATTATATATATATATGCATTACATCTTAGGAGACCAAAATGCTGTCGAGAAGTAACCCTACGGTTACACTAAGAACGCAAGTCTTGAATCTTCATTTTTTAACGGAAAATAAGAGAAGGAAATTATTCACAAAAGACAGCCAGAGACACCCCCCTCAATAAGAATCAACAATAACTGTCACATAATAGCGCAAACACAAACATACTAAATCAGGTGATAAGACATACACATCATAATGATGATGATAATGACGATGATGATGATGATAATGATAATAGTAATAATAAATAATAAGAGAGACAGTGCTGATGCTTCTACCTAAAAGAATTTGCATTCCATGGCAAAGTTACATACAATCCCAAAAATGTATTCTTTTAAAAGAAAAACAAAATTGAAACAAAAAAACCGAAGTGAATTAAAGTAGCTTCGTCATGTATTAATTTCACAACACCGATAAATGTCACGCACAGCGCAAAAGAAAAAATAATGAGCATTCTGATTAATCACATTTTTTTTCTAAACAGGGATATAAGTAGACAAATGAACAGTCAAATAAACGATACACAAACAAATGGATGAATAAATGAAGAAATACGAACGAGCAAACAAATACAGTCATCGTTCTCTGACCTTTTAACAACTTTTTACTGATTTTCGAGACTACAGGTTATGTACAACAAAGCATGTCACTGGAATGTTTGTACGTATCTCAAACAGGTATGTTTATGACATAACAGCAAACATGCTCAGGTGTAGACAGAAGAGAGAGCAAGCAAGCGAGCAAGCGAGCGAGTGAGCGAGTGAGTGAGAGAGGATGACAGGAGAGATAGATAGATAGATAGATAGATAGATAGATAGATAGATAGATAGAAGATAGAGAAGAGAGAGAGAGAGAGAGAGAGAGAGAGAGAGAGAGAGAGAGAGAGAGACAGAGAGAGAGAGAGACAGAGAGAGAGAGACAGAGAGAGAGACAGAGAGAGAGACAGAGAGAGAGACAGAGAGAGACAGAGAGAGACAGAGAGAGAGGGCAGAGAGAGAGAGAGAGAGTGACAGACAGAATACAGAGAGATACGAGACACAGGCAGAGAAACAGACAGATATACAAACAGACAGACGACGGGAATATAGACAGACAGACAGACACAGAGATATAGAAAAACAGGAACATACATAGACTGACGAGACAGAAAAAAATGACAGAAATATTAATCAATTGGTGTTATTGACAACACACTAATTTTATATATGACACAAAAAAGTGTCAAAATCAGTCATAACATCAATTTTCATAGCATGCAGCCAGGGAAGATTATTAAAAAATATATACATCTGATTTTGAGCACAAGGCCAGGTTGCTCATGCATCAATCTACTACAAAAACCTCAAAATCTGGACACATTTCCATGCAAAAAATGTCTCTTCCTTTTTCACTCGCGTCTTTTTTTTCTTTCTTGGGTTCCATGCAAAAATGATTCTTCCTTTTCCTCTCTTGTGCGTTTTTGAGTCTTTGTGGGGTATTTCGTTTTCTGTTCCTTTTCCTCTCTCTCTCTCTTTAAAAAAAAAATTGTAGAAATTTTATTCGGATCAATTTGCGCATGCACTACAGGAAGCGGAAGTTGAGTGACGGGAAAGGTCAAAAGGGTCATGCAGACAACCAAGGTGACGTCACTACCTCGCCCTCTGCGTCTGGCGGAAGGTCCACCCCATCCATGGGCAAAAGATCAAGGTCAGAGCCATGAAAACTTTCCTCGGGAATCTTCTTCAACACATCTCCCTGCCCGCACACAATGGTCACAGCGTTTTCTTTTGGGGGAGCACAGGTCTGACAAAATTTGGGGGGCGTGTGTGCATGCACCAGCAGCAAGACCAAGGAGGTGGGTGGGTGGACAAAATCCTTTTTTGGCCCTGTGGCTCAACTGATATACACCAACATAGGTCGTACCCTGATCAGATTCTTGTTATGCTATTTGATGAAGTTGTAGGCCCATGTTCTGACCTTGGCACTTGAGACAAGAGTTGGGCAACGAGAGTTGAGCATGGGGTAGAGATGGGGTTGGACAAGAGAGGGGGGAGGGTAGGAGGGGGGGGGAGAGAAAGAAGCACACAACTGAAAAAAAAACCCAATCACTCCATAACATCACTTCTATGGCGTCACTAACATGTGACACGTCTACACCAACTTAAGAGATGAACAGTTCTGACCCTGTTTCACTGTTTGTTGCCAAGTTGCCATTCTGTCAAGTTCAGTGCCAGCTGTTTTTTTGTTTGTTTGTCTTGTCTCTTTACTTTTTAAATTCAGAGCAAAACGTGCTGGATCGTTTTTCTCTTCGACAACTTCAGGCAGAACAATCGGTTCTTAGTTTTGATAGTGGTCATTTTACACTGACGTGGATTGCTTCAGCAACAAGATAATTATGACGGTGATCTTAGAACTGACGCCAGAATCTTGATGCCAAAACAAAAGAAAACGATAAACATACGAAAGTACCCAAAATAGCCGTCCCAATAGTGATGCAAACAAAATATAGAAATAATCTATTAAAAAAAAACCCAGATCAATCAAGACCTAACCAAAGTTGGGGGTGGGAAGGATTGCTGCACATCGCTGTAAGTTTCTCATCTAAAAAAAACTAGGTCTTGACAAATAAGCAACAAAATCTAGTAGCACAAGACCACAAAACTATCCGCAAGAGTCAGCCAAAAAACAAAACGGCACCATGAAATCCCAGAACCAGGACCATTTAGTTGGCACTGAACGCATTGTCACCAAAAGCAAGCTCATCTACTGGACAGCGCTGATGAACAGAAATACCTTGCAGAAGCATTCATTCAACAGAATTCCAAAAAAATATAAACTGATAAAAATAGAGAGGCTTAAAATATCAAGAAATAGAAACATCCCTTCCTTGCCTTAGCTGTGTATTTCTTTGTACATGATCCTTAGGAAAATCTTTCATGACAGAGAATGTTTAAAAAAAAAAAGTCTAGGAAGAAGAGTGCAGGAAAGTTCCTACAATATAGGCAAATTTGTCAGAAGTGGTTTCTTCTTTTTATTTTTTCTTTATAGCTTTCAAGGTAGAGACGAACAGGAAGGAGGGGTATGTCAAACTAAATACTATTTCGCGTTTAAGTGTCCTTTTCTAAAATGGAGAAGAGAAATACTGGAGTTTTAGATCTTAAAATCTTATCACCCTCGGAGTCAGTCCAAGACAGGAGAAAGAATGGCCGCCTGGTGGCCTAGAAGGCAAAAGAGCTGGTTCTGTAACAGGGGCTCATGGTTCATATTTATCTGCTCCAAAGACGTGATTGTCGTTCGGCATACCTCCAGACCTCCAGTGCACATCTGGGTGTTTGTCTTTCAGGAAAGAACACTGCGAGGATCAATATGGATGTGATTATTGTATTTAGCGCAAGATTAAATAAAAAGAAAACAGAAACAATACAGTAGGAGACTTTTCCATGGCAAATTCAAAGGAAACCACCTCCAGTTTGTTGCTTATAAAAAAAAATGGTGGCACTATACCTTGAACATATGCTCTTCCTCAGAACAGCACCCCATTTCATCCGAAAGAAATGTCTTATCATAAATATGTTAACACACAGCATAACACAAAAACTCAAAAATAACACCAAGGCACAATAATAAACGTGATACGACTGACGATACCACACGATACAATACGATACCGCACAGCACAACACGACACGGAACAGGAAAACACGACGTGACACAAACCACACGACCCCCAAAGGCTTAATCAAGGGTTACCTGAACGACCAGGTAGCGGCCGGGGTCCCGGGCCATTTTAGCAAACTCCTCCGTCAGCTCTTTGAAGGAGGGCCGACTCTCAGCGTCCAGCATCCAGCCTGGCCACACACACACACACACACACACACACACACACACACACACACCAACACACACACACACACACACACACACACACAACACAAACACACACAAACACACACAAACACACATACACTGGGTCACACTAACAGATGGACAGTACTGACCATTTTACTACTCATGCCAGTTATTGTCTAGTGAAGGGGGACACGGCCAATAATTGAACCCAAAATTTCTGACTTTCTGCACGGGTGCGTTACCTACAGACCACTTTGGGTATTGATTTGGTTGTATTATAGTCACAGCGGATCCATCCGATTTTAGGACTGTACCATCAACCAGCTATCACTGACATTACTTGTAGACCACCGTATCCACACTCTCTTTACAAATACAAGCTGTGTGAGAAGACTTCAGCATGATGTTGACAGATGGGGAAGATGACTGTGATATAGTAGTAGTGATCTTCTTCATCGAACTCTCTGACAGCAGTTACTGTTGTCTTGTCATAACACAAGCGAAAATGCTTTCCGCTGCCGTTAAGTGCCTGATAAGTCAGGCCCAGCGCGTCCGACTTCGGTATGGGAGAGGATTTTTATCTTTTAAAACTTTGTGACAAAAAGGCAGGAGAATGGGCCAAGAAGGCAAAACACAGACAAGAAGAAAGTGACAGAAGGAAAAGGAACAAGGCAGAAACAAAGAAACGGATAGAAAAAGTGGAATTCCTAGCATAGAACTTCCAGAAGGTGGGGACACTACTTTTTTTTTTACTGACAGGCTGCTGGCATCTCTACGGGGGAGTAGCGTTTAATCTTTGCGGGAATGTCTTTAATCCCCCCCAATCCTCCCCCCACTTTTCTCCCTTTCTCTCTTCTTTCACATTTTTTCTCCCCTTCTTGTGTATTTTCCCCACTCTCTTCCTTTCTGTTTTGCAGAACTTTCTCTTCTATCTTTTTGTTTTCAATTCCAGCTGCACACTCACATTTGATCATGATCATGTAGACATCGATGGTGCAGATGGAGGGTTGGGGCAGACGTTCCCCTTTCTCCAGCAGCCCGGGCACGTCGCGGGCACGAATGTTGTCATAGGGCTTCTGCCCGTACGTGAACAGTTCCCACGCTGTCACACCTGCCCCACGCACATAGAAGAGTCATGAAATCCTGTCATTTTGTTATCTTTTGATGTGTGGTGAACATGGACGATATTGAGTCTGCCACCACGTAAATCTTGTCACACTTAAACTTGGGATTGAATATGATCCTATCCAGGTTAACCTTACACAAACAATAATAAAAGTAAACATTTTGCAATGATTATTTTCACTAGTTGTAAAGTTTCAGTAAATGTTACCGTCTTCAAGAACAATATCTTCCCTGCTTGAAGCAACCCCCACCCCAAACCCACGAAATATTGCGAACTTACTTTGGATTTCTTTAAAATCAAAATGAGCAAGGTCTGACATTTTATCATAAACTGAAACTGGCGAACTCGCTGTCGGTCACACCACAGCCACATTTACGTCCAGTTCATGAATCGTTTGCATTATGATACTGCGCAATCACTACATCTAAACTGTAAAATTTTCTTTCATTTGTACAGAGTAACTGGAATGCTTTGTAAGACTATTTATTCCATTAAAGTTGCACAGTCTATATTAACTAAGCCTTTCATTTTAATACTTGAACGTAAAGAGCAAAGAAAGAAGAAAATTCTTCACCAGTTCCATTTCATACAATTTTCTGAGAGAGACAGAGATAGATAGACAGACAGACAGACAGACAGACAGACAGACAGACAGACATACAGACAGAAAAAAACAGCAGAGAAACAAGCAAGGAATAGAATTTGAAAAGGACAGAAAGTAACCTACGGAGCCAGAGAACTACAAGTGACCAGTATCTTACCAAAACTCCAGACATCGCTCTTGTGTGTAAAGATTCTGTGCTGGATACACTCCAGTGCCAGCCATTTGATGGGCATCTGTGCAACACACACACACGCACACACACGCACGCATACAAACACACATACATACACATCATCATTATAGCCATCATTATTCTAAAAATCAGCTATATTAGAATCAGAGTTAAGATTAAGTTATCACAAACACACAAACACACACATACACACACACAAACACACACACTCACAAACACACACTATACACACCAACACCAATACTTTATTATCTCAATAAGCTAAGAAATTCGTACACACACATATGCGCGCGTACACACACACACACACACACACACACACACACACACACACACACACACACACACACAACACCACACACACACCACGCACACATACACACACACACACACTACACAAAACTGCAGGCCTACCTTTCCTCCCGCGGCGTGGTATTCATCTTCATTGTAGTCCAGCAGCTTGGCCAGACCGAAATCAGTGATTTTCACCTGCGTTGGTGTTTGAACTGAAAACCACAATAACCATGCAAATCTTTGTCATGAAGATATATGCACACAAAAAAAGAATCCTTTCATGTATTTCGTACAACGTCAGTACAATTACGGACTTTCTTAGTTAAAAGGAATTAATCATCTTGCAACTGAAGACAAAAACGATAAAGACAAGATGTATCGTTCTGTAATCATACGAAACCCCTTTTTGACAGTCCCTGCATTCTTTTTACGCTATTCATCTTTCCTCACAAATGTTACCAAATTCACACTCAAGCACGCACATCACACACACACACCTTTTACATATGTGGACATATAAAACCCAAATAAAAATCCCACACACATCCGTACTCCTTTTTTTTAACAAAGGTTGGTCTTCCGTAGCTCCAATAGTTGTAACTGTCCACACAAGGACACAGCCACAGACACATACACGGTATGTAGGCAGATTAACATTTCAAAAAGACACAGTCGGGGACAGACAAACACACATACACACACAAATCATCACCACCACTACACCACACCACCACCACCACCAATCCTCAACCCAATATCATCCTCTCCCCCCCCCCTTTGCACCATCCAACACACCAATCAACCCATCTTGCATGATAACAAAAAAAACCCAGTTTTTGTTTCTCTATAACACACACACAAACACAACACAACACACACATACACACTCATAAACACAACACAACAACAACACACACAACACAACACAACACCCACACACATACACCCCCCCCTAAACTCACCCAGCACATTCCTGGCGGCCAGGTCCCTGTGACGATGCCGCGGTCCTCCAGGTAGCTCATGCCTTTGGCGATCTGCGTGCACCAGTTGAGCAGCACCTTGGAGCCGATGTGCTCCTTGTTCTTGCGCACGTAGTCCAGCAGGCAGCCCAGGGGCATCAGTTGCGTGATCAGCATCATCTGGGCCGACATGCACACAGCCAGGATGCGGATGCAGCAGGCGTGCTCCACCGAGGCCATGACGCGGGCCTCCTCCAGCAGCTCCTTGTTCTGGTTGGGCGAGGTGCCGTCCTGCAGCACCTTGATGGCCACCGGGATCTTCACGTTCTCCCCCTGCGGGATCCAGAAGCCCTGCAGAGACACACACACACACACACACATCAAGCGGAATCTCAATTCCTGAAGTTTGGATTCAGAAATTGGAAATCAAGTAATTTGATATCACAGGTCGGAAATCAGTCATCAGACATAACAAGTCCGAAATCGGTAATCAGAATCATAAGTCGGAACCAGAATCAGAAGTACTCAGAAATCAAAACCGAAGCCAGAATCAGAAGAAAGAAATCAGGATCTTAAATGAGTTCCAGCGGAGTTATCTAATAAACAGATGACAAAATTTACAAAACTGCATACACACGGGGACTGGATGTAAAAAAAAAAAGCACATGAGTACTTATTCCATTATCCTCGATATAAAAGAATATATGAAAATATTGAAAAATACCATTAGCCAACAATCACCAGTGTTACGGCATATTAACAAACAAATCATATTTCATTTTTCCCCTCACTTTCTCATTTCAAAGTCTTACCTTGTACACGGTGCCGAAAGCACCTGATCCAATGATGCCTCCTTTCCGCAGTTCTGATTCCTTCACCAGGCGGAGTTTAGCCAGGTCAGGCTGGGCATTGGTGGGCGTCACAGGCTGTCAGGGAGAATTCAAACACTTTAAATCTCTGCCTTTTTTGGTCGCATTTTCGTTTTCATTTAAGGTCAAAATATTTCACATCTTTTGCCTTTTTTGTGCGGTTTTGTTTTCTTTTAAGGTTCTTACAGCGACTTTGCTTTTGTCATTATGCCATTCTGTTCGCGGAGTTAGGTTAATCAAAGAACTACATCCTCTAATGCAAGTTTGAATACAGTGTGGCAGAATAAAGCCACTGTCAGTTTTGTACTTAAGCACTCATGTCACTTTATCCAAAGCTGGGTGGTTTAAAAGAAACCTTATAAAATCATGTACAGATCATTGAGAGTATTTTACTCTGTAGGCTTAAATATGCTGATATACCGAATATGACGTAAGTCTTAGCTTGATATTTGTATCTTGGAAAGTTGTCAAAAGTTAAGTATCCATGTATTGTTTACAGATTTTTAAAACTTATTTTTCTCTCTCTCATGAAAGTTAAGTATCCTTGCATAATTTATAGTCCTTTTACAAGATCTCTCTCTCTCTCTCTCTCTCTCTCTCTCTCTCTCTCTCTCTCTCTCTCACACTCACACACACACCACCACACACACACACACACACACACCACACACACACACACACACATTCTCTCTCTCTCTGTGCTATACTTAGACCTCATTTTCATAGTCACCTTTTACCACACAACACACCCCTTTTATCCCCTCACCCCCTTAACCTACCTCCGTCTCATCGAAGCCGGTCATGCGGGCGGGAGCACAGCGGTCTTCTCTCTGGACCGGGCTCTCTTCTGGCAGTAGTAGCCGAACAGGGTCAGCAGCATGCCCAGAATCAGCACCCCCCCGATGATCAGCACCACCAGGATAATGATCTTCTTCTTCTCTTCTCTGCAAAACATACGATGAAAACGTATGTGTGTATATATGTATGTTTGTATTTATGGACGCATGATGGATGTTCATATGGAGGCGTGTATGCATGTTTGTATTTTTATGGATGCATGTATTGTTGTTTATATGGAGGCATGAATGACGTATAATTACGCACGTCGTCTATTTCCATTATGTACAATATCAATGTGTGTGCAATCATAAACATACGACTGCAAAACAAAAAAAGAAATATAAAAGGGGCAGAGGTGTTCAAAGGAAGCTCTAGTGCTTCTGTATTGTATAGTGCTGTGTTAATTTCATTTTTTTTTTATTTCAATGAAATGAAATAAA
>CM060316.1:45247042-45254542 GCA_030674155.1 Stramonita haemastoma | reverse complement strand
CTGGTCAGTGACGACTACTGACAACTACGAGTGTTGTTGATGATGATGATAGTAATAAATAATGACAATGACAGCAGTAACGGTGATGATGGTGGTGATGAGGATGGTGATGGTGATGATGATGATGATGATGAGGAGGAGGAGGAGGGAGGAGGAGGAGGAGGAGGAGGAGGAGGAGGAGGAGGAGACAGGTTATTTTGAGTGACCACATTGACAGCTATGTGTGATAATCGTTACCATCATGAAAGGTTTTTACACCCTATACTTACAATAATGATGATGAAGAAAAAGACAATGAAGATGAAGAAAATGAAGATAATGATGATGTTGATGATGATGATGGTTCCCTCCACCCACACCCCAACAAAAACCCAAACAAAGCCACAAAAACAACAACAAAACACACACACAAACATACATACACACACAAATGCACACCACACAGACCACACACATATATATATATATATATTATATAAGAATTAAAAAATATATAATAGAAATAACACACAACGCAAAGAAACCCACCCACCCCCCAAAAATATACAAACACCCCCCCAAAAAACAACAACAACAACAACAACCAACAACCCAACTCACAGGTCCAGTGCAGGAGTTGGCACACTCGGAGTGGCAGCGCTGGCACTTGCCCTCCCCGGCGTGGTAGAGAAGGGGCTTGTCCGAGCAGTTGCTGAGGCACAGGTGCTCGTCAGGGAACTCGTACATCAGGCACTTGAGGCACTTGTTGGGGCCCTTCCCCCAGCACCCCTCCGCGCTGCACTGCTCGTCACACACCTCGTCATCCTCGGCTGTGGGCGTCAACAGATGTGGAGTGGATTGATGACATAACGTTCACAGGGGACGGGATAGACTAGCCTAGTGGTCAGAACATTGCGCTGGCAATTTGACGACCGGGGTTCGATTCCGGTTGAGAAGATTTTTCTCCTGCCTGGAGTTAACATCAGTGCTGACTCCACTCTCCCCAAAAGTCCTTCGGATGAGACTTTAAACCGAGGCCCCAGTGTGCGAACGCACGCACAACATCTTGCGCACATGTTAAATCCTGTTCCGCTTTTCGTAAGAGTAGGCCATCGCGTGCCGGTGGGAACAGACGACAAGATTTACAAAACAGCATACACACGGGGACTGGGTTAAAAAAAAAAGCACAAGAGTGCTTATCCCATTATCCTCGATATGAAAGAATAAAAAAAAGAAAGTAAATAAAAAATTTAAAAAAAAACCAACATCATTCATCCGTCCAGAGTGTTGTGTTTAGCGCACCCTTTCCTTTTACCTAGTCCAAGTGTGGTCAGTTCCTGCTAAAAATAGCACCAGCTTGTCCCACTTAAGCTGGGATGGGAGGGATTAAATTAATTAGCAGCTGAGAGGAGCTGAAAGTGTGAGAAACTGACAGCTGTGAACTGTGTTTTTGCCCGTCGTGTTTGACGATGACCTCCAAAAACCAGCAGAGGAGGCAGCTGCTGTTTTTGGAAATTGGGCAGACATTTGATCACAGTGGAAGTGCCTTGCCCACAGTACATCATCCCCACTCTCTCGGCCAAAAGGGCATCAGGACAGTCAGCATTGGAGATGTTCTCCAAAGGCCAACTAGCCCCCAGGGCTGCAGCACATAAGGACTATGCAAGTCAAGCCTCCTGGTCAGGGAGTCATAGTCGATCACTAAAGAGTAAGCTGTAAAGTGGAATTCCACGAGTGGGAAAGCCACTGATCATACCGCCTCTCACTTGGCTCTTGCACCCTGCGTCAAAGGTTTAATCAAGAACTGTGACAAAAAGCTAAGGCGCTGAAGGCAGGGAGTTGATTATTGGATTGTATTTGTATTGTATTGTATTGTATTGTATAGTATTGTATTGTATTGATTTTTGGGGTAGGACAGCTCAGGAGGTCAGAGCACTTGTTTTCCCCACACTAAGGTTAAACTGAACCTGGTTACCAAGTGGATGGGTGACCGCTTGCGCGCCTTGGATTCAGCACAGCCCCCCCCCCCCCCCAGTTCACTCAGCTGTAAATAGGTACCTGCCCTCTTTAGGGTCAGGGAAGGTAAAGCAGCGAGGGAGAAGAGAAAAGTGCTGCCCTCAATAAATCGTGCTGGCTCCTAGAGAAGCTGAGGTCTCTGACACCTCGCTCCCAAACGACTGCATAGGTTATGGGAACACCTCTACTTTATTACCGTCTGTGTTGTGTTGTATTGTATTTTTTGTATTGTGATGTGTTATGCTGAATTGTGATGTTTTTTTTTTTAATTGTAGTCTACTGCTATTGTATTCTATCGTATGCAATTGTAATGTACATTATGTTGTGTACCACTAACTACAGAACCACGTATACAACAGTAGTTGTAATAGTATAGCAGCCAGCAGCAGTAGCAGCAGCAGCAGCAGAAGTAGCAGCAGCAGCAGTAGCAGCAGCAGCAGTAGTAGTTAGTAGTAGTAGTAGTAGTAGTAGTAGTAGTAGTAGTAGTGGTAGTAGTAGTAGTAGAAGTAGAGTAGTAGTAGTAGTAGTAGTAGTAGTAGTAGTAGTAGTCAGCAGCAGCAGCAGCGCAGCAGCAGCAGCAGCAGCAGCAGCAGCAGAAGCACAGCAGCAGTAGTAGTTGTTGTAATAGCAGCAGCAACACCAGCAGTAGCAGAAGCAGTAACTCTAGATGCAGCAACAGCAAGGGAAGCAGTGCCCCCCATCCACTCACTGCAGTTCTGAGGGTCCTTGTTGTAGCTGACGTAGGCCAGCTGTTTGGAGGAGTAGAAGATCTCGCTCCACTGGATGGTGCTGACGTAGCACAGGTGGATGTTGCCCAGGATGTACACGTTGCCGTTGGCGATCCGCCTCAGGGACGTCAGCTCCAGGGACCTCAGGGGAGTGCCCAGGATATGCAGAGCCTGTCCGCTACTGCAAGGGGGACAGAGAGACATGCAGACAGAAGCGTTAGGTAGGCCTAAACAAAAAAGGGCAGGATTACTATTCATGTTTAGTAACACCCTCCCCCCATTTCCTTAAAAAAACCCGCGTTGTTAATCGCAGAGCAGTTTACGCATATGTAAAAATAAATAGCATCTTTTTTAGTTCGAATAATGTTTACTTCTGAGAAGCACACAGCAAGATTAAACTAGAAAAAATGAACCCCTCACAAAATACGAAAATCCTTGCGCACACAACACGTACAGGCACAGACAGGCACAGACGCAAAATCAAACACCTCTGGCAGGAATGTAAAAAAAACAATTCACATAGACAAAAGAAAATATAAACAGCTTATGGGAAATATTTAGTATAACAACAACCGCCGTCAATGATATGACTGAATGAGTAAGTCAATAAATTAACCAATAAATTGATCTATCAATCAGTCAATCAATCAATGACTGACTCAGCCAACCAATATAAAAACAACAACAAAAAAACGCCCAACTAACCAAACCAAACCAAACCAAACATTCACTCTCCCACCAAACAACCACCAAACAAGCCAACAAACAAAACAACCAACCCCCTCCCTTCACCAAAGTGTTCAAGAACACCGCCCCCCCCCCCCCCAACCCGCAAACCTGACGCCTTACTCGAGTTGCCTCCCGTGGATGATCTCCAGACTGGAGAGGAAGGTGAGGTCGGTGAAGTCGGGGTGTTCGGACTGGATGAGCAGGAAGCCCGTGATCTCCCTCACATGCTTCAGCACCGTCAGGTTCTGGGGGTGCAGGGGCGAGATGTTGAAGTGCTGGTCTCTGTCAGAGGGGCACAACACACACAGGGCTTTAGTCCGCTGCCATAGCCTACACACAACTTTTTCTTTCTTGCCAAAAAAACGTATCCCCTTTTTTTCAAATATCATTTTTTGCTTTTTGTTGTTGTTGCTATATACGTATGTATGCCACACCACACGTAGACGCGCATACAGACACGTACACGCACGCACGCACACAGGCAAGCACACACACACAAACAGGCATAAACACACGCACAAACGCACGCACGCACACATACATACACACAGAAGCATGCACACACACACATGCACGCACGCGTACGCGCGCGCGCGCACGCACACACACACACATACTTTACCAATTAACTTTAGGCATATCTGTTAACTCCAAGCTATAATTTATTTGACTTGTTCATATAACTGAAACAGCCTGCAATTCTTCTTCTTCTTCTTCTTCTCTTCTTCTCTCTTCTCTTCTTCTCTCTCTCTCTCTCTCTCTCTCTCTCTCTCTCTCTCTCTCTCTCTCTCTCTCTCTCTCTCTCTCTCTCTCTCTCTCTCTCTTGTGCTGTGCATGCACCTACCTCATGGGACAAAAATACATGAATGCCTATTTAAGTATACATGATATTTGCGTGCGTGCAAGTGCATGTGTGTGTGCATGCACGCGCATACGCGCACACGCGCGGTGTGTGTGTATGCGCGTGCTGCTTGATTGCGTGGTGATTGTGTGCGTGTGTGATTGCGTGCGTGCGCACGCGCGCGGTATGTGTGGAAACACAAATTTCGTGGCTTATATAGGAGAGAATTGTTATAATTCAGTTTGTATGTGCGTGCACGGTCTTACTTCATGACCTTAAGTCTGTCATTTCACTAAACACACAGTCAGTGACGCAGGCCTGTAAATGCCATGTCATACAATATTGAACCAAACAAAAAAGAACCCTGCACACAATCAGACGAGTCCATCATGCTATACGTTGGAAGGGGTAGCAAGACAGTACGTCAAATAAATGAGTCAGATCGTCCCTACGACATAGACTATCAGACCGAACAGACACAAAAAAAGATGACATGAACAATCTCTGTATATAAAAAGAAAAACAAAGAAGAAACTTGAGAAAAAAAGGTAAAGTGCATGTAGAGAGATCAAAACCAAAAACGTCATGTTATTATCAACAGGCATCTTCTACACTTTTTGACATGTTCCTTGCGTGGCTGCATAATCTATACACATGTCTTTTCTTCTTTGAAAAAGAAAATAAAAATTCTCCGACAAATACGATATGAAAATCACACATAAAAAGTAGGCATGAACATTTTTTAAAAGAAAAAGAGTAAGGGGTTTATTATGTTGTTGTTATTGTTGTTGTTGTTGTTTTTAACGAAAACTACTTGGATAGTTGTGTGTGTGTGTGTGTGTGTGTGTGTGTGTGTGTGTGTGTGTGTGTGTGTGTGTGTGTGGTGTGTGTGGTGTGTGTGTACGTGTGCGTGTGTGTGGATAGTGTGTGTGTGTGTGGATAGTGTGTGAGTTGTGTGGTGTGTGTGTGTAAGTTTGTGTATGTGTGTGTGTCTTTCTGACTGTGTGTGTGCATGTGCGTGCGTAAAAGCACTGATATCTCATTAAAAATCATACAAAATACTGTTAAAAATTTGACAACAATTACTGATTTCCGAGCTATATAAAACTGTACACACACATCACACGCACACACACACCCACTCACACATACACACTTACGACGTACACACTATGTGAGAGACAAAAGAAAGGTAGAAACAGAAAGTACATAAATAATCATACACACATCATACAAACAAATAAACATTCCATGATGACCCCCACCCTCCCCCCATAATTTTTAACATCTAAAGAGATGAATATAATAGAACCAAAAAAAAACTGCAAATCCCCAAGATCACGAACATTCTAAGTGGGCCAAAAGAAAAATCTATTTTCAATAAAGCATCACTATTTCCTTCTCCAATGGCGCATCCGTGGAGTGCCTAAAGAATACACACCTAGTCACAGATTAAAAGAATAAGGTAACTTTTGAAACTTTGAATACACAAACTAGCATATAGATAACTCTACTTCATTGTCTACAGAAGAAAACGCATACACTCGGGCACAAAATACACACATACACACACACACATACACACACACACACACACACACACACCACACACACACACACACACACACACACACACACACACACACACACACACTTGCTCTATTTAGAAACTAAATCAATAAAAGTAATTTTTAAAAATTGGCCCGATAATTCAAAAGACAGAAAATTATGCAATTAAAAAACCCATAATACTTTAGAAAAGAGACATATCAAAGTAATCACAAAACAACATACAGTCATGCACTGAGGAGCTCTCTTTCTACGTCACACAAACACACAAACACGCACACACACACACCACAACAACAAATGTCATCAAGGGTCATTGCAAAGTCACCAAAGGTCATCATCACAAGGTCACCAGGGGGGTCATCACAAGGTCAGGGAAGACACAACCACTTCAACCCATTCAGATCATCATGCTTTTGTTGGCTTTTTTTTCTTTCTTTTCTTCTTATTATTTGTTTCGTCGCTTAGCTTACTCACCATGATGATTGGCAATCATCATCACATCAACACACTACTGTATGTACAGCTTAAAGTTTGATTGACGTCACTGGAGCGTTGTGACGCAAGTGCTCAATATAGACTCTCTGGATTCACTGATCTCAAAATCAAAGTCGCTATGATTGATTAGTAAATTGTCTCCTCATTTTCGGCTGGCCCTCTATGTGTGTTCTCTCTGTCTGTATCTGTCTGTCTCTGTCTCTCACACATATATACACACATACATATAACAGAGAGACGATGAGAGAGACAGAGAGAAGAGAGAGAAGAGAGAGAGAAGAAGAGACAGAGAGAAGAAGACAGAGACGGAGGAAGTAGAGAAGACAGAGAAGACAGACGAGAGACAAGCACACAGACAGACAGACAGAGAGATAGACAGCACTAGAGACGGAGAGATAAAGTATCGTCTGAATACAAGAACAGACTTTGAGGTTAATTAAAAGCTTAAAGGAGCAACTTGAAAAAAAGCATGGCTTAAGTATAGTTAATAGGTGCACGTTGGTATTCATTACAGTGATTACGTTACACTGCGACTGATCTTGGTCGTGTGGATGATACAAATGGCATTACAGTACAAAGTTTGGTTAAGTTAGGCTTTATTTTTATTTTTCTTCTGCTTCTTCTTCTTTAAATCATCATGCAAGATAAACGGTTCATACTTCTGCATACAAAGTTTATTACACTCTTTAGCTGAGATGTACAAACAATCAAAAATCACCCAAACAAAATTATTAAATCATCTACCAATACTAACAATATGATATAATTGTTTACAGCGTATCAAACAAGAAAAAAATAGAGGAAAGAAAGAAGAAGAAAGAAAAAAAAGGAAGAAAAGAAAAGAAACAGTAGAAAACTTCAAAACTTTATGGATTCCAAAAAGAATGTTTAAGGATCTAGATATCTATAGCACAGCACAAGGACAGTTAACTACCACATACAATACACCACAAAAAGCGAGCATATACAACTAAGACAGAGACAGAATCAGAGAGAGAGAGAGACAGAGATCAAAAGAGAGACAGAGACAGAGAGAGAGAGGGACAGACAGGGACAGAGACAGAAAAACAGACAGACAGAGAGACGGAAAGAGTTTTAAAGCATGTTTGTTTCGTAACTGTTCGTCTGAAACATAGCATT
>CM060316.1:45219542-45237042 GCA_030674155.1 Stramonita haemastoma | reverse complement strand
CCATTATCCATGCATTCATCCAACAATATCCACAAACCACCCAACCCAACCCAACCAGTCACACAGCCCCACTTGTTCAGTTAAACATTCTATTAGTAAACGATTAAATCAACGAATGAACCAACCAACCCAGTCAACAAGCAAGCCAATCAGCTCGACTAACCAGCCAATTAAATCATCATAGAAACCGATAATAATTCAACCTATCAACTAACCAACTGACCAACCAGCGAACCCACAAATCAGCCAATCCATCAATCATACAAATCATCAACTATTTAAGCAATTAATCAATCTCATAACAAACCAACCAACCAGCAAAGACAGTGCACTTATCAGCCCCACCCATTCATCATACACATCACCAACTATTCAAACCATCAACCACTTAACCAGCCACCCAACGAACCATTAAACCAACCAACCAGCCGACCCACGAATCAACCAATCAACCAATCTAGAAATCGTCTCAACTACTCAAAGTTAACCAGCCAGCCAACCAACCAACCAGCCAACCAACCAGTGGACAGGACAGGCCAGGGCCTAACAAAGCCAATGTATGCATCACTGAACTGCATTTATTTCAATACTCACGTTCCTGACACATGTTCTTGCCGGCGCCCCAGCAGTTTCTCTCATGGGTGATGTTGTTGTAGCACGAGGGGTCACACTCCTCTGTTAACACATGGAGAAAAAACAGGAGAAAAATGTTAATAAACTTCAATGAAACAGTACAACTGTGTAATACAACGTGTTGTGTATGTGTTATGCAATGAAACAGTATACAAACGTAATGCAATGTGTTGTGTATGTGTCATGCAATAAAAACAGTACAAACGTAATGCAATGTGTTGTGTATGTGTTATGCAAAGAACAGTACAAACGCAATGCAATTGTTGTGTACGAGTTGTGCAATCAAACAGTACACTTTTAACACTAAGTGTTATTGATACGTTATGCAATGAAACAGTACAGACGTAATGCAATGTGTTATACATGTGTTATGCAAGAAAAAAACAAAATGTCATGCTATGCGTTATGTATGTGTTATCCATGTGTTATGCAGAAAACAGTGTGACTTCATAGTATATTGTGATCATATGTTAGTGCGGTATGTGAGGTGCAGTGAGGTGAGGTCACACACACACACACACACACACACACACACACACACACACACACACACACACACACACACACACACACACACACACACACACGATAAAAAAGAAGCAAACATATTCCTTATTCAATATACCATTTGAAAATTCCCAACAACAGAAAAAGACTGACGCATACACCCCTACACCCCACCCCACCGCCCCTTACGTCTTTCCTCGATTCTCCATATAGATTGCTCTTCCATTTATTATGCAGGGCATTGAACGACCTGTATGCGTCAGCTATCAAAGAAGAAGACCATCGGAAATCCGGTTTGGGGAGACCTATTAGCGCAAGGGGTTCAGAATCGACCCCTGCGAAACCCATAGAACCCAGGGAACCCCTTATCTTTCTTTGATAGAAGGACCCAGCCACATGCATTTATATTCATAGTGTCAAGGTTTGAGAGCGCAAGATAGAAAGGTAGGTAGGTAGGTAGGTAAGGGAGGTAGGTTCAGGTCTGTAGGCTTACTTCCCTCTCCCTAGCGCTGTCCGGGCTGTGCTGTCTGTCACTCAACACGAGTGAAAGAAGTGATCGTTCTATTTTTTATTTGTCGTTGAGTTTTCTTTTCTCTTGTTCTATATTATGTTTTGAGGTGGTGGGTTTTTGTTTGTTTGTTAATGTGTAAGTGTGTGTGTGTGTGTGTGTGTGTGTGTGTGTGTGTGTGTGTGTGTGTGTGTGTGTGTGTGTGTGTGTGTGTGTGTGTGTGTGGTGTTGTGTGTGTGGTGTGTGTGTGTGTGTGTGTGGTGGTGTGTGATGGTGTGTGGAATGTGTGTGTGTGAGCGTGTGTATGTGTATGAGTGTGTGTATGTGTGTGCGTGCGTGCGTGTGTCTGTGTGTTGTGTGTGTGGGCGGCGAGCTCGTGCGCCCGCACGTGTGTGTGCATGTGCGTGGGCGTATGGCTGTAGTGAAAATGTTTAGCAGTTAAGAAAACTGGCCATATTTTTCGCCATGAAGCCAGAACAACATGAAACAGACAGACAGACAGACAGACAGACAGACAGGCAGACAGACAGACAGATAGACACGCAAACAGATAAATAGACAGACACACAGACAGACAAGACAAACAAACAGAATTAATGCCTCAGAGCAAACGCTTCAGCAATTTCTTTCAAACACTGTCCAGAAGAAAAAAAACACCGGACAGTCACCCTTTTAACCCTCTTCTCTCGGTGTTTGTGTGTTTAGCTAATCGTAGGTCTAGAACCCACCCCCACCCCCTCCCCCATTTCACCCAGTACTGTCCCCCACCCCCACCCCTACATCTGTCCCCAATCCCCTACTATACAGCCTTTCAGCTTACCCCCTCCCCACCCCCACCCCCCTTTTCTCCCCCCCCCCCCCCCCCCGCTGTCAGGAAGATTCAAAACATTGGCCATCTGTTAATGCCAGTTAAAACTTTGGACGTGAGGGAGAGTGGAACTGGAAAACAACAACAGCATCCTTGGCATTAAAAGGTAGATCCTCATCACTCCCCCAATCAGAAGATGGCGCGCGGGGGGGGGGGGGGTCGGTGTGTTTGTCGCAAACTCTCTGGGGTTTTCAGTGGAGTGCCCTTAAAGATTGTTCAGACAGTCCTGGACAAAAAAGAACTAGAAAATAAAATAAAAATCCGAGAAAATGTCGAAAACACGGGAAGGGTGGGGGAAAGGGGGCAAATTGAATGAAATGAATCTCTGAAATATATACGCAGCGTGAATCAAAGCCTCTGTTAAATAATTATTATAAATTCGGCAAGGATTATAATCATCATTGAGAAAAGGTTGTGTAAAAACTGAAGTAGTTTTATTTCATTCATGAATACTGTATTTGTCTTCTTTTGTTTCTTTCTTTCTTCCCCCCCTTTGTTTCTTTCTACAATGAACTCCCCTTGCCAGTCATACCCAGGTAGGTAGATGTACCACTCAAACAGATATATATATATATATATATATATATATATATATATATATATATATATATATATATATATATATATATATATATATATAATTAACGCTAGCCCACATCTAGCACAGTGGCGGGGGAACATATCAAAGCACTACCCCTAGATTGAAAAACCTGCCTCGGTCCTCAGTTGTCCAAGTACAGGTAACTTGCTATCTCTCTCTCTCTCTCTCTCTCTCTCTCTCTCCTCTCTCTCTCTCTCTCTCTCTCTCTCTCTCTCTCTCTCCTCTCTCTCTCTCTCTCTCTCTCTCATCACCACACAGAGGGAAAGGAAAGGGAGTTTAGATAATGACCCCCCCCCCCCCATTCACTCCAATCTCTTTGACCACCTGCTGATGCCATCAACACCAATTTGCTGTAAATGAGGTGTTTATAGACTCCAGAATACAGCCCGCTTCTCTGCTACATCCATCTTCTCTACTTCGCACCTCCTTCAGATCTGCACAGTGCATGAACCCTCTGCCTGCGGATGGGAGATAATACCCTCCCCTCCAACAGCAAGTACCCCCACCCCTGATACCCTCCATCTCCCCCCTGTTCCCTTTTTGTCTTGTCCCTTCTCCAAGTCATAAGTTTGAAACCTGACTTCACATAACATGCACTGTTGTGAGATTCGCAGCATATGGCAAAACACCACCACCACCGAAAAAAAACAACAACCCAAAATCCCCCCTCACACACAACAAAACAACAAAAAACACACGTGCGCGCGCGCGCACGCACACACACACACACACAACACACACACACACATACGCGCGCGCCGCGCAAAATCAGCAGCAAAAAAAAAGTGAGTAATGGTTGGCAATGGAACGTTCAAAATGATCGGAAAACGGCCGAATTGTCTCGGGGTGAGGCGACGCGAGTTGACAGTGCTGCCCAATATTAACATAGGCTAGGGGACATTGTCAAGTAGAGCTGCTTTCTTGTGGGAACCAAGTCTGATTCTCACGGTGTCACCTGTGGCTGTGGAGTAGGTAGTATGTTCTGTTGAGCTGAGTTGTGCTGTGATGTGTCGTGCATTGTATTACCATTGCTTTGCATTGTACTGTGTTGATGTGCGTTGTTATATCCTGTTGTATTGTGGTTTTATCAGTTAAAAGAAATTATTCTATTAAACGTACATGTCATCAACGTCTGGTATCTTTTACACACACACACACACAACACTCTACTACGTCATCAGCTTCAATATATACTCTGTTTTGTATACTACTGTAAAACTTGTCAACTGGTTTAAGTTTTTGTGGAACTAAGTTTATCAAAGGATCTTTTCTGTTTTCTATGTTGTTTTACAATGTATTGTGTACTGTACCTTTTGGCATTGCCTCGCCAACAACTCAATCCTGCTATTTCAGCAAAAGCAACTTTTTCCTGGCACCTCATAAAATGGCTTCCTTGTTCACACATTATAACGATACAGCGAGGGTACCAGCACTGGCTAATCTGTACTTTCCATCATGTACACAGGCTTATCTTCAGCCTTTGAATACTTTCTAATGAACTTCTTCCTAAGCTTTGCAAACAAAACATTCTGTCTACGTTTCCAGCCTCGAGAAACAAGTCTGACATGTTTATCTCCCTACGACTTCTGTTAAACACTTTTAATGGTTTTTCGTAAAAAAAATATTTTTACCATTCTCACAATGTTATCACCTGAAGACTTTTGTTCAATTCGTTTGATGGTTTATCGTCAATTACCTCCCTTTCGCTTTCTTCCGGAGTTGTGGCGAGCTGTCAGGCTGCGTTATCAGATTTGGCAAACCCTGTCGGTACTTTTGTCAAAATTATCTTCGGTGGCTAAGTAGCTGACTGACCCTTAAAGGTCACAGTTCCGATTTCTTCCCATGGCATGACTCCAAAAAGTTAATTTTTTCCCATTCACCTTATAAAAAGAACATTTCCCATTCAGCAGCTTTGAGAAACAAGGTCACTTGTATGTAAGTCTCTTTCTTTCTTTCTTTCTTTCTTTCTTTCTTTCTTTCTTTCTTTTCTTCTTTCTTTCTGATTTCTTTCTTTCTTCTTTCCTTTTCTTTCTTTCCTTTCTTCTATTTTTCCTTTGCTCCCCTTTTATTCTCCCCTATTTCGTTTTTGATTTCTTTCTTTTTCGTTTCTTTTAGAATAATCTTTTTTTTTCTCTCATCTTTTTTCTTTCGTTCTTTTCGTGCTGGCTTTTTTCCACCTTCTCGTTCCACGTTTTATTTTTTCTCGCTCTCTTCCCATCTTTCTTTCACATTTTCAATTTTTCTTTCAGGGGACAATTCAGGATGTGGAGCTTTTCCTGATGCCAAGCTTTTAAGCCGCTTAAGGAGACAAACGGGCCGCTTGGTAGACCCTACATGCTCTTGCATACTGCCCCCCGCCCCCCCCCCCCCCCCCCCCCAACCCATCCCTCCCTGCCCTCCCTCCTCTTCCGTCCTCGAAGTTGTTCACAGTCACAGGTGTGTGTGTAAGTGTGTGATTCTTACTCTTTTAACAGACAGCCTTGTGTTCCGAGTTTTCAATGCAGATTTAAACAGAGAAGGGGATTGACAAGGTTAAAAATAAAATGGCTTGCCGGTGAGGTACAGTATGAATAAACACTTTCGTTTGATGTGACAAGAAAGCGGATAATAATGAAGATACTGTACCGGTAATGGGGAGCCGGCTTGTATGAAAGGAAGAACATTATGCAACATTAACAAAAGCTTTGTTGGGGAAAAGGTTCGTGATGAGGAGATCTGTGTGTCTTGTCTACATCTGTGTCTGTGTGTCTCTGTGTGTGTCTGTCTGTCTGTGTAGGTGTGTGTGTTTGTGTGCGTGCGTGCATGTGTGAGTGCGGTATGTGTGTCTGCTCTCTGTCTGTGTGTCTGTCCTCTCTCTCTCTCTCCTCTCTCTCTCTCTCTTCTCTCCTCTCTCTCTCTCTCTCTCTCTCTCCTCTCTCTCTCTCTCTCTCTCTCTCTCTCTCTAATATTATATTATAAAATATGTATGTATGTAAACATGTATGTATGTATGTATGTATGTATGTATGTATGTATGTATGTGTATGTATGTATGTGTGTTGTGTGTTGTGTGTTGTGTTGTGTGTTGTGTGTGTGTGATGTGTATGTATGTATGTATGTATGTATGTATGTATGTATGTATGTATGTATGTATGTATGTATGTTGTATGTATGTATGTTGTATGTATGTATGTATGTGTGCACGCGCGAGCGTGTGAAGCACATTCGTGCAACTGACGACAACACATGTGCATGCATGTGCATACATGTTGAGGTATTTTTGTATATATATATCTCTGCCTGTTAAATAAAAAAGACAGCCCTGCCCTAGCCTGCATATTATATCCATATGCACCAACAAAGCACTTACGCCCATATTTGCATGCATTGTTTATATATTTACTCACAGCAACATTAACACCAAAACAACAACAACAATAACAACAATGTGCACTCACACAGACATTCCCTAAAAAAACACCCCCCCAAAAAAAAAAAAAAAAAAAAAAAAAAAAAAAAAAACCACTTTAAGTGCCGAGGGTGGTGGTATTATAGCGGCAACAGCAGCAGCAACGTACGTCTTTCTTTCTTTCTTTCTCCCCCTGTGAAAAACCCCACTATAGCCAGACAACGCCCCTCCCTTCCTTCCTTCCTGCCCTGGTACCATTTCCACATGGACCCCCTCTCTATTCCCACCACAGTCCTGGTTGGGGGCTGCCACTGCCATGCCCAGTTAAACAATGGTCTTGCTACTGACTTCTTTCTCTCACTGGCACCAGTCCAGTTCTCACCCCTCCCTCCTCCCTCCCACCGTCCCTCCCTCCCTCTCCTGCTATTCTCTAAGATATCGTCACTGTGCCACTTAATCTTCTCTGGCAGCCTAACAGTACTACTACTTCTTCGTCGTCAGCTGTTTTAAAAAAAAAAAAAAAGTAAAAAAATGGGTTACTGACGTTGACTGGAAGGAGACTTGTGTCTTGGTGAACGACGGTATTTGTGTGATAGGTTTATGTGCTGGTATCAATTGTCCATTGTTCTGGCTTAATCAACAGGCCTTCCTTAAAACCTTAACTCTAGTTTCCTGAAAGGTTTTAACCCCGCCCCCCCCCCCCCCCAAACTGTAGTGTGCACAGTTTCTGCCTCCTGCTGAGAAACGACATATAGGATCTAAAACAAAATGGGTGTACATGAAGATAAAACGTGTGGTGTTGTAGTTTGTTGATGTTGTTGTATCTGTGTGAACCTATACTTAAACTTTGCTGCGGTTAAAGGGTTTTAATATCCTATAATTCCATTTAGATCAAAAGCCTTCCTAGATTATCCAAAGACAACGAACCGTTAGTTATAGAACAGAACACGACCCAAACATTGTGACGATTAAGTTAGCATCAAAATACAATGAATTCGGAAACGTTCTTTTTTACCCCTTCATAAGTTAGAAAACATCTTGGAAGATCCATTTTTTATTCTTCAAATATTCTTCAATATCTGAGTTCTGATCATGCTAATAAACATACACAACAACAACAACAACCCACCCACACCACCCACCACACACACGTACAACACAACCACCACACACACACACACACACACACACAGACACACAACACACACACACACACACAGACACACACACAGACACACAGACACACAGACACAAAACACACACAAACAACACCCGGACGTGGACCTTCTCTGTCCCCTGACAATACCGTGATTGGTATAGAAAAGACATAAATCAAGAGCCCTGGGTGCCCAAAGCACTGCCAATACACGTGGCACCATTCGATAGTGGACAGGCAGATTTACGACCGGTTTCTTTAGTTAGCTGGGGATAATCCTCTGTAGGTTTGCCATTACCTTGCCAATGCTAGAGGAACCGGGTCTTTTAGGTTTGGTGGGGGTTTTTTGGTCACAAAAGCACGTATACACTACAGAGACGCCCAAGCGCGCGCACATACACATACATGCGCGCTCGCGCACACACACATACACATACACGCGCGCGCACACACATGCACCACACAAACACACCACTGGGGCTGGACACTATGAGATCGAACTGAGAGGTAGGGAAGGAGGGGGGAGGCAAGGAGATGGAGAAGAGAGAGAGAGAGAGAGAGAGAGAGAGAGAGAGAGAGAGAGAGAGAGAGAGAGAGAGAGAGAGAGAGAGGAGAGAGAGGAGAGAGAGAGAGAGAGAGAGAGAGAGAGAGAGAGAGAGAGAGAGAGAGAGAGAGAGAGAGAGAGAGAGAGAGAGAGAGAGAGAGAGAGAGGAGAGAGAGAGAGCCAGCCTGTCCTTTTTGTTGACCAGTTCCAAGTGTGTTTTAGAAGTACCGGGTGAAATCCTTAACGATCTAATCCTGTTTACCTTTGTTTCAAAACTCTCTCGTGGGGATGCCGGGAAAGGGGGGGAGGGGCACTGTCAGCACAAATACATCCTCACTTTCTGGAAAGTAGGTGCTCAGAATTTCATCTTTTCTATCCCTCTCTCTCTGTGTCTACCTTGTTTCTTTTCGACCTGGTCACCTCCTTCTTGTCTGCTTTCTTGCCTTCTTGTCTCTTCTTCTGCCTTTTCTTTTCCCAGAGAGGCTTTCAAAGATAGCAGATCCCTCCTACACCGAAGTCGGATGTGCTAGGCCTGACTTGTCAGGCGCTTGACGGAAGTCCAACGCTGTTTTTTGCTCATATTATAACATACAACAATAGTTATTGTCTGAATGTTCGACAAACAAGTATAACTATAGTCCATAACATCTTCCCAGACAAGCATGAATACTGAGGGGCCGGGTGGGGGTGGGGATTTTCTTTGTAAGCATCATCATCAAAATGCTCACCACGATAAAAAAAAAAACCCACACCTCCACATCCCTTAATCCTTGACCCTAACAGCTGCCTAATGGAAAAACTCAGGGTTTCCTAAGTGGCCAACACCATTTCCGTCTTTGCACCCTTCCCCCCTCCCTTCTTTACCACCTTTTCCACATCACCCGCCCCACACCTACTCTAACACCGAAAGACGCACGACTCGAAGGAGAAATAGTGGGTTTCTAAACCTCACACCAACAACCACTTTAATCTACTTCTCAGCTTTCTTCGGTACGGACACTTTCGTGAAAATCTCTGCAAGTAAAGCAGAGAGAGGACAATTGGTTGATCTCCTATTGATCTCATAATGCGTTGTTGTCACAATCTGTCAGTCATGCTTATTATCGATTAATCTCTCTCTCTCTCTCTCTCTCTCTCTCTCTCTCTCTCTCTCTCTCTCTCTCTCTCTCTCTCTCTCTCTCTCTCTTCTCTCCCCCCCTCTCTCTCTCTCTCATCTCATTCACGTTTACAGTATAACATTTTCCAATCCATACGGAGCAAAATATGTGCATGAAACAATCTTTAGGAACGATTTTGCCGCTTCGAAGGAAACCCACCTAAGTTTATTTTTGTTTTTTTTATTTTTAGTTATTTTCTTTTCTTGTACACATTTTCGAGTTTCCCCCCAAAATGATGAACAAACACAAAATGGAAACGAGCTGTACAAGACATGATTATCCCAATGTCTCTCTCACAGCATGTCTCGGGAGGGATTGGAATAACTTGGTAGGTGTCAATTCCAGCTGCCAAAAGTCTATGTGTCTCAAAGCAAGTTCTAAAGACAGGTTCGCGTGTGTCTCATTTCTCTAAAGCTCCACAACTAGACGAAAATAACACCTTGATATTAGATCCTCCCCTCACACACACACACACACACACACACACACACACACACACACACACACACACACACACACACACACACACTCACCCCTCCAAAACAAGGAAGAGAGAGAGAGAAAGAGAGAGAGAGAGAGAGAGAGAGAGAGAGAGAGAGAGAGAGAGAGAGAGAGAGAGAGAGGGAGAAGAGAGAGAGAGAGAAGGAGAGAGAGAGAGAGAAGAGAGAGAAGAAAGACGAGAGACAGACAGACAGACAGACAGAACAGACAGACAGACAGACAGACAGACAGACAGACAGAGACAGACAGACAGACAGACAGACAGACAGACAGACAGACAGAAGAGAGAACGAGAAATACAGACTGACTGACAGAGAGAAAGAAAGAGATATCGGATTCGGGAAAAAGGGAGAGAGACAGACACAGACACACAGAAAGAGACAGAGAATTTTGATGATAATTGTAGGCAAAAAAATAAAGATGGCTTACCAAAAAAAAAACAACAACCAAAAAACAAAACCCCTAAAGTGGAATGGCTTTTATCAAGGTTTGTCATAGCATGCCAGTATTTCAATCATATCACTGCACTGCATAAAACGAAAAAAAAGAGTTCACAGGCATGCCTTTCTCTCCTGCTTTCATCTCCGTGCGTTCTTCATCATTTAAGCGAAGATTAATGGCTCTCTTTTGATTTTCTCGTCCATAAAGAACCCAACTTTACGGCCAACAGTCAGGCCCGCTTCTGTCATCTGTCCTAATCTAGATTTGTTTTTGTTTTTTTGTGGTTTTTTTTTCGTTTTTAAATGGCGATGATTGATAATCATTTCTCCTCAGACGAATATTAATAATCTTTATTCCCACTCCGTTTTCAGATTTCTCTCTCTCTCTGTGTCTCAGGATCTGTGTCTATCTATCTGGCTGGCTGTTTCTCTCTGTCTCAGTCTCAGTCATCTCAATCTCTTCTCTCTCTCTCTCTCTCTCTCCTCTCTCTCTCTCTCTCTCTCTCTCTCTCTCTCTCTCTCTCCTCTCTCCTCTCTCTCTCTCTCGCACACATACACACACAAACACACAGAGACACACACACACACACACACACACACCACACACACGCCGCGCGCGCGCGCGCATACAGACACACACACACACACAGACCCCCAACTGATCGCTTTAGATTGTTTGCTTGTGATAATCCACTTGACTTCATTACAATCCGTGTTTGCCGACCGATTTTCATCTTTCTAATCTTGGCATAGGTTTGTTAGCTGTTTGTTTGTTCTTTACTTTTCTTCCCTCTTCTCTTCATAGGTTTGTTAGATGCTTGTTTGTTCTGTACTTTTCTTCTCTCTTCTCTTTTCCCTTTATAATATTCTATATTTTGAAAGAATAAGTGTGGACTGAGTTATAGTCAATGGAGTGAGGGGGCACTCTAGCGCGCGCGTGTGTATATCAAAGCGAGAGAGAAGAGAGAGAGAGAGAGAGAGAGAGAGAGAGAGAGAGAGAGAGAGAGAGAGAGAGAGAGAGAGAGGAGAGAGAGAAGAGAGAGAGGAGAGAGAGAGAGAGAGAGCGCACACGTACGGACGCACGTATGCACCCTAACACTGTGCCAACAGCTAAAACTTATTCTACCCAAACACACACAACACCAAACATACACTCTCCATTTCTCTTCTCTTTTCACCCTAATCCTCAATCGTACAAAATGCGTTTCTCTTCCTCACCCCGTCACCCTCAACCAACGCGTGCGCGCACAACAGCGCCACACACACCTTACACACTCAACACACGCGCAACACGCAACACACACACACTACACAACACACACAACACACACACACACACACAACACACACAACACAACACACAACACAACACACACCCACCTACACCACACACAACACAACACAACACAAAAACACAACACAACACAACACACACCCCCACACACACAAATCATACTCGACACAGCACAATACTGACGCGCAGTATCACAAGGTCTGCGTAGTCGGAGGAGTTGAACTTGAACTCCACAGGCGGGGTGACGTACGGGTTGATGTCCTGCCAGTTCACCGTGTTCTCAAAGCACAGCTGGTTGTTGTTCATGAAGAAGATTTTGCCCGCCAAGATTTCTGAAAAACAACACAAACAAACATAAAATATCCGTCATCGTTACTATCTTTGCGGTCATCGTCGTCATTTAAATATATATATTGTTTGCTAAGCAAGCACACATGTATGCATGCATGCATGCATGAATGCGCGGGCGGGTGCACGCACTCGCGCACGCAGACCAGACACACACGCACGCAAACACACATATGCTAAAGCACACACTTCTAAAGACACTTTAACTTTTCTAAAGACACTTTAACTTTTCTAAGAGAAGTCAGGAAGTATAATTCGACTGCTCTCTATCCTTTCCTCTGTCTGTTCACCTGTCCGTCTGTCAGTCAGTCAGTTTGCTGGTCATTTCAGTCAGTTTGCCTATCCATCTGTCTGCGATTCGCTCTCTCTCTCTCTCTGTCTCTCTCTCTCTCTGTGTCTCTCTCGTCTCTCTCGTGTCTCTCGCTCTCTTTTCTCGCTCCTCGTCTCTCTTCTGTCTCTCGCTCTGTCTGTCTGTCTGTCTGTCTGTCTGTCTGTCTGTCTGTCTGTCTGTCTGTCTGTCGTCTCTCTCTCTCTGTCTCTCTTCTCTCTCTGTGTCTCTCTCTCTCTCTCCACATTCCACTCTATCTCTCTCCGTCTCTCCTAAAAAACATTTCGAGAGTTCGAGTTCGAGTTCGAGTTCTTTGTCTACTCCCCCCCCCCCTCTCTCTCTCTGAGGTCCCAGGAGGTGCATGTGCAGTGTGTGCAAAGGCAGCAATCTCTCCTGACGACCAAAGGGCTGCGTCTGGCTCCTTTCTGATCCAAAGGTTAGTTGATAAGCACAGACACAAACAGGTTGGGGGTAGAGATGAGAGGCACAATAACGAGAGAGAGAGAGAAGAGAGAGAGAGAGAGAGAGAGAGAGAGAGAGAGAGAGAGAGAGAGAGAGAGAGAGAGAGAGAGAGAGAGAGAGAGAGAGAGGAGCAGACAGACAGACAGACAGACAGACAGGACAGACAGACAGACAGACAGACAGACAGACAGACAGACAGACAGACAGACAGTGAAGGTTACCAATCTGTTATGACTGCTAGTATAATTACAATGCTACACAAAACAACTTACTACTACATATCACAGAACAGCACAGTGGAAAAAAATACCCCTCAACATAGCACAGCACACAAAAATGCAATATAAAATTCTCTACTTTATATAATTATGATACTCTACGAAAAAACATACAATAAAACTAACAAATCAAACAATACAACACATCCTAAAACACACCACCACCTCCATCACGACAACAACAACAACAACACACAACATCATCACTACCATAATCAAACAAAAAGCAAAACACGTTAACAAAAAAACGACAGTCTAGCACAAAAAAGAAAAAAACAACAACAAACCAAACCAACCGAACAAACGACAAACAAACAAAAACACAAACCAAGTCAATGAACGCACACAACCCAACTCTTCCTTACCTCGCAGTGAGGTGAAGCGCAGCTCCTTCAGGCCGATGCTCCTGCTGTTCTTGTCGTAGTTGAGGGCCACGAACAGGCTGTAGTAGTCGTCGTTCTTGGGGTAGTGGAACAGGGTCTTGCCCCGGATGATCTGCAGGTTGTCCAGGTGCAGGTAGTCCGCGAAGACCCCCACGATCAGCACGTACCCCGTCACCTGAGGAAGGAGGGTTGAAAGCGTCAGTCATTCGGATGAGACTATACACCGAGGCCCCGTGTGTGAACGCACGCAGAACATCTTGCACACACGTTAAAATCCCGTTCCGCCTTTCGGAAGAACAGGCCATCGTGTGCCTGTAGGAGTGGATGACAAAATTATAAATAAAAAACCCAGCCTGCACACAGGTGTCGTGTTTAGACACCATCCCTGAGGGAAAAAAATAATGGGTAGGCGCTGCACTTGTGGCGACGCGCTCTCCCCGGGGAGAGCAGCCCGAATTTCACGCAGATAAATCTGCTGTGGCATAAAGTGGTCTAAAATAAATTTAAAAAAAAATTATTAGTCTAGTTTTTAATTTTATTCAAGCTAAACATTTATTTTGTCCACCTTTTCCTAACCTCTTTTTTCACGTTTAATTAAACGTGTTCCGCTCTTAGGAAGAGTGGCTACTCAAGGTTAGGGATTGGAGGGGGTGGGGGGAGGGGGGGTAGCCTAGTGGTTAGAGCGTTGCGCTCGTCGTGATCTGACGGCCCGGGTTCGAGCCGCCACTGAGGTAGCGGTTTAAGGGGACTGTTTCTACCTGGAGTTAACATCAGTGCCAGCTCCACTCCCCCAAAGTCCTTCGGATGAGATTTTGAACCGAGGTCCCGTGTGCAAACGCGTGAAAAAACATCTTGTAGGCAGGTTTAAACGTGTTCCGCTCTTAGGAAGAGTAGGCCATTGCATGCTGGTTAAAAAAGGGGGGACAAAATAATTTTTTAAACGTATGCACACGGATGATTTTAGACATCATCCCATAGTCGGGAATGTGGCTAAGCGACGAGCGCAAAATCTCACCATTGGTGAACCTAGGAGCTCTAGCCTAGAAGCTAAAAGCCCGTGTATTCTCATATACCCAAGTCAAATGCAGTATAGGGCAGAAACAAATACAAACTTTTTATACGCGCCCTGCCAGAGAGAGAAATCTATTCTTAGCATGGTGAACAACTTTGAAGTTGCAATCCCGTCACTTTGTGCTAAATTCTAAAAGAAAGGCAGCTACCGTTGTTTTTGTTTTTTTTCTCCTTCAGGTTATTAAAGTCTCTCTGAAAATAAACTTTTGACACGTGCCCTGCCAGAAAAAGAAATGTATTCTTAGCATACAAGTTTTGAAGTTGCAAACCTTCTTTCACTATGTGCTCATTTCTAGTTCTAATAAAAACAGATACTGTTGTTGCTTTTTTCAGGATAATTATTAAATCCTTCTGACATAATTGGGCACATAAGCTTATATAATACATATCATCCAAGAATATGAATATATAAATATATATATATATATATATATATATATATATTATATATTTGTGTGTGTGTGTGTGTGTGTGTGTATGTGTGTGTGCGCTTGTCGCTATACAAAAACAAAGGCATGAGCACACACACACATACACAACACACACAAACACATACACCACATTCATCAGCCCCCCCCCCCCCCCCACACACACACACACAACACACACTCACACACACACCACACACACACACATACACCACACACACACACATACACCACATCCAACCCCCCTTCCCCCCACACAACACCTCCCCCTCCCTCCCCCTACACACACACACCACATCCAACACCCCCCATTTCCCCCCTCCACACACTACCCCTCCCCATCCGCCACAAACAGACAAACAGACAGACACACACACATAACTGAAACCTCCTCTTACCTGTTTGATGGTGGAGAGGAAGCTGAGGTCGAAGACGCGGCCCATCTCATCGAGGAAGATGATCTCCAGGTTGCCCACCAGGTAGGTGCAGTTGGTGTACAGGTCCTTGTACTGCTCGTACCGGAACTTCCAGTCCCCCCGAGCCACCAGCCCGTGGGAGGTGCCTTGACATACTGCACACACACACAAACACACACACATTTACTTTACATTTGGCTGCTTTGTTGTTATTCATACCCATGTTATTTTGTATTTTCATCATTGTGTCTGTATGACTTGAGCTTATGTTGTACTGTCTTGTGTAAAACAAAACTTAATCTTTTACCCTCAATAAAGATCTTTTTGACTTGACACACACCACAGTCACCTCTGATCAACCTTTGCTTGTGACAATGAAGAAACAAGAGGAAGAGGATGAACAGAACAGAAGGAGGGAGGGGTAGCAACACAAGGTGGAGGAAGAAGAGAAGGAGGCAGAAGATGAGGACGAGGATGAAGAGGAGGAGAACAACAAGGAAAAGGAAGATGCGTAACAGAAGGATGAGAAGTAGCAACACAAGAAGGCGGAAGAGGAGGAGGTGGAAGAAAAGTATGAGGAAAAAGATGGACAGAAGAATGAAAAGTAGCAACATAAGCAAGAAAGGGAAGAGGAGAAGAAGGAGGAGGTGGAGGCGGAAGAGGAGGAGACGAAGCAAAGCAAGGAGAAGGAAGAGAAAGAGGAGGAAGAGAAGGACGAGGAACAATAAAAAGAGAAGGAAGAGGAAAACACTAAAGAATTTTTAGTTCTCCTGCAGTGTGAGAATTTTTTTCTCAAGAAAAAGATATGTTTATTCAAAACAAAGAAAAGGAGGAGTGGGGAGGGATGGAGGGAGGGAGGGACAGAGTGAACAGAGAACAGAGAGAGAGAGAACGTCAGGCAGTTATACAGACAGAAAATGGCCTCCTGACAAGAGACAGATACACGTGTCTCTATCTAAAAAAAGACAGACAGACATACAAAACCAGAGTCAGGGACAAGCCAATACCTCATTATCCAAGCTAATTTGTACTGCCTGCAAATTGGCCACCTTTCTCTTCCACCCGTCTAATTTCAACCCACTTATTTCAAATCACTGCATACGGGTTCAATAACAGGGTTTTGAGCCGAGAGATGATGGACACATTTCAAGCCATTCCACAATTCTCTCCACCCACCCCGTCCCTCCCCTTCAGAAAGAGGAATTTATTCCATTAAAGGGTATGGTCAATTTTGCTTCGATGACGTCAAAACCACTCTAAAAATACCAAGAAAAAACCCACTCATTATCATACAAGTTGGTTAGGCTGGTCCACGTAGTGTGATGACTCTTACCCAAACAGATCATCATCATCCCCCCTTTATTCCTTCTTTTATTTTTTTTTTTCCTCGAAGCATATCACTAATACCCTCGTGGGGATGTGGAGGTCTGTCAGTATATAAATGGCATCCTTACCTTCTGGGGATTATGTGCTAAGAATTCCCCCTTTTCTATCCCTCTCTTTGTTTCTGCCTTGTTCCTTTTCTTCCTGTCACATCTTGCGTGTCTATATTTTGCCTTCTTGGTCTATTTTCTTGCATTTTGTTCCCCAAAAGACTTTAAAAGATGACAATTCTCTCCTACGCTGACGTTGAGCCTGACTTTACAGGCGCTTAATTAACGGCAGCGTGACGCATTTTTGCTCATAATTATGACTGACAAAAAGAATTGCTGTCTGATCGTTCGATGAAGAAAACGATATCATTTCCGCTTCTGTGTACAATACAAAATTCGATTTGCGCAGCCGTATTAGAGAATTAGCAGCCAGATATAGCTCCAAAATCACATATATCTGTCGAAGTCAATCAAGCCATGAGTAATTTCGAACAGAACGCTTGCAACTAGATGTCAAAGTTTCTAAACTGTCTGATACTCCCTCCTCCCTCCCTCCTCTACCCCCACCAACCCCCTCCCTCCTCCAGCCTCCCTGTCCGTTTTTACCCATTCGATTTCGCCCCCACATTTGCATTACACCCACACTATTGGAAAAACCTCTCACACTCTGTCATGCATCATTTATTTACATCCACCTACCTTTATTCACATTCGATCAAAGAGAGAGGATCGTAATGGGGAAAAAAAAAGCAAGAGAGTAAACAGAAAGAGGAAAAAATGAGAGATACAGACACAAAGAAAGAAATACAGAAAGGG
>CM060316.1:45212042-45214542 GCA_030674155.1 Stramonita haemastoma | reverse complement strand
TCCCTCGCTGTCAGGACAAAGTGGCCCACAGATCAGACACGCGAAGGGGCATGCAGCGAACTGACACTTCGTAAAAGTGTGGTAAAACAAACACCTTCAAGAATCATTACTTTTGGGTGTAGCTTCTTCTTTTTTCGTTTTGTTTTTGATTTTTTTTTTTTTTTAGTTCAGGGAACTGTCACTGCGAGTACACAAATGCAATAATGCAATACGCTAAACAATACTGTATCACCGGGGTGTTTTCCCTCCCCCACCATTTAGGTAGCTGCATCTGAATTCGGGGATGAGAATAAATAATTATAAACTCTCTGAAGAGGTGAGGTGGGACAGAACATTCAAACACACAGATATATATATCTATAGATCTTTGCCGAGCGCGTGTGATCATTATACAGTCCCAAACCGGCTAAGTTCAGCCCCATCATCATCATCAAAAGTCATGCCTACATCATGGCTTGTCAGGTCAGGAATTGGCTGGGCCTCCGCGCTTTCTAATCAAATGATGCATCCTGATTATTGCTTAGTTGTACTACTGTGTCCACGACTCATTGGGGAAGGAAGGGAGCAATTCGCTCGATAATGCGTTCGAGCAAGCATGCGTGAAATGGTGCTCTTCCGTGAGCTGGTCTGGCCCCCCTCCCCCCCCCCCCCCCTCTCTTTCTCCTGTTCTCTTTTCTCTGACCACTGTAGTATATCACCTCACCAGGCCGATAACTCTTGTAACTAGATCAGGCTGACGGGAACAAGCGTTGCTGCACTGAACGGGTGACTGCTTTTGCCATGACGTGAGCTAAGGGGTAATGTCATTTGTCTGGGACCGGAGAGATTGTTTAGGAAATACAGAAAAAGAAAGACAAAGAGAGAAAAGAGAGAGAGAGACAAGAAGAGCCCCCTGGGAGGTGGGGGTGGAGAGAGGGTGGAAGGGAAAGATGGGGGGGTGGGGGGTGGGAGGGGGAGGGAGGAGCAAACAGACAGAGAGAGCTAGCGTGGGAGGTTGGGTTGGCTAATAATTATGGAAGGTGACAGCGTGTGAGTTAGAGGGAGGAAAAAAGAAAAGAGAGAACAAGAGACACAGAGACAGAGAGACGGAGAGAGACGGAAAGAGACGGAGAGAGAGAGAGAGAGAGAGAGAGAGAGAGAGAGAGAGAGAGAGAGAGGACAGACAGACAGACAGACAGACAGACAGACAGACAGACAGACAGACAGACAGAGACAGAGAGAAACAGAGAGAAACAGAGACAGAAAGAGAGGGAGGAAGAGAGACAGACAGACAGGTACATAAAGAAACAGATAGACAGACAGACAGACAGCAGACATAAACAGAAAGCAGAAATAGCCGATGACGGACCCCCTAAAAAAACCCAGAGCTAGACAAAGAATCCCCAACAAACAAAAGCAGCCCAATTTGCATCTGCCATCACAAACTAGCCCCACACTCCCACGCAACAACAAAGACCAGCGCTGACACAATCGCCTGACAGCCAGATCAAACACATCTCCCACTCCACTCATCACAACAAAACACCATTACACGCTTAACTTTGGACTCTTGCATGTGTGTGTAAATCATTTGAATGTAAGCTGCTTTGGTGGTGGTTGGGTTTTTTTCTTTCTTTTTTGCTTTATAAGATTCAGTGCTTTATAAATTCCATACACTATTCTTTTCTTCTTCGTCTTCTTAATATCACTATTATTATCATCATCATCATCATCATTTTACCATTTTTATTATCACAGTTGATATGATTATTTACACACACATACACACAATTACAGACAGACAGACACACACAACCCCTTCACCCCCACCCACCCACACACACAACCACCCCATCCACCCACACGCACGCACACACACACACACACACACACACACACACACACACACACACACACACACACAAACTAACACACACACACAAACCACCCTAACCCACCCACCCACACACACCATCACAATGAACTCAAAACAAACGAATCAAAGAACAGACTACATAGTTAGTATACAAGTGTACATAGCTGGACAATAGGGCCGAAATAGACAGCACCAAGAGGGTATCAGAGGGAAATTCCAAAAAACAGACTACCAGCCAATATGATGACAATCATTGCTTGTAGTGTGTGTGTGTGTCCACGACACCCTCCTCCCCCACCCCTACAGGGAAATAAATGTCTCTCAATAAAGCGTTGGCTGACACGGGTCTGTTTGTGTGGATGGTCCATTTCCGTGAGGATGCTGCGTTTCCCAGTCAGTTCCTACAATGCGTAGGCCCTGTATTTCTGGGTTGTTTTTTTTTTTGTCTTTTCTGGGTTTTTCCCTACCACATAACCTCTCTACTCCTCCTCCTCTTCCTCCTCCTACTCTTCACCTGCTTATGTTAAACCAAGAGTGCTTTGGTGCAACTGAGTATTTGATATGACGTGAGCGACGGATATAGCGAGCACGCGCACGTGTGTGTGTGTGTGTGTGTGTGTGTGTGTGTGGTGTTCTTTCTGTCTC
>CM060316.1:45204542-45207042 GCA_030674155.1 Stramonita haemastoma | reverse complement strand
CCTCCCTCCCTCTCTCTCTCTCTCTCTCTCTCACACACACAAATATATACATACACACGCGCACACACTATCACACACACATACATACGCCTGTGCGCGCAATTCACACTATACACACATTAAAAGAACACACACTTAAATGCACAAGCCAGCAGAGTGCTGGCACAATTAGTATTGATTACAGTCAATGTCCTCTATCCAGGGCACGGCTCATTTTTGCAATAAAACAACAAAGACAAAAAAATCCAACACACACACACACTCACTCACTCACTCACTCCATCCATCCCTCACTCATTCATTCACTCATTCAGACACTTGCACACACACACACACACACACACACACACACACACACACACACACACACACACACGTGCGCGCCCGCACACACACACTCACACATACTCACATCACACACACACGCACGCAACACACATACTCACTCACACACACACGCACGCACACGCGCACACACACATACACACACACACTCTCTCAGACACTTGCACCCTCACACTCAAACACACACTCACACACACACACACTCATTCACTCACTCATTCAAACACACGCGCGCGCGCAAACACACACACATGCGCGCGCGGCGCGCGCGCGGGCACTAAGTATTGGACTTCACGCTAGGATAGGGGAGTTTGTGATGTTTTCAACTGCCCTGATAATAATCATAAGATGGATTGACTGCTGACTAATGTGTGCCGTGGAGACCTGCCTCGCTGCAAGAGGCAATGTGCCCTTCAAACAACATTACACCTCACTCTTTCTTCTTCTCTTTCCCTCCTTCCTTCATTCCTTCCCACCTGTGTATTTGGGTGTGTGTGTGTGTGTGTGTGTGTGTGTGTGTGTGTGTGTGTGTGTGTGTGTGTGTGTGTGTGTGTGTGTGTGTGTACGTGTGTGTGTGCACGTGTGTGTGTGACTGTGTGTGTACGTGTGTGTGTACGTGTGTGTGTGTGTGTGTGTGTGACTGTGTGTGTGCGTGTGTGTGTGTGTGAATGTGTGCGTGCGTGTGTATGTGCATATGTGTCTATAAGAGAGACCGACAGACAGAAAAATACATGCACAATATGCGTGTAGATGGCTTGATGAAAAACGGCAAATTAATGCTTATTAAAAAAAATTTTTAATGTACCATTTGGAAATAAAAATTTGACTTTGTAGAGGCATGCCTTCCGAACACTTTGCGTGCTCAAGACTATAATATATGTGCACACTATGCGCGCTCGTGAGCGCTTCCATACCGTACATGCATGTATGTCTAAGTCACTCTGTCGTCAAGAGCATACGAGCATACTTTGTGCTAAGGTCGTAATGCAGAATCTGTGAGCTTGCCTGCGTGTTTGAAGTGATCTAGCAGGCCTGTAGTAGGGCCAGGGGCAGGTAGGCAGACGTAAAGACTATCACCCCAACCAACCCCATACATTCTGCATTCTGGAACCCCTCCAAAGCAGACTGCAAACCAGGAACCAGCGATTCATTAGTGGCAGGAAGACACTAAACTGGGGCAGGCACGCATATGTGCGCACGCACATGCGCGCAGACATACGTGCGCGCATACACACACGTGCATACGCACACGTGCGTATGATACGATCGCGCAAGCGCTTCTATGCATGCACGTGTACACACAAGCACGAATCCAGTCGCAAGCACGTGCGCGAACACACACACACCACACACGCGCGCGCGCGCGCGCACACAAACACACACATACACATGCGCGCGAGCGCGCGATCATATCAGCACGCGAACATTTACCTTTACTATATATACAAAGTCAGTGACGCACGATCATACTAATAATACATTTTTGTTGATGACTGTTGTTTGAAAACATCCCGCATCTACATATCCAAATCAAAACAATTAGCATATACATAGATTAAAAGAGTTTAATAACAGCCCAAACACCCCTAACCCCAAGAAAACGACAAGCTGTGTCTCCCTGTCTTGTCAATCAGTGATCTGTCTGTCTCTGTCTCTCTCCACCACTCCCTCTCTCTCTCCACCACTATATATCTCCTCTCTCCACCTCTCTATCTCTGTCTGTCTCTCTCCACCACTCCCTCTCTCTCTCCACCACTATATCTCTCTCTCTCTCCACCTCTCTATCTCTCTCTCTCTCTCTCTCCACCTCTCTATCTCTCTCTGTCTCTCTCCACCACTCCCTCTCTCTCTCCACCACTATCTCTCTCTCTCTCTGTCTCTCTCTCTCTCCACCTCTCTCTCTCTCTCTCTCTCTCTCTCTCTTCTCTCTCTCTCTCTCTCTCTCTCTCTCTCACTCTCTCCTCCTCTCCCCCCCCTTCAATCTTCCGCCCCCTCTTTCCTCCAGTGCCTATCAGCCTGACAGGTACAGCTTTCAGGGATCACATCCAAGTTAAGTTGGCAGCGCTAAGGGCTCTGGAGTGGCCCACACCTGGTGTGTGTGTGTGTGTGTGTGTGTGTGTGTTGTGTGTGTGTGTGTGTGTGTGTGTGTGTGTGT
>CM060316.1:45179542-45202042 GCA_030674155.1 Stramonita haemastoma | reverse complement strand
AGGTAAAGGTAAAGGTGTCCCATAACCTAGGCGGTCGTAGGGGAGCGAGGCATCAGAGACCTCAGCTTCTCTAGGGGCCAGCATATTGAGGGCGGCGCCCACCTCCTCTCCCTCGCTGCTTTACCTTCCCTGACCCTGAAGAGGGCAGGTAACCATTTACAGCTGGGCTGAATTGGGGGGACTATACGGAAGCCAAGGCGCGCAAACGGTCACCCATCCGCTTGGTAACAAGGCTCGACGCTGCTTAACTTGACTTGGGAAAAGCGAGCGCTCTGACCACTGAACAATCCCGCTGCCACAGAGAGAGGAACCAAAAAAATTGAAGGCCTTTGCTTCTGGTGCCTGAAGCATTGTCTAGCCTTCTTCTGGTGCCACAGTCAGTCCCCTTTGGGTTCCACTGCTGGATATGACGCCAGAGAGCACCCCAAGGGGTAAGTTATTTCTTCTTTTTTTTCCCTTTGTCTGCTCCAGGACACAGAGTGCCAGGTACGGACTCTGGCAGCTAGGAACTACTTCAGAGCATACACACCCCCCTACCACACTCCCCTCCCCTCCCCTCGACTTCTCAGAACGGAGAGGTTGGCTATGAAAATATCGGCTGGCACTTTGAGTACCACACCATTGTCTGGGAAAATATCGGTTGGCACTCCACACCACTTCAAGGTACTCCAATTCCTTGCCCCCCCTTCCCCTTTCTCCACCCTCCTCCTCCTACCTCCTCTTCTTTTTATTTTTTATCAGTTTCTTTGAAAAATGGAGAAGAGACAGACATACACGATGCCAACATGCCCAGTCAGTAGTTTTGTTTTTTCTCCCCAAGACTTGCGGTGTGGGCAAAACATGCGTGTTCTGTTGAAAGACTTTTGTCTCCAGTATTGTCTCTGCACTTTACCATCCAAAGCAGTGTGCCAGTACTTGTTTCCGTAGCTTCAAGGCAAATACTCTTGGGGTGTTTCTCTGTTCCTCCCCCTCCCACGCCTGATGGTAGCGATAGGCCTCAAGAAGTTAAAAGTGTGTTGTGCACGGATAGCTCTGTAATAAAGGAGAAACTAAAACGCTTATATAGAGCAGGCCTATTTGTTTTTGTTTTATTATCAATATTTGTAGGGAAAGGTAGTGTTGGTGGCGGTTTTGTGCCTGTCAGCTAGACCGTAGCAGACAGGTTAATAAGCAGCTGGTCGGATCTCTGTTGTGTGTGTGTGTGTGTGTGTGTGTGTGTGGTGTGTGTGTGTGTGTGTGTGTGTGTGTGTGTGTGTGGTGTGTGTGTGTGTGTGTGAGGGAGAGAAGTGGTTGTGTGTGTGTGTGTTTGTGTGTGTGTGTGTGAAAGAGAGAGAGACAGAGAAGAAGAGACAGAGAAGAGACACAGAGAGAAGAGAAGAGACGAGACGAGATGAGGGGGGGGGGGACACCTGCACCAATATTCTCGCGCTCGCATTATAATTCTAGTATTTAGGCAAGTGCATGCAGACGCCTGCAGATGCTTGCATGTCCATGAACATTATTATTCTCATGCTTTCGTGCGCTGGCTCGCATGACTAGACACTCCATCTCTTCCCCACCATCTCACGCCTCCCCCCCCCCCCTTTTTTTCTAAATTCCTCACCAGTAACCTTAACGAACGGAAAATATAAATTCCTGGACGACTGGATTCCACTTGTACCTGGATCAATTTTCTTAATCCCTTCACAAAATAAATGGCAAAAAAACCACATTGCAACTTCACGTTAAACGAGACATTTCAGTCAAGCGATACTTAGTCCTAATTAGTTAAAACTTTTTTTAATGGACATTAGCCTAGCCTGTGGTGAAAAACATGAAGTTAGTTGCAGTTTTGTTTTTTTGTTTTAATGTTTTTGTTGAAAAAGGTTAGACTGCAGAAAATGTGTAATTCATCAACGTGTTCACGAATGAGATGGAAAACAAAAGCGAAGCTCATCTTCCATTCTTGCCCAGACAAAGAAATGAATTCAGTGATATTTTTAAAAGTTTGTGGAATTGATATTTCCAATTTGTACACTGTAACATAATGTATAATATGTATCCCCTTTTCCACCCCCTCACTCACCTTTAATAGAAAACCACCAAAACAACAAACAAAAAAAAAACCAAAGCTATTGAAGGTGGGGGGGGGTGGTGGGTGGGGAACAATGTTGAATCAGAAAAAGTCTGATAGTCAAAAGAAGTATATCAAATCTTGGATATCGTAATAGATGTCACAAATATAGATTTCAGTTTGGCTGAGAACATGAACTGTATCAGCAACAGACAATTTAGGAACTAAAAACAAAGGCGAGAGAGAGAGAGAAAAAAAACAAAAAACCTATTTCCGAACACCCTACAATTGACCTTCGTTTCAACGTTGAAGGACAACTCAAAAGCTGTAACATTGATTTGGAGGAGGCGATAAAGATACTGCGATCTTCAAAAACGACTTTTGTCTTTCTGTTCCCTTTAAAACTCTCTCTCTCTCTCTCTCTCTCTCTCCTCTCTCTCTCTCCTCCTACCTCTCTCTCTCTTCTCTCTTCTCCTCCTCTTCTCTGTCTCCATACCTTCCCCCACCTCCTCCAACCCCTCCCCCTCGTCCAACCCTATTATCTGTCTCCACCTCCCCCCCCCCCCTCACTCACCCCTCCTTTCTCTGTTTTTCTGTCCGATCAGCAGCAGTGGCTGTCAATTTCCGCTCTTTTGAAGACCGGAAGTTGTGCACATTTATAAATAATTAACACCCCCTTCCCCTGGCCGTAATTGCCCAGTACCCGCTTAAGGCTAGAGCCTAAAAATCATCGCCAACGATGGAAAGTTAAAAAGCAAAACAGACCAAAAACTCAACAAAAGACACAACAGAACCAAAAAAAAAACACCCCACAAACCAATCCAAAAGTAAATAAACAAACAAACCCGCAAATTCACGCACAAACAAAAAACAAACAAAAAGACACGCAATAATGAACGGAAAAACCAACTCCAATGAAGAGCAAGAAACATCAATAAACTAACCAAGAAAACAGCCTTTATAGCTGGCAAGAGACTGACTGTGTGAACAGAACAGTGAAACACGAGTAAAGAAAAAAAATGCATAGTGGTATAGATTAGAGTGTTCTTGACCAGAATGTATACTTTATCAAATTCTCTCTCTCTCTCTCTCTCTCTCTCTCTCTTCTCTCTCTCTCTCTCTCTCTCTCTCTCTCTCTCTCTCTCTCTCTCTCTCTCTCTCTGCGTGTGCACGCGTGTGTGCGTGTATGTGTGTACATGCATGTCCTTGCGCTTTCAAATGCATGCATGCAGCTTGTCTTATCATTCTGTATAATTATATACTATTGTGTTTGTGCGTATTCTCGTTCTGTAACTGCAAGCCACAACAGTTTTCTTGTGTCAAAAGCAGAATTTCTACAAGGAACACCACATTCTCTTCCTGTTTCGAAATATGCTTTCCCCCAATCTCTTTTGCTATTTCTCTCTTTCTGTGATTTTCTGCTGCTTTCCCTTGTGCACTGAATTGATTGGTTTTGCATGTTTAGATAAAAGCACATTGTGACCATCTAAAATACCTCACACGATTGAAAAAAAAATCTCATCTGTATTGCTGATGAGATATTCAATCGCCATTGTTCGGGTAGACTCTAGGGGCCGGCGAGGGGGGGGGGGGGGGGGAGAAGGGAAGAATACTCCCCAGCCTGTAAATCTTGTGTTCCTTTTTAGCGTGGAGAAAGCCGAGAGCTCTATCTGCTCTTGTCTTCCTTCAGTTCTCGTAAACAAACTCGTTTACTTCCTGCTGCTGCTTGTTTGGACAAGCGTGGATCAGTGTTATCTACCTGCCATACAGAAATGACGGTTATGAAACCTAGCGTGTTTTCATTGAAATATATATATATAATATACTATATATATAATATAATATATATATATAATTATGATTTTAAAACATACAGCTATAGCTAATGTATACATACAGTCACACAGCTACGCTTGCAGATATGCAAGCGCACGTGCATGCACGCACGCGCGCGCGAGCGCACACACACACACACACGCACGCAAACACGCGCGCGCGCACGCACACACACACACACAACCGCGCACGCAAACACACACAATCACACCACACTTACTCTTGTGGTCATAAATCGTACATTTGTTTTACGGTCTGGCAGTAAAACGGAGAGATACAATCAACTCTCCGAGGGGGGTAGAGTTTCGACAAATAACTGCTCATAAAATACTCTCTGAAACACAAAACGCTAGTAGCCGTATACACACATATTCGTACTACACATGCATGAGTGCGTGCATACTTCTACGAGTATGTCCAGCATTCACTAGCTTGCAGGAACACATGTAGCACAAAACTGCCCAACATGCACCCGAGGCGTGTCCAGGTATAGGGTGAAGCAGTTGGTCAGAAACTCTAAAAGTGGGCAGGGAGGAAGGAGGGACGGGGGTGGGGGGTGGGGGGTGGCAGCCTTCGCTGAACGCAGTGTAGCGTTTGTAAAATTTTAGAGTTTCACATGCAATGACACTCTGATGCTTAGGGAAACTGAAAACTGGATCATTAAAGGCACAGCCTAGAATCAGAGTATTGATTTTTTTATCATAATCATTGAGTCTTCTGATGAACGTCATATCCAAAGTTTCCTGTTCCATCGCTGAGGTAAACTTGCTAATGGTTGTGCGTGTGTGGGGGGAGAGAGAGAGAAGAGAGAGGGGGGGGGAGAAGGAGAGAGGAGAGAGAGAGAGAGGAGAGAGAGAGAGAGGAGAGAGGGAGAGGAGAGGAGAGAGAGAGGGGGATGGAGGGAGAGAGAGAGAGAGAGAGATGAGGAGGGAGGAGAGAGGGAGGAGAGGAGAGAGAGAGAGAGAGGAGAGAGAGAGAGAAGAGAGAGAGAGAGAGAGAGAAGAGAAGAGAAGAGCCACATAGAATTGACAACAACAATAACAACAACAAAAAAGATCCAAACAAACACACACACACAAAAAGCGACGACCCGAGCTGGCATTTATGTAGCAGCGCCTTCGACCAACTAACCAATAAACTAAAATCAGTGCGGGTACGTGCCAAAGTTCCCTCTGAGCACACACTGATGTCATGTTGACACAAGAGTTGGATGTCAGTTGGGTAAACAAGCCCACTTTCCTTTATCTTGGTCCTCTTGTAGGGTCTGCCAAGGATACCTGGAAGAGGCTGCCATACACTTACCCTACACACCTCTCTCAGGGGACGAGATTTTTGTGGGGTTTTTTGTGTGTAAAGAACATGCCTCTGGCTTTGAACAGGTTTCTTTTGCGACCACTTGATTTTTTTTTTTTCGTTAATGTTCATTTCTTTTGGGTAATTTAATGAAGGTATTCAGGCGCGTTTACAATTTACATAATTATGGCACCTCTAAAATTTTATTGACACCCCCCCCCCCCCCCCCCCCCGCCCTCCAATGTTGAAACACCAAGAAAGCACGTGAATATAATCAAAATAAACTTGAGGTATATTCTATGCGTGGGTACATGCACGTGCGTATGCACGCCGCGCGCGCGCGCCGCACACACACACACACACAACACACAACACACAAAAGTATACACCTTTCTGTACATATCACTGTATACCAACTGTTATTTTTAAGCGATGAAATTTACTGACATTATTATTCATATATCAAATACTGAAGACGGTTAATAAATGATCAGCAACTAAAAGTAACACCATTTCCTTCGGGTAGCTACTACTCAGAATAAGACTGATGTTATTAGCAGTTTATACATATATTAATATATATATAATATATATATATATATATATATATATATATATATATATTATATATTATGTGTTATATATATATATTATTAATGAAATTCGATAAATAAACCAACAGTGAAAAGAAGACGCTTTTTAACCCAGAAGAAATTTGGAATTTCCCCAGGAGGTCGCACAACAAGACATTCATACATAACTGTGATAGAATAGGCTAGGCACTACGACAGTTCAGTGTGTGTGTGTGTAGGGGGGCGGGGGGGGGGGGGGGGGGGGGCAAGGGGGGGGGGGGCTAAAGGTAGACCTATTCAAATACGCCCCATAGACCTCGTTCTCTATTCAGAGGAGAGAAAAGGCTATCTCTCTTTTCAGGCCTCTGCCCCAAATAGCTGATGAATACGAAATTAATTTCTAGTCCTTTCTCTTCTTCTTTTTTTTTCCTTCTTCAGTCGCCAACACAGCTTCTTGAGAGAGAGAGAGAGAGAGAGAGAGAGAGAGAGAGAGAGAGAGAGAGAGAGATGAGAGAGAGAGAGAGAGAGAGAGAGAGAGAGAGAGAGAGTGTGTGGTGTGTGCGCGCGAGATGACGAAATGGTAGATGTTTGAGTCGTTTCGTGTTTATGTGCCCTTCAGTGCGCTAGAGAGTGTTGAGAGAGAGATGAGACTGTGTGAACGAGAGTGTGATGAGGGAGATGTGAGAGTGAGGATGTTGAGACGAGCGAGGAGTGGTGTGATGAGAGAGAGGGTATGTGTCGTGGTGCGCGCGTGCATGCGCAGCGTGTGTTTGTCGTCAGATGAGTGTGTATGGCCTGTGTGCGTGGTGTGTTGTCCTTGTGAATGTAGATATACGTTAGAACCATGTGCACACGTGTGTTTGATGGTGTGATAGTGTGGTGTGTGTCGCGCCGCCGTGCGTGCTGTGTGCACAGAGTGTTGTATGTCTAGTCCGGGAGCACGTGTCTGTTAAACTGAGTACGCCGTGAATGCCAGATATGTGCACCACACCGCCCGGTCTACTTCCGCCTGAACTGAACAGATCGCTGTTAAAAAGAAAGTCACAATCCTCTCTCCCTACCTACTCAACCCTCCCCCCCACCCCCACCCCCCTCGATTGTTGACTAGATAAGTACTTCCCTTCCCCCTCCCCCCCCCCCCCCCTTACGCTTATTTTCACAATTTGACTACCACTTTCCCCAACCTCTCACCATTTCATGACATACTCTTTTGTGCTGAAACCGATGTCTTTATTCAGACTGAATATAACTTAATGTAGATCTATAAGATTGCAACCGTTGTTGCAGGCATGGTCTAATATTTTTCCCATTTTAAGAAAAAAGACAGCTATTAATTATGCACACAAACGAGTACAGCATACTCGCGCGTGCACACACGCGGTCCGCGCGTGCGCGCACGCACGCACGCACACACACACACACACACAACAGAGACAGAGACACAGAGAGCAGACAGACAGCCAAAGACAGACAGACAGAGACACAGAGAGATGTCGACCCAAGTCGATTACAGCCCACTTTCCCAGTCCACATGAGAAGTATAAATCTTATTTTCGCATAAAAGATTCGCCGCACTCCAAATTTTATACCTTTCTACCCGATTTTATACCATCGGCCCTCATCGCTTTCCGTTCCCCCTCTCCCCCCCCCCCATCTACTCTCTTTCTCTATGTGTGTCTCAGTCTCCTGTCTCTCTCCCCCCCTCCTCTCCTCCTCTCTCTCTCTCTCTCTCTCTCTCTCTCTCTCCTCTCTCTCCTCTGCTTTGAACCAGTAGGACAAGGCTTTGACAGATTTTCAGCCTGGCACGAACCCCACAAATCCCTTCACCCTCTGATTTATCACAACCTTCCTTCCCGCCTACAGTGTGTGTGTGTGGTGTGTGTGTGTGTGTGTGTGTGTGTGTGTGTGTGTGTGTGTGTGTGTGTGCGCTTGCGCACGTGCGTGCGTGCGTGTGTGCTTGCGTGCGTGCGTGCGTGTGTGTGTGTGATCCCCAATTTTAGCCCTATGCGATCTACAATCTTTCGAATATCTGCTCCAAAGGACAACAAATGTTCAGAAAGAAAAGACAAGAAAAAAAAACATATTTCTATAAAACAAAAACTAGATTCCAAACAAACTTAAATGTCCGTTAATACTCTATTCAAAATGCATAAGAAAAATACTTCGAAAATTTCAAAAGAAAAAAGAGAGAGACAAACAAGAAGAAAAAAAAAACAAAGAGAGAAACAAACAAGAAGAAAAAACCCACAACATAAAGCTAAGACATGTGTTCTGAAACTGGAAGACAACTATCGACACAGTCACAAAGACACAGAGGTTATCAAATCGATCCCATCAAAAGCACTTCCTTGTTTCTTCTGCAAAGAAAACAAAATTAATATGGATCTGGCATGATCTTTTGTCTGGCACACATTTTTCTTCTACCGATATTTTTATACTGGAAGTTTTTTCTCTTTAAGTTCCACCCACTTTTATATATAATTACAGCATTATCACAGTTTTCATGAAATACAGAAGACAGGATACAACCCCTACCCCCTCCCATCCTGCTCCATCCTGATAGTGTCATTGCGTACAGAGAATGTTGCAACATGTTATGCATTATTCCACATCTGCTTAAAAAAACAAAACAAAAAAACCAATCACTCACGTGTGTAACCAGCTGTGCTACATTATTTAGTGAACAAGAGGAAACCCACGCACATGCTTCATTCTTTTCTGTTACTCAGCGAATCTCACTTGAGTCATGAAACGTCTAACCTGCATATTTTCCTTTTCTGCAGTGTTTTCATACTCATAAGAATCAGGCATAGGAAAGTAAGCACAAAGGCTGTTCTGAAAAAAAACAACTGGTTTAAACAATAATAAACGATCCACCTTGCTCTTTATCGACTAAGAGCTGTTAAGATTTGAACCAAAAAACCTACGAAATCAAGACAACTAAGTTCAGAAACTTGTATGCTTATCCACTTCACTAAGAAAAAGGTAAGAGGGAGGGAAGGATAAGAAGAAACAACAACAAAAACTTATAAATTTTTCTCTTGGTAGGAACGACTAAAATGACAACTTTAAACATTATATTATATATATATATATATATATATATATATATATATATATTTTTTTTTTTTTTTTTTTTTTTTTTTTTTAAAGCACAAACTATGTTTACAACCAAAGTGTTTCCTGCAATGGTGATGCATGACTCACCTCCTGTTATCGTTTCAAGTTCTCTTTTGCAAATGGTTTGGATTTTCTGTAAATTGTGGCCCCTAAAACAATTCTGATATGCTACTTGAACGAGCATTTCCGTTAAAATCAAACGCATTTTCTGTTCAACAAACAATTCAAAATTCCTTAGAAACGCAATAGAATGCGTCTAAAGTATCCATGAAGGAAATCTAATCACCAACAAACAAACAACAACAACAACGAAAACCAGCAAAGAAGCAAATTGGAAAACAATTTGTACCAAAGATTGATCCTATAGCCAACACCCTCAGGTGTCATTTGTACCTGACAATAATTCTCGAGGACAGATCACACTTTATTGCTTTAAAAAAAACTCTGGTGTTTTCCTTAGTAACGCTAGAAATGCATTGCTATCTGGAATGAAGGGAATGGTGTTGTTTAAATCTATTGGTCTTGCTTGCAATTGCTCAGGAAAATTGAATGACCACTAAACCACAGGAAAAATAAAGGTGTACGCTGCATTGTCTTTCTCTGTCTGTCTATGATTGTCCATCTCTCTGTCTGACTCACACATCCTATTTCTGTCACACACACACACACACACACACACACACACACACACACACACACACACACACACTCACACACACACACACACACACACACACACACACACAACACAACCATCCCCTCCCATCCTCCCCCCACACACACACACAACACAACACACACGCGATCTTCCCCCACACACTCTTATACCACTAAGCCTGCATCCCCTACCACCCACAAACATGTTGTGTGTTTTCTGGCACTGCAGAATACTGAAGCCAACAACAAACAGCTCCAGCACTAGCAGCAGCAGCAGCAGCAGCAGCAGGGATGCTGATCAGAAGAGACGAAGCATGGCATCGTGGGATGACAACCTGTCATGTTCGCCACCTGCCTCCCAGGTAGCTCAGCTCCGTCAAGGAACTGATTTGGGGAAGGGGAGAGGGGGGGGGGGGGGGGGAGGGGGGGAGAGAGGGAGAGAGGGGGGGGGGGTCTCACTCGGCGGTGACATTCACTCGCACTCACAAGCGCGAGAGCGTACATACTTACTGACTGTGTGGGCAGATTATGGTGGAGAGACAGTCAGATAAAGACTGACAGGCAGACAGACAGACAGATAAACAGGCACACACACATACATACACATACACATAGAGAGAGAGAGAGAGAGAGAGAGAGAGAGAGAGAGAGAGAGAGAGAGAGAGAGAGAGAGAGAGAGAGAGAGAGAGAGAGAGAGAGAGAGAGAGAGCAAAATTCTAACCATCTAACCAACCAACCAACTAAATAACTAACTTAACTAACTAGTTAACCAACCAACCAACGACGCTTTGTGCAGAAGGGCGTAATATTGAAGACTACAACTACACTAACTCACTCACACACAACAACCACCATCAACCATTAAAACATTTTCACGTCACATAACTGCCACAAACTACTACCTTATGACTATCATGAAGAAGAAGAAGAAGAAGAAGAAGAAGAAGAAGAAGAAGAAGAAGAAGAAGAAGAAGAAGAAGAAGACGAAGACGAAGACGAGGGAGGAGGAAGAGGAGAGGCGGAGGAGGCGAAGAAAGAAGAAGAAGAAGAAGAAGAAGAAAGAAGAAGAAGAAGAAGAAGAAGAAGAAGAAGAAGAAGAAGGAGAAGAAGGAGAAGAAAGAAAGAAAGAAAGAATTAAACAACAGCAACAACACCAACAGCAACAACACAACACACCACCTCTAACATCTCCACCAACACACTCCTCTCTCTCTCTCTCTCTCTCTCTCTCTCTCTCTCTCTCTCTCTCTCCTCTCTCTCTCTCTCTCTCTCTCTCTCTCTCTCCATCTCCCTCCCTCTCTCTCCCATCTCCATCGAAAGTCGTGGTTCCCAACTCACAGAGACAGATGGAATGCAGAGGACGTAGCAGGTTGTCAGGGTGCTCCCCCCATCCCCCCCCTCCCATCCCCGTATACTCTCCTCTCTCTCTCTCTCTCTCTCTCTCCTCTCTCTCTCTCTCTCTCTCCTCTCTCTCTCTCTCTCTCTCTCTCTCTCGCTGTTTCCTCCCTCACACTTCAGGTTGTTGGCGATGCACGTGCGGCATGTCTTTAGAATGCGGCCATGTGACAGGAAGGGGGGGCGGGGGTGGGGAGAGATGGAGTTGAGACTAGAAAGGGACAATAGAGAAAGAAAAGAAACAAAAAGAGGGAGAGAGGGGGTGGGAGAGAGGCAGAGGCGAAACAACACACACACACACACACACACACACACACACGTCGGGAGATTGAGAAGAAGAAGATGAAGAAAAAGAAGAAGAAAAAGGAGAGGAAGAAGAAGAGAACAGACAGACAGACAGACAGACAGACAAGAGCACTCAGACAGGCAGACACAATCAGACAAACAAAAGCATAAACATACTTGTAAATCAAACGAAGGAAGTGGGGGAGAAAACTGCTCAGTGTTAACAGCATTGGCATATATACCTTAGGTAAAACCCGAAAGGAAACTGTTTTGCCTGGGATGCCAAACATGGAACGTGGGAGAGTGCTTGCCTTCAGTGAAAGTACTGTTTTCTACGATAAGTCCGATTTTATGTGTGTCCGTGTGTGTGTGTGTGTGTGTGTGTGTGTGTGTCGTCTGTCTATGTTCTGTCTGTCTGTCTGTCTGTCTGTCTCTCTCTCTCTCTCTCTCTCTCCTCTCTCTCTCTCTCTCTCTCTCTCTCTCTCTCTTGAGCAACTAACGGTACCAACACTTCCAGGTTCTGGTTCTGTCGTTTTCACTATCGCAGAACGGAAGGAACTTAGGAAGCGAGAGAGAAGATTTGGAAGGGGGAGGGGGGTGTAGAGGGTTGGGAGGAGTGGTGGAGTTGGGAGAGGGAGAGAGGCAGTGTTATGAGGGGGGTGAGCTAGCGGCCACACCTCCACCTCTCCCTCTCCACACGTCCTTGTAGTACTACCCTTCTTTTTATAGATCTATTGCTTCATCATGTACACACACAAATACATAGTGCGCGTGCAAACACACCACACACACACACACCCTTATAACATTATATATATATATATATATATATATATGTGTGTATGTATGTATGTATGTATGTATGTATGTATGTATGTAGTGTATGTATGTATGTATGTATGTATGTGTGTGCGCGCGTGCGTGTATGTATGTGTGTGTGTGATGGTGAGAGAGAGTGAGAGAGAGAGACAGACACAGAGACAGACAGACAGACAGACAGACACACACACACACACACACACACACACCACACACACAGAGGCAGAGACAGATAAATAGACAGACAGACATGACAGACAGACAGACAGACAGACAGACAGACAGACACCACACACACACACACACACACACACACAGAGCAGAGACAGATAAATAGACAGACAGACATGACAAACATAAACAACAGAAATACAGGGACTGACAGACAAGAGACAGACGACAGACAGACCGACAAAGGCATCATGAATCACAAACCTAACCAAGACCTGGTCATAAACAGTAACCCAGGTAGAACAGACGACAAGTCGCACACAGTGGGGTTTACAGTGTCAGTTCATACAACTCTGGTAGGAAAATACAACTGAACCTTGAAGCCAAACACAAGCAGTAATCGTCATGTCTTCTGCTTTGTGTGATATCAACGTACATTTTCCTGGTGGGTAGGGGGAGAGAGGGATGGGGAGAGAGAGGGAAGAGAGAGAGAGAGAGAGAGGGGGGAGGGGGGAGGAGAGAAAGAAGAGAGAGGGGGGGGAGAGAGGGGGGAGATTGTATATTATATATAAGAGGGAGAGAGAGGGAGGGACAGACAGAGAGACAGACAGACACAGACAGACAGAGACAGAAAAGAACAGAGGGAGAGACAGAGACAGACGGCAAGACAAAGGAGAGACAGAGCAAAACACAGCGCAGAGAGCGTCTTTCTTGTGGGACAGAGGTAAACAGCCAATAATAATCAGGCATCTGGCGTTTTTTCGCACTTGGCCTTCAAAGCAAGGGGGGGGGGGGACAAAAAGTCAATGACCATGAACAGAAACATCAGACAGCAGACAGACGGCAAACATCACCAGGAAAACACACACACACACACACACACACACAGAGGTGCACGTGCAAACAATAATACGAATCGAAAAAGCTTTGAAAAATTGTATACCTAGATTGAAATGAAAGCTGTTAACAAACAACAAACGATGAAAAGAACTAAGGAGCTAAAACAAAATATCATTGTAAATACAACATGAGCTTAAAATAATATTTTGGTTTCTGTTTTTGTGTGTTTTTTTTGTTTTCTTCACTGCTCTCTCTCTCTCTCCTCTCTCTCTCTCTCTCTCCTCTCTCTCTCTCTCTCTTCTCTCTCTCTCTCTCCCTCCTCTCTCTCTCTCTCTCTCCCCCTGTCTAAGTTTACATCCACCCCATCGGGACAGACAAAAGCATAAAAAGCGAAATGTGATACATGTGGCCAGACTCAGCGCCCTTTGTCGTGTGTGTGTGTGTGTGTGTGTGTGTGTGTGTGTGTGTGGTGTCCCAAGACGTTGTTTTTGAGTTGATCGTGTTGTTTCAAACACTCCTCTGTCTGCAAAAGTTCAACTGCTTTTCCATGGCAACTTCTGCGCATTACAAAAATACACGGAGAAACCGCTCAGGTTGCACTTTCTACACTGTCTTTGTTGTCCTTTCTGTCTCTTGTTCACTCCCCACCTTGTTTTTCTTTGTGTGTATGTGTGCATGTGTGTGTGTGTGCGCGCGAAATAGAGGGGTGAATGGTTGAGTGGTTGAGGTGAGGGTGGGGGGTGCGTGTGTGCGTGTGTGTGTGTGCGTGTGTGTGTTTGTGTGTGAGGGGAGAGAAAGACATAGACAGAGAATCAGACACAGAGAGAGAAAGAGACAGAGAGATACAGAGAGAGAGACAGAGAGAGAGAACATGCAAGAGGAAAAAACAAGCACATAAAACGACAAGAGAGAAAGAGGGTGGACGACAGATAAAAAAAAACCCCAAGAAAATATGGCTAGGAGGTAGAGAAGAAAAACGATACAGGAAGAGATGGGAGGGGGAGGAAAGACAAAGCGGATGGGGGTTGGGGCCGGAGGGGTAGGGAGGGGGGTACTAGATGGTAACGAAGAGGGAAGACGCAGTCAGGTGGAAAATAAAAGGGCCAAAACTAAAGTACTTCCAAACTTGTAACTCACCTTGTCAATGAAAGACACGTTGGCAAAATGAGCCACCACAGAGAGAGAGGGGAGGATATGAGGCAGAAACGGTGGTCTAGTAATAAAACCAGGTACAATTAAGCTTCTTAAACTAGTTCAGTTCTTTTTTAAAAAAAAAAATATCTGCTCGAGTTCCAAGGTTCACCAATGATGAGATTTTGTGTATGCGACCGTTCGTTTACGCACCATGAAGGCAGCCACGTTCCGACTTCAAAGGATGATACCTAGTAAATACGACATCAACCTGTATGTTTTTTTTTTTACATTCTGTTATAAGAGTCTGCCAGCACGAAATGGCTTACTCTTCCGAAAGGCAGAATGGGGTTTTACTGTGTGCACAAGATTTTCTATATCTCTTCGTACACGGGACCTATGTTTATAGTCTCATCCGAAGGACTTTCAGGGAAGTGGAGAGTTACTTCAGGGAAAAATCCCTTCGTGTCCTGCTGATGTGTTGGGGGCTCAAACCCACGCCCTCAGTTCACGAGTTCCATCATGTAACAACCACCGAACTACTCCATTGTCACCAAGTTTACCTGTTCCAATTCTATAAGGGAATGGAGTAGAGAGAGGGGGGGGAGGGGGAGAGAGACACAGACACAGACACAGACACAGACACCACACACACACACACAGAGAGACACAGAGAGAGACACAGAGACAGATACAGAGACACAGAGAACAACAAAAAAGACAGAGGTATGAAAAGGAAATTAGGGGGAAGGTGCAAGGTGCAAAACTCCCTATATCACTCAATCCCAGTGCATGACTCTGGCCAAACATTTTTTGTCACTAACTCACTAGGCATATACATTCAAAATGTTGTTACACGATAGAAATGTTTCTTGCAGTTGTTCTTCGCATTATATGACAAGCTCCTAGCATAACAGCAACTAGTGCACTCTCATTCACAGTCTTTGAGATAACCCTCCTTTGAAGTCGGAATATCATGGCAGTTTAACACGGTAAAGGCACTTCACAACAGCCATACACACACCCCAAACCAACATCTTATCTAGTGTGTACTTAACAGTTACACAGTGATTCCCAGCTGAGGTGAGTGAGACAAGGGTGCATATATATTATCTTCTAGAGGGTGACCCTCAGAAGAACTTACGCTGGGGAACACTCAAAAACAACAACAGCAACAGCAACAGCATCAACAACAGCAACCAATGCAGACACAAAAATACTCATATGTAAATCAATCTCTCTCTCTCTCTTTCTTCTTTCTCTCTCTCCTTCTGTATGTTTTTTTCCTCCTATACGTTTTCTCCACCCCTCATCAGACGTGGAATAGCGCATGCAAAAGATATATGGAACATATTCGGCACTGACTGACATATCTACCCCTTTATTAAGAGCCTAGACTTCATAAACAATACCAGCTCAGCATTTAGATCATCATCAACTTTCTCCCTCCCTTCGCGACTCCTATAGCCCCCCCCCTCCTCTCATACACACACTCCCTCACACGCATGAACGCAAGTACACGTACACGTACACGCACGCACGCACACTTCTCTCTCTCTCTCTCACTTATACACACACACTCTCCTCCCTTTCTCTCCTCCCTCACTTCCCCCCCCCTCCATCTCTTCCTCCTTCCGATTTAAATACCATTGTCTCCCCCCCCTCCTTCCTTTTTTTTTTTTCTCTCTCTCTCTCTCTCTCTCTCTCTCTCTCTCTCTCTCTCTCTCTCTCTCTCTCTCTCTCTCTCTCCTCCCTCCCTCCCTCCTCTCCCTCCCTTCCCCCCTCGCTCGCTCGCTCGCTCGGCTCGGAGAGTCTTTTCATCCCAATAATCCACCAGCCTACGCTTCATTAATTGATCTGTGCCTATCGATTCCTTTAAGCGTCAGTAACAAACGGTGACAGGCCTAAGAATAGGTCAAACAGGAACCGCTGCCTGGCCTGCTTTGCTTTGCCTTGCTTGCTTTGCCTTGCCTTGCCCTGCCTGCCCTGCACCGCCTCGCGCGCAGTGATGATGCTCAAATAAATGGATGCCAGCTATACCAACAGTACTGCAGTATGGAGAGCAGCAGCAGCAGCAGCAGTAACAGCAGCAAAAGTAGCAACAGAAGCAGAAGCAGAAAACAATAGTAGCTAAAAGACAAAAAGCTTACCTATATAAGGGTAATAACAATTCGTAGTGATTATCTAGAACTTTGGATAATATCCTTTTCCTAAAAAAGTATGGTGGTTTTCTTTTCTTTTTTTTCTTGTGTCCGTTCTAAAAAAATGTTGTATGCTTGCTTGCTTGAAGTAAAAGTAGTTGATGGAGGGAAGGAAGGAGGAGAGCGAGAGCGAGAGCGAGAGCGAGCGAGCGAGCGAGCGAGGAGGAGAGGAGAGAGAGAGAGAGAGGAGAGAGAAGAGAGAGAGAGAGAGAGAGAGAGAGAGAAGAGAGAGAGAGAAGAGAGAGAGAGAGAAAACAGACAGACAGACAGACAGACAGAGACAGACAGACAGCAGAGAGAGAGACAGAGAGAGAGAAGAGAGAGAACGAAGACAGAGAAGAAGAGCAGAGAAGAGAAGACAGAGCAAGAGAGCAGAGAGAGGACGAGCAAGAGAGCGAGAGAGGAAGAGAGAGCGAGAGAGAGAGAGCAGGAGGAGAGAGAGAGAGAGAAGAGAGAGAGAGAGAGCGTGCGCATGCACAAGGGCGACAAGGACAGAAAAAGCCGACAAGGTCAATGACACAGTGGATAGAGCTCCATCAAAAATTGTGACAAACTTTTTTCGAATAAGAAAAAAAGAGCAGACGAAAAAAAAAATCCCTGCTCCAGAAAACCATGGAGTAAAGAAAAAAAACAATAACACAATCTTAGGAGGGAAAAAAAAAAAGCCAAAAGAACAAAAACGCCACAAAATAAACAAAAGAAAAAAAAAAAAAAACCCGGAAAAAAAAGAAAAGAAGCCCGCTTGGTGCAACTCTCTCTCTCTCTCTCTCTCTCTCTCTCTCTCTCTCTCTCTCTCTCTCTCTCTCTCTCTCTCTCTCTCTCTCTCTCTCTCTCTGCAGTCCCAAGCCTCTATCGATCCGGCAGGGCGGGTGCAGAAGGCATGACTCATCTCAGGTAGCAACAACCCCCGCTCCTGGAAACTTTTCTCTGGCGGCACAGAGAGAGAGAGAGAGAGAAGAGAGAGAGAGAGAGAGAGAGAGAGAGAGAGAGAGAGAGAGAGAGAGAGAGAGAGAGAGGGAGAGGCGAGTGCAATAGGCATAACTAGCGTCTCTGCTGCATACGTCATTACCTCTCTCTCTCTCTCTCTCTCTCTCTCTCTCTCTCTCTCTCTCTCTCTCTCTCTCCCCCTCTCTCTCTCTCTCTCCTTCCTTCGCCTAGAGCTGTGCCTTATAAACTGCCGGCAACCCACCTATTGGAGCAGACCCTGCGCTGTAGTAATAATATGTCATAGATTTTTTTTCATGTTTGTGGTGTCTGAATGTGTGTGTGTGTGTGTGTGTGTGTGTGTTGTGTGTGTGTGTGTGTGTGTGTGTGTGTGTGTGTGTGTGTGTGTGTGTGTGTGTGTGTGTGTGGTGTGTGAAAAACCATAATAATTATAATAAGGCAGTTCTTCCTGTCTCTGTCCCTCTCCCCCCCCTCTCTCTTTCTCTCTCTCTGTGTCTGTCCCTCTCCACCCCATCTCTCTCTCTCTCTCTCTCTCTCTCTCTCTCTCTCTCTCTCTCTCTCTCTCTCTCTCTCTCTCTCTCTCTCTCTCTTGGTGAAGGCGCTTGAGTATGTGCATGAGATACGTGTGGCTGTTGGAATGTGTTTTTTTTCTGTTATAGCTTTAACTTGATAGTGTAGTTGTACCGTTAGTTTTGTTTCGGAGCCCCCCCACCCCACCCCCTACCTGTTTCCCATGCACCTCCTGCCTCAGAGGACAGTCAAGCAGCAAACCGTCTACGTCTTGAAGCTTCTGAGCCATTCAACTTTGAGTTGCTTTTTTTTTTTAAAGCCCACCAAACCTTTACAAATATACCTATAACAAAACCCAAACAAACCAACAGGATAAAGACATGCATGGTTTGTCAAACGAAAGATAAAATAATCATAAAGAAAGGCCTTTCCTGGCTGGTCACTCTTTGTCCCAAATCACTAACACTCCCTCGACACTAACTCCCCCCCCCCCCCCCCCCCACCTCCTGTAGAAACTGGCAAAAAAGGTACATAGAATAATACAGAGACACTAACACCAAATGCCCCTCCCCACTCCCTATACCTAAAAAGAAAAAAAAATCCCCGTCTCCTATCAATACCCTACAATACCATCCTCCACCCCTGTACACATCTCGCGCGCGCACAAGCACACACACACACACACACACACACACACACACACACACACACACACACACACACACACAGATACTCCTATTCCCCCTCATCATCATCATCATCATAACCTCAGAAGCACCACCACTTCAGAAACAACACAACCAATAAAAAAGAAACATAAATATAGTTTACATATAATAAACACACGCGAGAGAGAGAGAGAGAGAGAGAGAGAGAGAGAGAGAGAGAGGAGAGAGAGAGAGAGAGAGAGAGAGAGAGAGAGAGGAGAGAGAGAGAGAGAGAGAGAGGGAGGAGAGAAGAGAGAAAAGAGACGGGCGGTGGGGTGGGGGTGGGGGGTGGCAGAGAGACAAAGACGCAGAGAAAGTCACCCACCCACACACCTAGGTTCCTTCTATGAATACATTACATTCCCAGCGGAGTTATTGAACTCGGACTTGAACAACCAACCAACTACACAACCAACCAACTCTCTCTCTCCTTCTGTCTTTTCTCTCTCTCTGTCTCTCTCTGTGTCTCAGTCTCTCTACATCATTCTGTCTCTCTCTCTGTCTCTCTCTCCCTCCTCTCTCTGCTATATCGTTTCTCTGTCTCTGTCTCTCTCTCTCTCTCTTCTCTCCCCCCACTCTCTCTTTCTCCCCCCCCTTCTTTTTGTCTTCTTCTCTCTTGTCTCTGTCTGTCTGTCTATCTGCCTGTCTGTCTCTCTCTCTCCCTCTCTCTCTCTCCTCTCTCTCTCCTTCCCCCTCTCTCTGTCTCTGTCTCTGTCTCTCTCTCTGATCTGACACACCTAGCCCAGCCCTGCACCCCATCCTCCACTTTCTTCCTTGCATGCATGCCTCGTCTGACCTCGAGATCGATCGAGCGTGAACGCTATACAGCGCTAGGAGAACACAGAACGAGACAGAGACAGAGCGAGAGACGAGCAGAGACAGAGACACAGAGAGACAGAGGAGAGAGACCACAGAGAGAGAGAGAGAGAGAGAGGAGAGAGAGAGAGAGAGAGACAGAGAGAGAGAGAGAGAGAGAGAGAGAGAGAGAGAGAGAGAGAGAGACGAGAGAGAGAGAGAGAGAGAGAAGAGAGAGGAGAGAGAGAGAGAGAGAGAGAGAAGAGACGAGAGAGAGAGAGAGTTTTTCTACCTGGCCGCTACACTTCACTGAATACTGCAGGTGATGGGGAAGCAGTCATGATGGGGGGGGGGGGGGGGTATTGATGGGGGTGGGGGTGGGTGGTAGTACTGATGGCGGTGGTGGTATTGGTGGTAATGATGGTGGTGGTGGTAGTAGTGACGGTGGTGGTATTGAATTGATGGTGGTGGCGGTGGTGGTGGTAATGATGGTGGTAGTAGTAGTGACAGTGGTGGTGGTAGTGGTACGGGAGTCTCGGGCAGATCGATCAAGGTCCCCGCGGGATGCCTTCATGTTGCTGCTGATGCTGTTGTTGCTGCTGCTGCTCTTGCAATAGCTAGATTGGTGATTGCTCTCTCTCTCTCTCTCTCTCTCTCTCTCTCTCTCTCTCTCTCTCTCTCTCCTCTCTCTCTCTCTCTCTCTCTCTCTCTGTTTCCTTCTGTCTTTTTGTCTGTGTCTCTCTGTCTCTGTTTGTCTGTCTCTCTCCCTCTCACACGTGTGTGCGTGTATGCGTGGGTGTGTGTTGAGAAAGAGAGGCAGAGACAGTCAAGAGAAAGTGAGAGAGAGAGCGCGCATGCGAGCGAGCGTGCGTGGGTACATGCATGTGTGCGTGTGTGCGTGCCTGAGTGCGTGCATACGTGCGTTCATGCTTTACTGGAGTTTGCTGAAAAGCGAAGCGACAGTTGCTTCGTGTCAGAACCAAATACGGGCGTCTACGCTGACTGGCATCACTGTTCAAAAAGCCGCAATGCTCCGACCAGTGCAGTTTTGCCACATCCCTTCTCTTCAAACTACAGGGCACACACACACACACACACACACACACACACACACACACACACACACACACACACACACACACACACACACACACACACACACACCATGAACAAGAGAGAGAGAGAGCGAGAGAGAGGGGAGGAAGGAGTGAGGGAGGGGGCACAGAGAGAGAGAGGAGAGAGAGAGAGAGAGAGAGAGAGAGAGAGAGAAGAGAGAAGAAGGACAGACAGACAGACAGACAGACAGACAGACAGACAGACAGACAGGACAGACAGACAGACAGACAGAGACAGAACAGAGACAGAGTCCTGGGGTAAAACCAGACAGACACACAGAGAAAAACCCCACAAGCTTTCCTCATAAACCATTAATCTTTTCACTGCCTCCTTTTTTTTTGAAAATGTTGAAATCTATTCCTCAGCAATTTCAGCAGACAAAAAAAAAAAGCAAACATTGTGCTGCTGATGATTACACTAAGTACACAAGCTGCCTGCATTTGACTGTTTTCTTTCCTTCTTTCTCATTATCACTGGTGATCCCCTCATGCCTGATAGTTCACATGATACACCTCTCTCTCTCTCCTCTCTCTCTCTCTCTCTCTCTCTCTCTCTCTCTCTCTCTCTCTCTCTCTCTCTCGCCCTCTCTCTCTCTCTCTCTCTCTCTCTCTCTCTCTCTCTCTCTCTCTCTACTCTCTCTCTCTCTCTCTCCTCTCTCTCTCTCTCTCTCTCTCTCTCTCTCTCTCTCTCTCTCTCTCTCTCTCTCTCTCTCTCTCTCTCTCCCCCTCTCTCTCTCTCTCTTCATTGCTTTTGTTTCACTGTTTTCAGAGATATCAGTGTGTGCGTATCATCAATCTATTTAATGCTGTGTTAAAATCTGCGCATCTGCAGACATTATTAAGTGGGGGCGGGGGGGGGGGGGGGGGGGGAGTCTCACATAAAAGTGGTCCAGTAATCCTGATTGCAATCTAAATTTCCAATCTGGCGACGAGGTTTTAATTCCAAGAACGATATCAACAATAAATTACTAAAATGAAAAAGAAAATTGAAAACAAATTTTATACAACGAAATCAAAAATGTGCTGACGTTACTTGATCTCAAATGGGAGGCACGTGCAGACCCTACACGAAATAATGAATCAAACAGACAGATAAATTAAAGGCGAACATCCGTAAACAGCATCTCTGGGGATTATCAACAAATGCAGCATTAGCGAGGAGAACGACCCGAGAGAGAGAGAGAGAGAGAGAGAGAGAGAGAGAGAGAGAGAGAGAGAGAGAGAGAGAGAGAGAGAGAGAGAGAGAGAGAGAGAGAGAGAGAGAGAGAGAGAGAGAGAGAGAGAGGGAGAGAGAGAGATTTGATTCGATATTTGATTTGATTTGATTTTTTCTTTTATATCGAGGACGATGGAATAAGCACAGACAGACAGAGAGACAGACATACAACAGAAGAGAGAGAGACAGAGAGGTTTTTTTAAACGCTAAGAACCCCAAAGAGACAAACCAAACCACTGCCACAGCAAGACACACAGCCAAAGCGAAAGTAAGACCAACCCCCCTCCCCCACCCTAAACCCACCCACCTATCCCGTACTCCCTGCACGATTTCATACTTGCCCTACTGCAGGCATGTCTACTGCAAAAACAAAGACATGAGACAGAAAGACAAAAAATAAGAACCCAACAGAGGGAAACCCACTCCACTACCACTGTAACACACGCTCAAAGCGAAAGTAAGACAACCACCCCCATCCCCTGCACTGATTCATCAAGCCCTAGCACTACTACAGGTGTGACAGACAGACAGACAGGTTTACTGCAAATATAGACAAGACATGCTGTATGCAAAGACAGAAACCAGAACCCAAATAAGAGACAACAAGACATAAAGAGAGACAGAAACTACAACCCAAATAAGAGACAAGACATAGATTGATAAAGAGATAGAAACCAAAACCCCGATAAGAGGCAATACAAGACATAATGAGACAGAAACCACAACCCCGGCAAACCAAAAAACAACAGCAACAACAAAAAGAGACAGACAACCCCGACAAAAACCAAATAATTATCACATCAACAGGAAGACAGACCAGAGACAGACAGACAGACATC
>CM060316.1:45147042-45169542 GCA_030674155.1 Stramonita haemastoma | reverse complement strand
ACGTCACCGCAGATAACGACCACCTACCACGGGGCCCCGTCCCTCTACTTTGATCCAGGCAGGCAAACGAAAGGGGTCAAGTCCCCGGGATCAGGACGAACACAGCGCGGCAGAAAAGGCAAATAGTGTGGAGGTGATAGAGAAAGATAGATGAGTAGGTGCAGGGCTCACAGCCCCATAATGGCAGAAATGCAAGGCAAATATTGACTGAGAAGAAGGGGTAGGTAGAATGGACAGGTTTGATGTGACGGCAGTGTCATGTCTCTCTGTCTCTCTTTGTCTTCTTCTCTCTGTATTCTTCTCTTTGGCAGGTTGGTTTGGCTGGATAGAAAACCTGTCTCACGTGTCTGGCTCTGTCCGTGTCTTTGTCACAGCCTATTATTTTTATATTTTTTTATTATTCCTGTGTGAAGATATGGCCGCTCTTCCAAAGGAGAAGGTTTTACAAAAGTACAACGCTGTTCTTCCGAAGGAGAACTCATTACGAAAGTACGCTTTTTTCCCTGTGGTTTTTCCCGTTTGCATGCATGCTTGTTGACCAATTAGAGTTTTTGTGCATAATTTTACCGGATACAACGATATATATTATGTTGTTGTGATTTTCTTTGCTGTGCTTCTAGCCTTGGCTTACTGTTTCATCCCCAAAACTTCCAACCAGACCACCAGCCAGGGCTTGAAGGAATGAGGGGAACACTGTGGGTTTTTTTTTACAGGATTCCACCTCTTGATTGTTAAACAGATGCCAGCAAATGCCAAAACAAAAAAATGGAGAAAGAAATGCCGGAGAGTGGGTGGCGATGGGGACATTGATTTTACTGGGGGGATGACGTCTGTCTAAATGGCGGAATAACTAATGTCCATTCTCGCCCTCATCTTTCCGAGCCATTAACTCTCATGTCCGTAAATTCAAAGCCTGTGATCGTTTCCATCAACAGTTCGCTTGTTACTGATGGCTTCTAGTTCAAAGACAGTTCAGCTGTTAAGTCTTGCGTGTCTTCATTTGCCGTAGCCGGTGAATGATGTACCCCATGTTTGGCTACCCAGCTACATAACAACCAGGTCACTTCAAGGTGGGGGGGAGGGGGGGGGTTGTCCTCAAAGTGGTTGGTAGTCGCCATCTCGACTGGCATGTCAACAGATAGCCCCGACACGGTGAAGTTGAAGGAACAAAAGGATGGCATATTTAACCACTGCACTATAGTACCTCGTGTGTCTCGCTGGCTCTCTGCCCTTCCTTCTGGTTGTGCCCCTGTTCAAACACGTCCCTCTCCCACTACAGCGGAGAGCTGTGTACACAGCGTCCTCATCACTGATTTCCACCTACCTACACCGGGTGCAAAGAGGAGACCTACTAACATCCGCGTACGTGTACGTCTCTCTTCAAACACAGCTCCGTGGCCTAGAAGAGGAAAATGTCACAACTAGCTAGGGCGGATTTCACACAGACATGTATACGTGGCAGTACAAAATATAGATTGTCCTACACTACCGTCATGTGATGCACAGAGTATCGCTTAAAACAAACTTTCATGCAGAGGAAATTTCACCCGAGACTTAAAGTAAACCCGCACCACTCAGATTGTCAGATCACGCTTTTTGCGCTCAAACCACTGGCGACCCCGCCTCCTTTTTTTTTGGTGATGCTGCAGCCATCATCAGTTCAAACGACTCATGCTTCCACCTGCCTTGAACCTGTCAGTTATATATTATGTCCTCTTGAAATTTGAAATATTTATCATAACAGATTTAAAACTACATACATACATACATACATACATACATACATACATACATACATACATACATACATACATACATACATACATAGATGCATAGAGCATAGATGCATACATACACACATATGATGTACAAAATACTATACTTACGGAGTTATTCATACCATTATAGTTCAAGAAGCTCTCAGTTCCTAATCTTTGGCCATAAAATACTTTAAACAAAAACTCAAGTGTTCTTTGTAAGTAAGCCTCACTATAGATTTTGCTTTCAAAGCATACCAATAAATCTTTTTTCCCACCTCTTCTCCCCCCCCCCCCCCCCCCCTCCCCCCCCCCCCCCCCCCCTGTCCTTCTCCCCACTTGTATAAAGAAGCTACGGAGAAAAATGTAGGTAGACTATGGGGTTCAAGAGCTGACGCAAAGGAAATACTATCTTTACTCGTCACATACAGACAGCAGGAAGTAAGTACTTCTGAAAAGACAAGCTAAGTGCTCCTCACTAAAATTTAACATTCACTCTAAGACTTCTTGTTTCTGTCAACAATTATTTAAATTGGATTAGCGTCAGTTCCTCGAACTGTAGACTTGTATTTTCCTCAACTGTCATTTCTACTTTTTTCGCGTTGTATAAAATTATTTTTGATGAACATGGAATTCATTGCTTATTTTAATATCTTAACATTTACGAACGCACTGTTAGAAAAAAAATCATAGATCTTTGAAAAGAAAAAAAAAAGCTTTAGGGATCTTCGAACTAACTCTCTGGTCAGGGTGGAAAAGACAAGCGTTTTGTGCCCTCAGGGTCAAAATATATTTCATGCATTTTTTTCCCTGATGTTGCTTCTTGCACCGTTGTGGTGAGGAGGTTGACTTACAAAAACACACGCAAGACAACTTCTGACTTAGATGGATACAAATGACAGCTCCAAGTGACGTATCCCTATATCTTCTTTCTTTCTGAATTGACAGACACAACAGGACCTGTCTACAATGGATGAACGCGTTCTTGGTAGTCCCCTTCCGCCCCCTCCTCCCCCCCCAAAAAAAGCCATCAAAAGCACAACAAAACCTAGCCATAAGAGCAAAATAAGACAATGCCTATTGGTTGGTGAAGTCTATCTAAGCGGGCGGATAAGTACTGATCATTTTGGCGCTCAACTTTCTGGTCTGCCAACTTCAAGGTCTGTTCAATGGAAGTATGCTAACGACCTCTTCCGTTACTGAGACAACACCACTGCCTATCATCGCTTGTTTTGGATTTAGCCCACACACTTTCGGTAGTGAATTGGTAAACAGGTGAGTTGGATAACTACCTCACAGTTAATAAATACGCCAGCTTGTAGGTAGCTCACCACTGCTTTTTGAGAGTGGCTGGCAGATTTTGAAACGGCTATGTCCAAAGTCAGCCATAAACCTAAAACCAAGACGACAACAAGAGGCGTTTAAAGGCTCCACCAACGTCTCTCTCTCTCTCTCTCTCTCTCTCTCTCTCTCTCTCTCTCTCTCTCTGAGACAAAGGCAAAGCATATTAAAACAATTTGCCATGCCTCTCTCCCTCTCTCATTTTGCCCCCCCCCCCCCCCATCCCCACGATCAAACAGGCCATCTTCAGCACAGTGGAGCAGTGTGTGTGTGTGTGTGCACAGAACATCGTCATAATTGATTTCCATGTATTCCGGGTGGGGAGGAGGTGGAGACGTTGGGACAACTGTCGACGTCGCTGTTCAAATATAGCCCTGAGAAAGGTAAATGTCACCCCGCCAGCAGAAGGAAGGAAGAAGGAAAGAAGGAAAGAAAGCAGCACGCCGCCTGGGCTGCAGCTAGACTACCTACCGCCTCACGTCACCAAGTATGGATCGGACTGTACCCGATAACACGTTATACTCTCAGCCCATACGTATATTATATAACATATATTTCTCCTGGTAAAATTCCAGCCGCTCTTCTTCCCGAGCTGAGGGAGGCCAGGCCTCACCTTAGTAAGGTGTGCAGTTTACTCCCCTTCCTTCTCCTCCTCTTCCCCTCCTCCTCCTCCTTCTCCGCCATCATTTTTTCTTTTTGTTGTGCGTGTATTATCACTTTATTGTTGTTTTGTTTTTTTCCGATCAGGCTTGGGGAGGGGAGGGTGTGTGTGTGCATGCAGGATGTTGCCAAGGCCACAGGTCTCTCTTCTTTTTGCCCTACATTTCGTCACATGCCTGAAACCCACCCAAACTGTGCTGTGCAGGGCACCTTACTTCAGTTCCCGGACTAGCGCAATGCTACTAATGATCGATGTTTTGTTGTTTAGTGGAATGCACCAGAGAGAGAGAGAGAGAGAGAGAGAGAGAGAGAGAGAGAGAGAGAGAGAGAGAGACAGACAGACAGACAGACAGACAGACAGACAGACAGACAGACAGACACAGAGAGAGAGACAGAGACACAGACAGAGAGAGATTTCCAGGCTGACCAAAACTCTGACCAGCAAAACTCTAGCTTTTTATAACGGTGCGTTGGCCTCTAGGTCATGGCATATCATATCAACATAGGGGTTAAATTATTGATGATCCACTGTTAAATGTCAATATGTTGCTCTGCCATGTGATGGTGACACACGAGGCAGTAATTAACAGCTGTGTAGCACCCAGCAGAGCAAATGCTTGTGATCTGATAAAAATCATTAGCAACAGAAGCAGCTGTAGGCTATAGTAGTGGTGGTGGTAGTAGTAGTAGTAGTAGTAGTAGTAGTAGTAGTAGTAGTAGTAGTAGTAGTAGTAGTAGTAGTAGTAGTAGTTTGTAGTAGTAGTAGTAAGTAGTAGCAGCAGCAGCAGCAGCAGCAGTAGCAGCAGCAGTAGTAGTAGTAGTGCTTTCAGTAGAAGCAGCGGTGGTAATAGTACTGGTGAAGCTTATAACATCCACAGTAGCCAGACAGAATGACAAGAAGAGCAGCAGATAAGACATAACAGTACAGCAGCAATAGCAGCAGTTCCGTCAGTAGCAATACCCACCACCCTCAACCCGAGGTCAAGCACATCAAAACGCACAACTGCCGCTCTTGTTCACACCAAGTGAGAGTGATCGATGGGCGTTGTGGGCGTCTCTATCAAGAGTGACCAGCACAGCACTGAATGAATGAATGACTGAATGGGCAGAGAGCTGGTCTGCACGGTTCCCAAGGCCTTTACGATGATGTCCACTACAACTACTACTAGTAGTAGTATTACTAATGTGGCCGCTAGCAGAGAGGCCGATAGAACACAGGGTGTTAAAAGGTGAGGGTGGTGGCAGGCACTGTGGTCAATGCTGAGGGACAAGTGGTGGTCAAACAAAGCTGGCGCTGATAACTTCAGCATATAGACGCGGCATGGAGGGAACCTGCCTAGCGCCTGCCTGTACCCTGTTTGGCTTTTAAATGACACAATCTCCACTCTGGTGCGTGCGTGTGTGTTACGTATGTGTGTCATTTGTGTGGTGTGTGAGTGTGTGCGTGCGCGTGCGTGCGGTGTGTTTGTGCGTGCACGCACGCTGGAGCATGCGTGTGTGGTTGTTGTGTGCCCATTATAGTGGCCCAGAAAAAGCGGTAGGTAAAGAGGACTAGTGCAAGAGGCTTGCAGGGCTGGAAATCCATGTTGACATACAGTGTTCGTTAGGAGTGCCCTTGTTCATTAGTCCGCCCTGTCGAGGAGGACTGGAGGGTTTTGGGCTGTAGGAGCAATGGCTTAGCCTTTCTCAGGGGGGTACGGGAGGGAGGGGATTTCCAAACCGCTGCTTACTGTTCTACCACCTTCCTCCTTCCCTGTAAACTTCTTCTCTGTCCTAAATCTTTGGTCAAAACAAAAAGGCATTAGCATTGTGACGTAATAAGTGTCCACTTCAAGGTTCAAGTTCTTGGTATATATATATATATATAGAGCGTGTCCACGATCATGTTTCGCTTAATGTTTTTATTGACTTTTGGGGGGTGTCCAAAATCAAAACCAGTGAACGAGTATCGTTACTGACACAATCATGTTTCAAACACTATTTTGATTATTTTCACACACTTTCAGTGGAAATGTGTCCATTTCAGTATACAAATATTATCCTTAAGAAAGGATAGACCACAGAGTACATTACTTTCAACGTTTACTACTGCTAGAACTATCATGGTTTTGCATTTGGCTCATGGCAAAGGGGCTTGGATAGTTATGGGAGCTTGGATGGTAATTGCTGGAGGATTGTTGACGTAACTGTTTTGTTTGTCGTTGAATGTATGTTCGTTGAGAGCTGCAAACGTGGCTATTTAATCGTAGACTTTCTCTAGAGAAGACTGTGTCGGGCTCATTGTTTAACAAGTGCAACAGATGTTCATATTTAAAACATGAATTTAAATTTATATGTACGAAAGCTGTCTCTCGATAACAAAAAAAAGTTTAGTCATAACACTTTGAGGTTTTCAAACAGAGGAGTCTACAGTAGGGCTTACTGGTATATGCCAACCTGGCTGCAAACGTTGATGCTAAAAAATACCTGTTTAGTTTCTGGGTTGTTGATTCCTTTGTTCTCTATATGTATAACCATATTATTAATTTAAAACTCCTTTAAATTTAATGTACGAAAAGTGTTTCTCGATAAAAAAAAAGTATCATGCTCTGCCTAAAACATGAAAAACTGTTCCAAAAGAAGTGCTTCTTCGTTGTCATATACATTTGTCTATTGTTTAATCTCTCTAACACTTCTACAAAAAAACAGTTAAAACATTGTTCAAAGGGATTTTTGGGATTGGGAGGGATTTTGAAAATAGTTTTCATACATTAGATTCTTTCACACTCCATAAAAAAAAAAATGTTAACTACTCTACACTTCTTAAACACATTATAGAACACTATCAACAACAACAGACCCACCAAAACAAACAAACACACCCACCACCCGCTCCAATCTTTAAAAAATGAGGTTATTTTATCCTTTTTAAGCAAAGTCACACTCAATAATTTTAGCAAAAACGGAGCTAGGTCAGAGAAACCTGAAGGGATAAAATCAAGTGGAAACAACACCTGGCGAGTTCATGCCCCTCTCTAAGTACCCTTTTCACACCTCCGATCCTTCCTATCACTGCACTACACCACTGAGACCTACGAGACACACTGCAAGACAGAGTTAGTGCGGTGCCCAAATGACTTATCGAGAGTTAAGGGCTAAAGAGAGGAAGTTCAGCTTTTATTTTCGGAAATCTTTACCTTGGTCCATTCATTCTAAAGGAACATTAACAAACCATCCAATCTATGATCTCTAGGTAAATCATTTCTGTGAAGGCTGTTTGCATTGAAGTAAGCGCAGTGGAATGCTCATGCATGTATGTATGCCTTATAACGTTGTGAAATGATTGTGTGAATGTGTTCATTACTAGACGTTTCTTTTCCTTAATATTATGAACGACGTAATCACCACCATATCATCATCATCATCATTGTCGCTATCATTATTATTAAATTCACTTTTCAAAATAATCAAAATTATTGTTAATGTTGTGGCTGCCGACTATGATTCTGTAGTCAAGCTCGTCTCTTGACATTTTTTTTTAAACCACACACACACACACACACACACACACACACACACACACACACACACACACACACACACACACACACACATAGTAAAACATAAACAACACGATCAAATAAAACCAAACAAATTCAACCCGCACCACGTCCAAAACACCCCAACCTCCTCAAACGCCATATTCTTGCACTTGTTTTCCCATCAATCTGTTAAAACCCCCAAATCAACAACACCACTATGAGATGCGTGTTGGAAAAAAAACAAATAAAGACAAAGATTTGATCTCCACAACCACACACACACACACCACACACCACACACAACACACACACACACACACACACCACACACACACAAAACACACACACACACCACACACACACACACACACACACACACCACACACACACACACACACACACACACTACACACACACACCACTACACACACACACAACACACGAAGTCAAACAGCCCCTTTTCCTGTGCAATAATCTTTCGAGATAGTTCGCTGTTAACCACAGTTGGGTGCTAGACAACCTGCCAGACCTTTAACTTCCTCAACCCAGGTGGAAGGTTTTTGCATGCCCCAAAGGTGGTAGAAATACATCCAAAAAACCTGAGAAAATGGACAGTGGTGTGGTCAGAGAGAGGGAGAAGGAGGGGTGGTGGGAGAAGGAAGGTGTGATGGGTGGGGGGGTGAGGGGGAGGAGGGGCAGCAAGACCAAACACAACCTGGGGGAGAGGGTTGAGCAAAAACAAACGAGGGGAAGAGGCAGCAAACAAAACTCCATTGGGCCAGGTTGGAGTTCCCAAACGCTCAGTCAACATGGTAATGGCTCTTTGCTTGTCGCCTACGGACGGGAACGGGACGGGGACAGGGGGCCCCAGACCCCCCTGTGAGGCCAGCAGGCAGGCAGGCAGGGTGTCAGGGCTGGATCTCCCCCGCTGAGGTGCTTGTACAGGGCTGAGAATTGCACGATAAGAGCTGGACAAGCTCTGGCGTGTATATATATAGGCCTATATACGCTTGTTCTCAGCTGTGGGAAGTAGGTGGTACTTCTTCTTTGACCACCTTTTTTCTTTTTTTTTCTTTCTTTTTTTTCTTTCTTTTTGTTTTTTTCTTTTTTTTTTTTTTCTTTTCTTTTTCTTTCTTTTTTCTTTCTTTCTTTTTTTTTTCTTTTTTCTTTTCTTAACTTTCTCTCTTACTTTCCCCACCTACCTCCCTCTCTACTCGTTTCTGTTAAGTGGTGCCCCTCTCCGCAGTCGAGTCTTGCGGTCTTGTTTCTGGTGATTCATGAATGACACGCACGAAGTGATAGTAAGTGGCCTAGGTAGTTAGTAGTAGTAGTAGTAGTAGTAGTAGTAGTAGTAGTGTAGTAGTAGTAGTAGTAGTAGTAGTAGTAGTAGTAGTACACAGCAGCAGCTGCGGCAAGCAGCGCAGCAGCGGCAGTAGCAGTAGTAGCAGTAGTAGTAGCAGTAGTAGTAGCAGTAGTGGTAGTGGTAGTAGCAGTAGCAGCACCAGCAGCATCACTAGCGGCAGCAAAACTAGCAGTAGTAGTAATAATAAACGCAGCTGCAGCAGCAGCAACTATGACAGTCCTATTGATTGTTAACCAAACATTGTTTCTGGCTAGCAGGAGTACACCTGAACTTGCAACTAATTTCACAATGTAAAGTGTGCTTTTCTATTTTTCAAGAAGAACATACTTCAAACCGTATGCCGTTGTCCATGATATGTAAATCTACTCTCCTCATCTCTCTCTCTCTCTCTCTCTCTCTCTCTCTCTCTCTCTCTCTCTCTCCTCTCTCTCTCTCTCTCTCTCTCTCTCTCTCTCTCTCTCACACACACACACACACACCACACTACCCACCCCCCATACACACACACGCAAACACACGCACGCACGCACACGCACCCCCCCCCCCCCCCCCCCCCCCCCCCCACACACACACACATCGAAAACGACAAACAAAACAAACTCTGCGAAACACCTTAATTACGGTGTTTCCCGACGTGTTACTTCAGCGAACTTGCACCCGTTATAATATATATCTATGTTCGTAATCCTTTCACCGAAAATTAAACCCCACATCCTGCTGTCGAGTTACAGGTGCGCTTTATCTGGTGAATTTATCGGACGGGGTGCAACCTCTCCGACATAAGATTTAGATAAAGACTTTTTTTAAAATAAAAATTAATGAGACAGTAGAGAGAGAGAGAGAGAGAGAGAGAGAGAGAGAGAGAGAGAGAGAGAGAGAGAGAGAGAGAGAGAGAGAGAGAGAGAGAGAGAGAGAGAGAATTCACTCTTTTTCGCTTTCTTTCTACATTCCAATATACTTACGTCTTACCCTTCATTTAGTGCGCAGGCGCTTTCATCTACACACATTCAGATTGGATAGAAGAACTTTCACTGGTAAACCAGTGACCTACTTGTTTGGCAATAAAAACAAACTAGAGAGAGAGAGGGGGGGGGGGGGGGGGCAGGGATAGATCTCTAGCTAAGCGCGCGCAAGGGGTATTGGTAAACAGATCTGAATCTCCTCTCCACTCCCCCCCCTCCCCCCACACACCTCTCCTTTACCTCTATTAACCCCTCCCCACCCACCCCTTCCCCAACCAAACTACCCCTACCCTCACTCACCCTTCCATACCTTTACCTCGTGTCCCCTTACACACCATGAAAAGACAGGAAAAGAAGGACGACGAGAAAAGCATATATATGACCCCGCTGTTCAAACATGGCATAGTGCCAGCAAAATTGTACAGGTGGTGGTAGTAGTAGTAGTAATAGTAGTGCTGGTAGTAGTAGTAGATGCAGAGGTAGTAGTATAGATCTAGTGGTAGGAGTCTAATCATACTAGTAACGCAGTGTGTGGTTGTGTGTGTGTGTGTGTGTGTGTGTGTGTGTGTGTTGTGTGTGTGTGTGCGTGCGTGTTGTGTGTGTGTCTGTGCGTGCTTGCAGGCTTGCATATATGCGTGTTTGTGTGCGCGCACGTGGACGGAAGTGTATGTGTGTGTATGCAGGTGTGCATGCATATGTGTATGCGCGCGCGTGCGCTCACGTGTGTGAATGTGTCTTGCATAGCCCACAAGTAGCCTAGAGAGCGAGAGATGGGACTATACTGTGCAGGTGACACCTCACACTCCTGTTGCTCGCGCCACCGAATTACCCCAGCTATCGGGTTCCATGCCCAGTTGACGGCGCGTAAACAGGGATTTTGCCAATCGCGGCCAAGGCCTTGTGCGTCTTGTCATCTTGCAAGCTGAGGAGGCGTCTTACTGTCAGGGTTTGTGCACCTGCTCCCCACCAAGTGCATTATTAAACAGTAAAAAAAAAAAAAAAAAAAGCCAACCCAGCAGCCCTCTCCCCCCCCCCCCTCTGAACAACCTGTGATTTTTTTAATGTATTTTTTTTACATTTTGGAGGACGACGAACTAGGTTAAGGTAGATAGCTAGTTAGACCCTCAGAGAGAGAGGGGGTAATTTGTGGTTAAGCAAGTTTTGGCACGCGTCCATGGTTTTGTGAGGCGTTTCTGTAAAGGGTTGTCTCTATTTTTTCTTTTATTTTGGTTTGCAAAACGTTACGATGATGTATTACTTACTTGTCTGTCCCCTTGTTCCCTCCCTCCTCCCCATCCATCTCTACCTTATACCTAGTGCAGGAGGGAGGCTTCTCCATAAGCAATCGTTTCGGCCTCTTCAACCTCACATTATTCTTTTTTTTAGGGAAGTTAGGGGGGGTTGCTTGTGTGTGTGTTGTGTGTGTGTGTGTGTGTGTGTGTGTGTGTGTATGGTGTGTGTGTGTGCGCGTGTGTGTGTGTCGTGCGTGCGTGCGTGTGTGCGCGCGTGCGGCGTGCGCACGTGCGTACGTGCGTGCGTGTGTGTGTGTGTTTTGGCGTTAATGGATAGGTGTTTGTGAGGTTGGGATTTTTTTTGTACTTGTATGTTTTGCAAAGCTGACATTGTCTGTGTATTTACTACACTGTTTCACTCTGTTACTGGGGAAACGCTGCGAGGGAAACGCCACCCCGTGCCCTCCCCTAACCGATCGCTTTGCCCTGTCTCTTGACGTTCATCTTCCATTTTCCACTGCTGTGTCGTCGTTTGTATGTCGCTTTCATGTTGTCAACGTCTGAAGTGTGTGTGTATGTGGGGGGGGGGGGGGGGGGGAGGGGGGGGGGTGTGTGTGTGTGTGTGTTGTGGTGTGTGTGTAGTGTGGTATGTGTGTGTGTGCTTGTGTGTGTTTGTGTGCGTGTGTGTGTGTGTTTGTGTGTGTGTGTGTGTGTTGTGTGTGAGACAGACAGAGACAGAGTCAAATATTTTTGTGTGTGTGTGTGTGTGTGTGAGACAGACAGAGACAGAGTCAAATATATTTTGGCTGACAATTTTCTTCACGAATAAGATACACCAGAATGTGATTATGGTTATACTCCTCGTTGATCCATGTTAACATTTCATTACGAAATTTCTTAAGGACAATGCACCCCCCCCCCCCCCACCTTCGCTCCACCCCACCCATTCCCCAACACAAGTAATCTAACATACAAAATTTCTTATTGAAAACGATAAAACCCTCACCATGGAATCCGCTGCTACAGACGACCCATCCCTCTTTGCAAGCGTAGATATTCTGGTATTTAATAGCTGTGTAATTATCAAGGTATAGTCACACTCGTCTGTTTGCACTAGAAAGAGGGCTCTATACAGACTATAGAAAAAAGTAAAAGAAAAAAAAGAGGTCATTCTAACTGCATATCGCACACCTGGTATCAATACCATCAAAAGCACACAAACTGGCACGCGTGGAACATTTCTGCTAGTATAGGCAGCATTTCAGAGACTCAACGTTCACATCTTCTGAGAAGATGGGGAAACAGACAGATGTGGAAAGGTATTATAAAGCATAAATAAAGAGAAGAATGTAAAAGAAAAAAATAAAGGAGGAGGTGAAAGAAGAAGAAGAAGAAAGAGAAGAAGAAGAAGAAAACAACAACAACAACAACAAGAGTAAAAAGAAGCAAATAACAGAGGAAAAAAAAGAGACACAACAACATCAACAACAACAACGAGGACAGAAAAAAAGGTGAGAGAATACAACTAACTCTTGAGCAAAAGGCTACCAAGACGATGGGGGGGGGGGGGGGGGGGGGGGGGGGTAAGGAGGAAAACGGAGGGGCAGGAATTAAAATAAACACGTAAACATGTCAGCAACATGAAAAACATCCCGCCTAGGGTTCTTTTAATCCTTTGCCTCACCCCTGAACCTACACCCCACCCCACCCCCTCTCCACCTCCCCCCTCCCCCTCTCTATTCATATTCATTACGAGGTGTGTCAGTAGTTAAAACGTATTAAAGAGCTGAAAGGTCTCCCTGTGGTGTCTTCCATGCTTCGTTGCACAACATTTATATAAGGCTTTTGCCATCCTGAATTCATACGAAGGGGGCTTAGAAGGAACATCTATCTTTCCTTTTAAAAGAACGTGGCAAGTGCTTACAAATTTGGAGTGCTGTGAATGTGCACCGAGTTTTCCAAAGCGCTAAAAACTTCCTTTTGTGTTGTTGTTGTTGTGGATGTTGCTGTTTGTTTGTTCTGTTATTGCTGCTGGCATGTGAAGAAAGACGATGTTTACATGTATAATCTGACACGCACACATGCATACATGTGTACTTGTGCGCGTGAGCGCAAGTGTGTGTACAACAACACACAAACACTGCAGCTACGAACCCACGCACGCATCCACCGCGCCACAACACACAACACACAAAGAGAGAGAGAAGGAGAAGGAAGGAAGAGAAGACAGACAGACAGGACAGGACAGAGCAGGCAGACAGAGACAGACAACAACAGACAGAAGACAGACAGAAGAGACAAAGACAGGACACAGGAGACAAACAGAGAGACACAGAGACACAAACAACACACACACACACGCACACACACACACACACACACACACACACACACACACACACACACACACACACACACACACACACACACATCAGACAGGGAAGCCAACAGACAGCAGGGAGGGTCAATCCAATCACAGCATAAGACACAGCTGGTGGTCATAACCACAGACTGCAAAGGGGCACACTTTATGAGCTGATCATGTCCACCTGACCTTCATCTCTTTATTTACTCATCCTTGACCCCTGACATAAAACTTTGACCTCAACCCATCCCTCCCTCACTCCTCCCCTTTTGTCCACCCCCTCTCCCCATCCCATGTCCTTCCTCCCACTCCACCAACGCCATCAAAGGAAGATGCGACATGTGCCATGTATTGCACACCACCAATGTTTGCTGGCAAAGGCCAACACAGCTCATGGAGGTTTGTCTGGAGCTGACAGCTGAAAACAAACTGTATAAATAGGCAGATGTCAGTGTCAGTGTTTGACACAGCAAGGTGTGTTTGTGTATGCGCATGTGTGCGTACGTGTGTGTGTGCATGCATGTGAAACAGAGAGAGGGGGGGGAGGGCAGGTCTGCTGACATATAAACAGTTTTATTCATTCACTTTTTTCAATCTGAAAATATGTGCATGTGTGTAGATGGTTGACATAGCTATCAACATGCACTGAGAAACATGCAAGTACAAGACCACTCATGTGTGCATGTGCACATGCATATACACACACCAATTGTTCACTATTCATCTAAGTGACTATTCGGCATGACAGCACACTTTACTTTAAGTAATACCTGTGTGTAAAACTATACTGTCAAAAGCTGTGTCACATCAGCTTATCAGTTGTCACTGACATGAGGTCTACCCACATACCTAATAATGATAGTGTTTGGTTAACGCTATCATAAACAACCTCAGTCACGGCATAAAAACACAACTGTTGCTGCTGATCACAAACATGTCCTGTATGTCCCATCCTTTACTCAAAATCATTCTCAGCAAAGTGTTTAGTGGCCTTATCACTGATTACTGCATCAGGAACTGATCCAAAAAATAATTAATAAAGAGACCTATGTAAAGGTGAGACATAATTATATATATATATATGTATATTCATATATATGTATATATACATATATAAATATAATTATATGTGTACATATACATAAGAGCACGTACACATACATAGGTAGGCATGCATGCACATGTGCGCATGCACACTCACAGAGTTTCCACATGGTGGAGATGCTAATCAAACTGAATGAGCCCCTGGCATCCCCACAGGGAAGTGTGGACCAGGTGAAACACATACACACACATGCGCACGCACATGCGCACATGCACACACACAGACACACACACACAGCTTTTATCCACTGAGATCAGCCTTCACTGATAAACCATGCCAAGAGTAAGTCAGTTCTATTTGCATTATAAAACCGTTAATCAATTAGCCCGCTGTCAAACAACCCTGTGTCATTCACTTTGTCCATGTGCTATACTTTTTTTCAGTGACGTGCCTGCACTGCACCCATACCCATCACGCCAGCATCTTGATTTACTCTGGCCATAAAACAGCCTCAAGTGCTAATTCAACCAGCAGCTGCTGCTCATCATAAACCTGTTACTGGCAATGTCACATACCACAAAATCCTATCACAGCATCCTTTGATATCCTTGCCCCTGCCTGACCCCCCCTCATCAAATCCTGAACCTTTTCTCTCCCCTTGAACCCCCCCATACTCCCTCCTTTTCCTCCCTCCCTCCATCCTCCCTCCATCCCTCCTAAAGGCGATCAAACAAGGACGCCAGCGATGCCACGTTTAGCACGCAGCGAATGTTTGCTGGCAAAGGTGAACACAGCTCATTGAGCCTTGCCTGGAGCTGACAGCTGGCTACTAACTGTAAATACCGAGCTGTCAGAGTCAATATGGTGCAGGCAGGTAGTGGCGGGGACCCTGGCCTACAGGCTGTCTGGTTTGCAAGACATTTAGGAGGACTCTAAAGCATGTACGTTCGTTTCTTTTAATAAAGTGCAGGTGGGTGAAGGTGTATAATTTTCTCCCTCTGCCATATCCATTTAATATTATATGTGGGTTTTACCCTCTCCCTTCAGAAATTATGCAATACACTGACACAGATGAACGCATGCATGCATGCACAGACATGCACGTGCACACGCACATGTACATATAGCCTACATATTCACACACACAAATGTATTCACACACATTTACCAACACACAGATATGATTTACACACACACCACACACACCACACCACACCACACCACACCACACCACACACACATACATACCCCCCCCACCCACACACACACACACATGTAACACTACAACAATCACAGTCAAACCAATCACAGCTTTCTGATGAAGGAAGTAGGGGTCAAAAGCTACCCATCAAAACTGCCTGCCACATAACAAGAGGCAAAGTGATAATTATGAGGGAGGGATGGGGAGGGAGGTCATGGCAAAAAGAGGCGAGGCCAGGCATAGCAGGAACATGACATGTAGTGTGACTGAGAGTGCCCTGATGATGATAACCTATGTGACATCAACCACACCTTTATGACCAACAGCTGTGACCACAGGGGCCACACACTGGCTGTTTATGGGCCTGTAAATCACCAGGCTGATTTTATTAGGTCTGGTCTGGGGGGTGTAGCAGAATGTCTGTCATCATTGTGCTGTGCTTCTTCCTCCCCGCTCTCTCACCTAGCCGCTCCTCACCTAGCCACCGTCCAGTCAGTTGGAGGGACACTGGTGGTCAGGTAGAATTATTGTCTGTCTGGTAGTAGTTCTCTAGGATATTTGTGTGTGTGTGTGAGAGTGTGGGGTGTGTGTGGGTGGGGGGGGGGGGGGGGGGCGAAGGGCGGTGCTGTGGGTTGGTGGGGTGATGATGGGGTGATGATGGGGTGGGGTGGTGTGGTGTTTCTGTCAGTCTATCTGTGTGATGTGTGTGTATACTGTATCATATGAGCGTGTATACATTGTGTTTTATGTGCGAGTTTTGTGCGTGTTTTGTTTTAGTTTTGCGTGTGTGCTGTGTGTGCGTGTGTGCGTGCGTGCATGCGTGTGTGTGTGCATGCGTGTGCGTGTGTGTGTTTCCACCTAATGTTGAAGGGCTTTTGTGTGTAGAATCATACTAAGCCACAGAAATAAAACTGCAGATGCATCTTCCAAGGTATTCATCCACTCAGTAGTTTATGTTTTATAGCTGTGGAATCCAATACGTTGATGACGAGCATAAAATAATATAATTATTCATTGTTTAAAAGCAAAAGCATCTCTCTCTCTCTCTCTCTCTCTCTCTTCTCTCTCTCTCTCTCTCTCTCTCTCCTCTCTCTCTCTCTCTCCTCTCCCCATAAGCTTAACCCCAAAATAAACAACGCTCAATACATTCCGCATCCCATTTGTCACCTAGGGGGAAAGAGAGAGGGGGGAGGGGGCTTTTTCACTTCAGCACACCGGGTCACGCTTTTAATACCGTCCGGTGCGCACTTCGCACTTGCTACATGGAATCCCCTTACTTCTTGCCCGAGTTTGACTGATGCTTTCAATCCGGCATCAAAAGAACCTGGACAGGAATACCAGTCTGGAACCGTTTTTCTCCCAAATGCCATTCACCCTTTTTCAGGAATCGGAGCTAATCGTGTGGCAAGAATCGGAAGGCGGTGTTCTCGGTTGGAAAATGCTTACCCGTGGACAAAAAATGTTATGATGCAGGATTTTTTTTTCTTCTTTCTTCTTTCTTTCTTTCAGATCAAGATGTATCAAAAAATGGGTTTGAAATGTATAATTTGATTTTCACACGTTGGGTTTTCTGTGGGGTTTTTGATGAATGTAGAATTTTTTCTTTATCACGTTCTCTTCCCCCTCCCCCTTTTTTTCTGTTTTTTTAAATGAAAATAGAATGACGGAAGGAACGGCAAAGTTTCTATCACATACAATTTCTTGTCCTTTCCGCTAAACATTGTGTGTGTGTGTGTGTGTGTGTGTGTGTGTGTGTTGTGTGTGTGTGTGCGTGCGCGCGCGTGTGTGTGTATGTGTGTATGTGTGTATGTGTGATGTGTGTATGTGTGTGTATTGTGATGTGTGTGTGTGGGGGGGGTATAAATTATGTGTATGATTTTACTCTCTCTCTCTCTCTCTCTCTCTCTCTCTCTCTCTCTCTCTCTCTCTCTCTCTCTCTCTCTCTCTCTCTCTCTCTCTCTCCTTGCCCTTCCTAGCACTGATAGATATTAAAACTCCAAACCTACTGTCAACTATTTTCAATCACACTCACACACACACAGCACCACACAACACACCACACACGCATCACACACACACACACACACACACATGCATGCACACACACACACACACACACACACACACACACACACACACACACACACACACACACACAAAGACTGTTTCTCCACCAATTATGCACCCGGCCAATAACCTCCCTCTTGCGTTACGAAAAGCACACACCACTTAACACCGGTAAGAAACTTAGGGCCAACTCCTAACCCCTGCTACTGTAGGTAAGTCGGTGCGTTACCATTAAATAAAGAGTGAGCCTTAAAAATCCGTGGTTTCTCCTAACCCTACGGGGGTTTCATGTTAATGATAATAAATGTCATTCCTAGTTGGCAGTAACAGGTAAAAATAACAAAAATGGCGTCGTTTTTTTTGGTTTGTTTTTTAGAACGGTTAAAACCAATTCAATTATGAGAAAAACGAGAACAAAAACTGACGATGCGTCATTTTTCTTTCCTTCTTTTTATAAAAGACAGCAGACAGAAGAAAGGCGAACTGAAATGAGCTCAAGCGAAAAAAACCTGAAAACTATAGTCGGAAAAGAAAAGAAAAAGGAAGAAAGACAGAAGTACAACTTAACAGAATGAACGATAACATGGACATTAAGAAGAGGGAGAAAAATACGAGGAAGAAAAGAAGGAAATACAATGAAAAGCGATGAACAGAAATAGAGAGAAAAAAGAGAAAACAAAAAGAGTGAGAATGAATAATATTTTTAAAAAAAAAAAACAAACAATACAAACAACACACATAATGAAAACAAATGAAAGAATTTAGAGAACAGAAAGAAAAGACAGACAACAAGAAGGAAGAAAAGAAGACAGAGGCAGATACAAACAAGAAGACAGAGAAGAGTGAGAGAGAGACAGAGACAGAAAGAGAGAAATAGAGAATAGAGAGTGAGAGAAGTAGAGAGACAGACAGACAGAGACAGAGGGCAAAGAGAGAAAAACACGCGTTCATACATACACACTCCATCCCTCAGTGACCAGCCTTCCAGTACATACCTGTAACAGAAAAAAGGACAAATCATATGATCATCCATTTGACAACATCAGAAACAAAAATGAATAGAAAACACATGCATGAACAATCACAAAAAAACAACAACTTTGTAGTGTATACAGTGTATTGTAGTAAAGTGTTGATAGTTTGGTGCAATACAGTGCAGCGTGTAATGTTTATGAAGTTTTGTTTAACACCATGACATTGGTTGGTATTTTATTACCAATTACTGTGTGTAATATTGTATTATGGGGACGGGATAGCTCAGTGGTCAGAGCACTCGCTTTCCCCAAGCTAAGTTAAGCAGTGTCGAGCGTGGTTACGAAGTGGATGGGTGACCGTTTGCACACATTAGCTTCAGTACACAGTAAGCCCCCCCCCCCCCCCCCCCCCTGTTCACCCAGCTTTAAATGGGTACCTGCCTTCTTTAGGGTCAGAGAAAGTAAAGCAACGAGGGAGAGGAGATGAGCGCCGCCATCAATATGCTGGGCCCTAGAGAAGCTGAGGTTTCAGATGCCTTGTTACCCCTATGACCACATAGGTTACGGGACACCTTTACCTTTTACCTTTTTATTGTGCGTCTCATACATTCACACACACACACACACACACACACACACACACACACACACACACACACACACACATCACTCACACACACACACACACACACACACACACACACACACACACACACACACACACACACACACACACTCTCACAAAATCAAACTCCTATTAACAAAACCCCAAACAAACAGACATATCAATGTCTCCTGCAAAATTCCCAGCCATCTAATAATTATCGTTCTCTACTGCCTTGCCCATCCAAGAAAAATAAAATAAAAGGAAAAAAACACGCACACAAAGGACAACAAACTCAAAAATAAACAAAGGAAGCAAGCAAAAAGCCAGAAGTTTCTCATAGGAATGTTGGCTCCCTCCCGCCACAGACATAACGGGGCTCCCCCTATCAATCACCTGTTGACCTCTCTGACGCGGTCTCCGCCCGCTTTGGGCTATTTAGCTACGCCTGACTGACTGGCCGGAATGCGTCGCACGCTTGTTTACCTGTCGTTTAGGTGTTGGTGATGCGAAACGGAGGAGTAAAGAGAGGGCGAGGAAGCAAGCGGTCTGTATCGGCTAGTCAGTTCACTGGTGGGAAAGGAATGGCTTCTAGATTCTGCAGTGATGGACAGTAGCTTTTTAGGCAAAGGATTGTGTGTTTTTTTCCCCTTGCCTTGCTTCATTTTGTGTATTTTGACACCAGCAGACTCCCATTCGAATAAGGCTGGTAGGATGGGGGGGGGGGGGGGGGGGGGGGGGGGGGGGGGGGGGGGGTACTGGTTTACTCAGAGAGACAGAGACAGAGAGAGTCATGACCAAGTCTGTATGTCAATATAATAGAGTATTCCTTGTATGTATGTGTATGTTGTGTATGTATGTGTGTGTATATATATATATATATATATATATATATTATATATATATATATATATATATATATTATATATATATATATAATATATAATGTATATGAAATAACACAAGGCAATGTGTTGTAATGTACTTGAAATATAGTAATCGTGCTTTCTGAAAACAGATATTTGTTTATATTTTTTTAGTTCTTCGGCTAACGCTCTAAGATTCACAAAATAATACGATTTCTGCGTATGCGACCGTTTTTGCCCATCAAGAATGTGGCTGGATTCCGACTTTGGGGAAAAGGTCTGTTTAATTAGGTCCATCAACTCTTTTTCTCTCTTTTATAGTTCTTTTGGTGTCAGGAAGCTACTGCTTTGCTCAGAAAAAAGTTTTTCGGTATTCAGTTGTGTCTGTCTGTCAACACGTCTGTTTCTGGGTCTGTGTTTTGTTTTGTGTTGTTTTGTTTCAGGATGGTCAAGTTATTCATGGCACTGCAAACCCTGCCAGACGCCTTGGCGTAAAGCTGAGTGACATCTGTTATCAAAGAAAACAATCTCTCTCTCTCTCTCTCTCTCTCTCTCTCTCTCTCTCTCTCTCTCTCTCTCTCTCTCTCTCTCTCTCTCTCTCTCTCCTCTCTCTCTCTCTCCCTATCACTCTCTCTCTCTCTCTCTCACTCACACACACACATACACACACACGCACACATACACACATACACACCCGCACGCACGCTTCTTTGTCTCACTCGCTCACACATCCACTCCCCCACACCCACTCTATCTCTCTCTCACACACACACACAAACACAGACACACACACACACACACACACGCACGCACACACATACACACACACATTTCGGGAAGGGGGGAGGGAAGAGAGAAGTCATGGTGAGGGTGAGGGTGGGGGTGTGGGGGCGGGAAGGTAAATTTAAAACAACTGTCCACTGAGCCCCCAGTGATTTCAGACAAACATCCACAGCAGAGTGTCAAACTGCGAACAAACTGCACACCACATACCATGCCAGCCACAAAGGGATTCCGTCCCCAATGGTAAATGTCGTACAGGAGAATGGAGAGAGGGGCAAAATCCCGATCCCTCTTTTTAAATAGCCAAGATTTAACAGGTGATTTGTTTTTGGCTTGGAAGCATGGATGGAAGGGAAGGGAGGGAGGGGTGAGTTGAAGGGGTTAATTACTTTCTTTTTCTGGTTGATATGCATATTTACAGATTGATTGATTGATTGATTGATTGATTGACTGATTGGCCGACTCTGTGTGTGTGTGTGTGTGTGTGGTGTGTGTGTGTGTGTGTGTGTGGTGTGTGTGTTGTGTGTGTGTGTGTGTGTGTGTGTGTGTGTGTGTAGCATGTACACGTGCATGTGTCAATGCGTGTCACGCAGGTGTGTGTGTGTTGCGTGTGTGTGATCTATGTGTATCAGTGTCTGTGTCGCTAATGATTACGATGATGGCTATCATCATCACCATCACCATCATCATCATCATCATTACCATCATGAGAACAAACAAAAATCTCATTAAAAAAAATCCACACAAACCGGACTCTTTATTTTTCAACACACTAAGTAATTAACCCACAACGATTCTCAGGTCTCGTAAAGTCAAGAATTCCATTCACCCGTGTGCACTATATTTCAAGTCTCCTTTCGTTAGCATAAACAAAAAAAACAAACAAAAACAACAACAACAACAACAACAAAGATATGCCTGTGCGTGGGTGTGCGTCAGCTGACACCTGCATGTGAACGAATGCACAAAGGGATCACTACAGACAGCTTCCTTCCTACCTGCAACTGCATGAGAAAGTGATCAGGATAGTTATAGGAGAGGAGGGGTAGGAAAGAGGGCGGTAGTGGTTGGTGATGGTGGAAGAAAAAGCTAGGAACATTTGAGGGAAGGGGAGGGGGAGATGGCTGGGGAAGGAGAAAGAAGAAAGAAAAGAAGGAGAAGAAGGAAGATAAATTAGAAGAATGGAAAAGGCGGAAGAGGATGGGGAGGAGATGGCTATGGAAGGAAGACAAAAAGGAGGAAGAGGAGGAAGATAGAAGAAGAAGATCACTGTGAAGAATAGAAGAGGAGATATAGAAGAGGAGGAGGAGGGGGAGGAAAGAGGAGGAAAAGGAAGGAGGGAAGGAGAAGGAGGAAGAAGAGGAAAAGATTCCTCCACCAGAACGAAACAACACAGCAGAGGGGAGGATGAAGAGCAGCCAAAGCCTGTATAATTATGTGGATCTTGGCACCAGTGCGCTTGTTTTTGGATAGCATCCTGAAGTCGACTCTTTTACTTCTTTATCTTTCTTTCCTTTCTTTCTTTAAAAAAAATCTGGGTTCTTTATTCATTCATGTTGTTTCGTGCTTGGCACACTCTGAGGGTCAATGCCTGTTCAAGACTTCCATCTCTCTCAGTGGAACGACCGAATGAGGAGTCGTAACTGAGAGGGAAGGAGGGCGGGAAGAAATGAGGGAAGGAGGGAGAGTGAGACTGTGTGTGTGTGTGTGTGGGGGGGGGTGTGCGTGTGTGTGCATGTGTGTGCGTGTAGTGTGTGTG
>CM060316.1:45097042-45144542 GCA_030674155.1 Stramonita haemastoma | reverse complement strand
ATGCGGTGATGGAGGTCGAGACGTCAGAGACCTCAGCTTTCTAGGGGCCATCAAACCGAGGGCGGCGCCCATCTCCTCTCCCTGGCTGCTTTACCTTCCCTGAGGGCAAAATACCCATTCACAGCTGGATGAACTGAGGGGCTGTACAGAAGCCAGGGCGCGCAAACGGTCGCTTGATAACCGCGCTCAACGCGCTTAACCCTAGCTTGGAGAAAGCTGGTGTGCTCTGACCACTGAGCTATCCTGTCACTGAAGTGCAGTCCCTAAATGGGATAACTCCGCTGGGCTCTACACAACCAAACGGCCCCTCCCAAAACACCCCACCGTTTTCTCTTCTCCCACAACTCAACAAGAAGCATTTGGGGCACTGCACTGCATTTGGTTCAGTCTGTATCGCTTGAGTTAGTTGAACATGGTAGAGCTCATTCCACCGCGGCCCAGGGTGCATGCTCGGTATGAAAGTGTTTCCGAAACGCACCGAAGGCTAACCTGAATTACTTGGCCTTTAGCGTGTACATGTAACCTTCTGCATGCATTATAATTATATAATACTCAGCAATTCTCTTATAAGATTATACTCAGTCTATATCCCCCTCTCCCTATATATTACACTCAGCTATATTCTCATATATTACACTCACTGATATTCTCTAGATTTGACTCAGTTAATCTCTTATATATTACACTCAGCTATATTCTCTTATATATTACACTCAGCTATATTCTCTTTATAATTATACTCAGCTATATTCTCTTATAGATTAACTCAGCTATATTCTCTTATAGATTATACTCAGCTATATTCTCTTATATATTAACTCAGCTATATTCTCTTATAGATTATACTCAGCTATATTCTCTTATAGATTATACTCAGCTATAGCGTACATAAAGAATAATTCTTTGTAGATCGCACACACGTGTGCGTTCCCACACGCATGTGCGTGCGCGTTTACACAATACGGGAAAATACAATCATGGCACGGTAGGTAAAACAGGTAGAGAATAAGACTTGAGACTCACACAGCGACATAAATAGACTGAGACACATAGAGATAAATAGACTGAGATACACAGAGAGATAAATAGACTGAGACACACAGAGAGATAAATAGACACGTAGATTTCAATCAACCACTTTTCTGAAAGCCACACCACTTTACTAAACAAGCCGAAACTGAGTGCCAATAAAAAAACACACCAACCCCCCCCCACCCCCAAACCAACTAGTAAAATAAAACCCACACAGGAGAGTACTTAAAATGAAGCCGTAGGGGGAAAAAAAACAACGACCCCAAACCAAGGTACAAAAAGACATAGCAAAAGGTATTTTGTCGCCTATATCAAAGTGTCTTCAATCAAGCACTACTGCCGCAGGCCCCCCTCAGGGCAGACAAAGGCTTTTTTGGTGGTTTGCCTGACAAATGACACATGCTGCAGCTTTTAGGGCCGTTCAATGAAGCGTGCTCTCTCTCTCTCTCTCCTTCTCTCCTCTCTCTCTCTCTCTCTCTCTCTCTCTCTCTCTCTCTCTCTCTCTCCTCTCTCTCTCTCTCTCTCTCTCTGTTTTGAGAAAGAGAACAAGAGAAGTAGTAGAATGCAACATGTTTTTTAGTGGACACCATTTTGAACTGGTAGATAATTACAACTGGTGCTTATTTTGTTGTGTCAATGAAATATTTCTGAATCTGAATCACACACACACACACACACACACCGCGCGCACATACAGAGACACACGCAACACGACACACACACACACAACACAAACACACGCACGCACGCATCCACGCACACACCACAGAGAGAGAGAGAGAGAGAGAGAGAGAGAGAGAGAGAGAGAGAGAGAGAAGAGAGAGAGAGAGAGAGAGAGAGAGAGAGAGAGAGAGAGAAGGAGGGGAAAAGAGAGGGGAGAGGGGGGGGGGGGGGGGGGGGTATCGTGTTGTTTCTGGAGCCAGCCCTCCAATTAAAACCGATAGCATAGTCGTTCTGTCTGTCATGATACTTACAATCATTATGTCTTCCTTCTTCCTCCATTGTTTCGCTTTGATTTTTTTGTTTGGTTTTGTTTGGTTACTTTGTTGGTTGCTTGGTGATAACTCTTTCTGGTGTTGGTGGTAGTGTGCATGTGTGTGTGCTTGTTGGTTGGAACGTTTGTTTGTTTGTTAAGGGTCTACAGGGGGTGGTGGGGGTATCTTTGTCGTCAGAGATCCTCCTCCTGGCTCTCAAAAAGAGAACAGAACGAAATATATGGTCTGTGACATGTATGCATTTTGTCAGGTGTACTCTCTGTCTGTCTGCCTGTCTATCTGCCCACCCTCTCCTCTCTCTCTCCTCTCCCCTCCTCCCCCTCTCTCTCTCTCCTCTCCCCTCTCTCTCTCCTCCCTCTCTCTCCAACCTTCCCTACCTCATTTACCCCCGCCCCTCTCTCCCACCCATACTTGTTCAATAGCTACAGGGCGCAGAATACATTACAGTCAACAAGATGAATTGATTATGGTAATCTAGTCTCTACTCTTGTTACCGGTACCCGCTAGAGGAGTTCAAGACAGCACAGTCAGCCCACAGGGACAAGGTAACTAACTAACTTGCAAGCTCTGCACATAACTGTATTTCGTGTTTGGAGGTGGGGGCAGGTGTGGAGGGGGGAAGGGGGGGGGGAACCCTGAACCCTGCAGCTACGATCCGAAACTACCTCAGCAAAAGACACACTGTGTTAGAAGAGATATAGACACTGAGACAGGCAGTATTGCCTTGGTGTCAAAACATTGTTCGAGGGGAGGTCGCGACCATGCTTCACAATACCTCGTGTGGGGGTCTTCCTTTTTTTGTTGTTGTTTTTTTGTTTTCGTTTGGTTTGGTTCGTCCTATTGTGATCGATTGCTTGTGCTAGGCCCAATCAAGTTTTATTGCCTTGTATCCTCTCTTTGGTTGGGGTTAGGAAGGAGTTCGTTGCCTACAATTTGATGAGATTGCATTGCACATGTCCCGTGGTATAGCTTTCCGGTGTTCTTTTCTACTGACATGTTAAAAGAGAGAGAGGGGAGAGAGAGAGAGAGAGAGAGAGAGAGAGAGAGAGAGAGAGAGAAGAGAGAGAGAGAGAGAGAGAGAGAGAGAGAGAGAGAGAGAGTGTCATTGAAAACCAAACCAGGCATGTTTATGTTGCTGTTTTGGAATCTCCTGTCTGTATCTGTCCATGTCTGGTCTTGTTTTGCTGTGTCTTGTTTTTTTCCTGTCTGTCTGTCTGTGTCTGTCTCCCTCTCACCCTCTCACCCCCTTCATCATTTTCTCACCTTCCTCTCCTCCCAGAGGGTGAGTCAGTCTCTCTCTCTCTATACATGCACGCAATCACCCCCCCACACACACACACAACCACACATGCAGGCACACAGACACACACACACATACACTATTATATACAAACCCACTAATAGCAGAAAAAAACACCCTCAAAAATTCACACAGAGAAAACAACACTACATACGTGAATCCACATAAGTAGCAAATGTGTGCTGTCAACCCCCCCCCCCTCACGAGAGGCAAAGGCTACACACCACAGACTCAGCATTTTCTCAACCCTCTCCTGCATGCAACTATCATCATCATCAATCATCATATCATCATCATCTGTCTACTGGCCGCCTACAGGTACAAATCAGGCGGACACTTCTCTCGGCACTTGCTTCACTTCATCCAGATGGAGCCGCTACAGGTAGGTAGTATCAGCCAGCTACCTTCTCAAATCTGTTTTCCATTCTCTAGAACCTTACGTTAGTCTAGCTCTAGTTCTGCGAGTGGGTAACGCGTCTGTCTAGAAATCGGGTTCGAATCCCGTCAATGACAAAGGTTTCTTGTGTCAGCTTCTCAAGCCTGGTCCCAAGGGGACAGCGGGAAGGGGAATTGGTACAATCACATACCTAACCAAAAATAAAAAATATCCGAAGTATTCGCTACAGCCCTAATAATCATCATGACATAGATTCCGTTCTGAAGCAGAACGCTTAACTAAACTATAAGCGGTTGTGTAGATGTTAGACTTTCCGTCGACAATATCAATCTAGACTCTGCACAATGTTTTGGGCACACGTGAAAGAGCCCACTGGAACAACAGATTGATCGGTAGAAAAGAAAAGATTTATTTGTGGACAACACACAAAAAATACAATGCTATGCTTTGTCTGAAATGCTCATTGTTTCGTGAAAACAACAGAATACAAAAAAATAAAAAAACACCGATCCAAATGCCATAGTAAAAAAACAACAACAACGCAATACTATACTTTATCGTATAATATGCTTATCTTTTATTCAATAAATCACCCAACACCTCAACCAACTTCAACGCTTCAGTCCACAGGCATGATAACCCCCCACATGTTCAAGAGCAGTGGGGGCCTATATCACCCTATACTTCAACACCCAAGCCTGCTATACGAAAACGGTATATATTTTTATGGGCTACCACCAGCAGAGACAGGCAACGCTGAGGATCAAATCCCTGGTCAGTCGAAGCAAGCTAGCTAGCTAGGTGGGTATGTATGTATGTATGTAGTATGTATGTATGTAGGGGGCCCCACGGAGTTTAGGGCGGTATCCTGGGCGCACTCAGCTGTGCACAAAAACTCGCGGATTATCTTGTCATACCGCATATTTAGTGTCAGTGATGTTAAATGTACTGTACTTCAGTGTGTGTGTGTGTGTGTGTGTGTGTGTGTGTGTGTGTGTGTGTGTGTGTGTGTGTGTGTGTGTGTGAGTCTGTGTAAGTGTGCGTAAGTGTGTGTGCGTGTGTGTGTGTGTATGTGTGGTGCGTGTGTGTGTGTGTGTGTGTGTGTGTGTGTGTGTGTGTGTGTGTGTGTGTGTGTGTGTGTGGTTATAACACAGGGACCATTTTGACTAATATTATAAGAGAAGACGACAATGAGTGTGAAATGCACTTATTTTTCTCTACCTTACACGCACGCTCGCACGCACGCACACACACAAACAAGTACAGGCACGTATGCACACACACGAACGCATGCACGTACACATACACACACACTTGCGTTACAGACTTTGTAGCCCTCAAGCACTGTCAAATCTTTACGATCTTAGAAACATGAAACCGATATTAACTTACTTAATGACAACGATAACATTTAGATTTTTTTACCTATGAATAAAGCTCGGATGACATTATGTAATTTATACCACAGCGGCATACAACAACAACAACAACAACAACAACAACAACACAACGCTCATAATTACGAACACTACAAGGTCACATTGCATTTTTATAGCCCCACCGACCACAAAGGCCAAACAAAAAATCTCGAGAGCCTAAGGGCACATCCCATACCAGAATACATGTTGAAAGAATTTCTTCTCATTATTTGAATCCTGTTTCGCAATGCTTAAGTGACACTAGTCTTTTCACAGAAAACACGACGTTCCTTGTAAAAACATCGTTTGTTCACTGTTGTGTTTTCTTCTTTCGTGATAGTAGTTGTTGCTGTGAAAGCCTCTTTTTCTCTTTACTTTTATTTTTCGTTATTTTCCCCTTATTTCTGCCTCCCCTGGCGGTGGTGGTGGGGGTGGTGGGGGGGGGGGGGGGGGGTGATGGGTCTATACCCTCTTCTTCTGTCTGTTGTTTTTCGGCGGAGGGGTGGAGTGGTGGCGTTGTTTTTGGGGGAGGAGTGTTTTTTTTTTACAAGCTCTTCGTCTGTCTGTTGTTGCTTTTTGTTTGGGGGTTGGGGGAGGATTCCTTTTGTTTGTAACGAGACTGTTTCCACATGTACCCCGAGTATTCTGTTCTGTATTGATGGCCGATGTGACTGAAATCGTGTATGTGTGTTTAAAAGAACTGCACTTTTATTTCGCTTGATGGACGGAAGGCCAGGAACTGGAACTAAGTCGATCCTAACCTGTGATTACAAGCCGCATGGGACGATTTCTTTTAGCATGGAGGAGGAGGAGGTTTTCGTGTTGAAACAATCGCAGAGGCGGGGATACCACTAAAACAGACAGGTCTGTGACGTGACGTTGCATCGTTTCTCTCCTGATGACGGCTCCGAACGGGACTGGTTGAGGAGGAGGAAGAGGAGGAGGAGGAGGAGGAGGAGGAAGAAGAAGAGGAGGAGGAGGAAGAATGAACAGCAGCAAGATAATGGCTTTTTCATGCACACAGCTGCTGTTTTCTAAAGGATGCGATCTTTCACTCTTCCTCCCCCTGTCTCCCCCCCTTTTTTTTTCTTTTTTTTTTTCGGTTTGTAAAATCCACCTGCCTGTTTCAGGGATTTTTTCCTCTTTTTTCGTAATCTTTTTGTCTGTCTGGTGCTTGTTTGTAGTGTCAGGTTTATTGTGTCTTTTGTTTCGTGTTGCTTTTACTTGTTTTCTCTTGTTTCTTTTAACCTCATTCGCTACCTTGGTGATGAAGACACCCACTATCCCACTCATGCACATCCCATATATATTATATCAGTTGGTGTGTGTGTGTATGTGTGAGTGTGTGTGTGTGTGTGTGTGTGTGTGTGTGTGTGTGTGTGTGTGTGTGTGTTGTGTGTGTGTGTGTGTGTGTGTACTCGCTAGCGCTCGAAATGCCCTCTTCAATATGAGCTATTTGGCACAAGCAGCACATAAAAAGAACCACAATCACACCAAAACAACCTCAACAATAGCAACAAAAGTTAGAAAAAAGAAAACGCAAAAAAACTACACAAAAAGGTAACAAATATATACATGTTACCTGTTGGAAAGTAAAACGCTGTGGCAAGCCAACTTTCTGGTACAACAACACTGGCTAGAAGATAATGATTATTGATTTTTCTTTCTTTTTTTGTCACGGCAAAGAAAAACGATCGAGAAATAATCCTGCGTGTGTATAGCAAATTAATAGTCATTCAAAGACAATGGGCGGAGAACTGTGTGACTCTAAACGCCCCTTAATGCAGTGTTTTGTATTTCAGCATCTGCCTATCAAAATGACTGATGATGTTTCTGTATAAAACTAACTTTTTGGCTTTCCTTGGAAAGAGCGTGTTGCCATTGTGTACAGCCACCTTCCTTGTCCACCCCACCCCCCCTCTCCACTATTTTCTCTGCTCGAGTGTACATTTGTTAACCCACGAATATATACCGGTATATATATTATATACATGTATGTATATATGTATATATGTACATGCATGTATGTATTATGTATGTAATGTATGTATGTATGTATGTATGTATGTATGTATGTATGTATGTATGTATGTATGTATGTATGTATGGGTATATATTCGAGCATACCCAAAACCTAGCAGGATCAGGAAAAGAAAACCCCAACAAATCCACCGGCACCTTCAAAGCCAGAATTGTACCATGGACTTAGCGTGTTCCTTGACCGCCGAGTTAATGAACTGTAAGCCACACTATACTGATCAAACCACCTGCACAGGTAAGTGCAAGCAGTGCACTGACAGTGATAGGAAGGACTGGCAGTGGGCTAAGGGAAATGAGGTAAGAGGACACAGACGAACATCTGCTTGTCATCAAATCTGGATCAGGTCCATGATTGCTGGCTCCTCAGCCATGATCATCAGTCATTCTTGTCTCTTACCGAGCGCAGTCTGTGGTACTGCCTCCCTCTCTGTCTATCTCTTCAGGTTGTATGTCTACAGGTTTCTCTGTAAGTAGGAGTACATTATGTGTGTGTATGTGTACGTGCGTGCGTGCGTGCGTGTGTGTGTGTGTGTGTGTGTGTGTGTGTGGTGGATGGATGATGGATGGATGGATGGATGGATGGGTGTAAGCATGGATGCATGTATATATCTTGTCTGTGCCTTACTATTCGTCTGTCTGTCTGTCTGTCTGTCTGTCTGTCTGTCTTCTGTCGTCTGTCTGTCTGTCTGTCTTGTCTGTCTGTCTGCTGCCCTGTCTGTCGTCTGTCTGTCTCTGTCTGTCTGCTGTCTGTCTGTCTGTCTGTCTCTCTCTCTCTCTCTCTCTCTCTCTCTCTCTCTCTCTCTCTCTCCCCTCTCTCTCTCTCTCTCTCTCTCTCTCCTCTCTCTCTCTCCCTCATTTTCTTCCTTCTCCTTCCCTTCCACGCATTTCTATTTTTGCAAGAGGTCAAAACCCCAGTCAGTGTCTAGAATCAAACGTGAACAAACTGCCTGCAGCTGGAACTGTTCAGCGCCTTGTTCGTTAGTAGCAACCTAGGTTAGTGTAGGTAGGTCTTCTAACGCGCTTCCTCCTCTCCTAGATCGCTCACAATCATTATTCATTACAAGTATTCCTCTTGGCTCTCTCTCTCTCTCTCTCTCTCTCTCTCTCTCTCTCTCTCTCTCTCTCTCTCTCTCTCTCTCTCTCTCTCTCTCTCTCTCTCTCTCTCTCTCTCTCCCTCTCTCTCAGTAAGAGTCAGTACGTACACCTTCAATAATTTGTCTACCCAACTATAACAACAACACCTGGTCGTAAAAAAATCTATATTTAAGTGGGTGCGTATTATGTACACGTGTGCTTTGAGATGTGTGCTTACTTCTGTGTGTGCACGTTGCGCGCGTGCGCGAGTATGTGTATGTGTGTTGTGTTTTGGAGAAAGAGGGGGGGGGGAGGCAGAAGGTTGTGTTTAAGTGGGTGGATGGCAAAATTGGATGAGCAGCAGAAGAACTATGGAGGGATGTGTGTGGTGCGGATTGCCAGTTACAGAGGGTTGAACTTAACTACAGGTTAAAATAATATCTGTGGGGGGAAACAAAACAAAGAGCGGGCAGAATAGCATGTCAGCGCTGTGTTTTCTTTCTCTGCTCTACACCACAGCATTACTCGGGATAATGAGTGTTTATAATACATTGTGTGAAATATATATATATTATATATATGTATATATATATATAATTTGTGATGTTATGTATGATATGTAATGTATTGTATGTATGTATGTATGTATGTATGTATGTATTGTATGTATGTATGTATGTATGTATTCATACATTCTACATTTATATATACATACATAATATATACATGTATTTATTATGATGTGTGTGTGTGGCGCGCGCGCGTGCGTGATCCCTTCCACTGTTACGTGGGTGGCAGGGGGGGATATGAAATATAAAAAGCATATACATTTCAGCTTTAATCCATTGCTCTTTCTGTGTATGCGCATCCGTCAGTCTCGGAAAACTATGGAGTTGCGGTCTAGGATCTAGGGCGCAAAGCCTGGGTAAGGATGGAGGGCAATCTGTTACCCATGCAGCAGACCCACCCCCCCCCCCCCCTTCCACATCGCTGGAATGGTCCCCTGCCCCATATCCATATCCTCCGGGTCTGTTTATTGTAGCTGGCGGCTCTTCCCCTAACTCCTTACCTTTTTACTTCACAGCTAAAATAAGCCAGGTACATCTTTCGCCACGCCACATGCCTAGAATTCCCTGTGTAATCTCTCAAAGGAAAAGGCGTTGAAGCCGATGATTATAATGACGACAATCAGGAGAGGGGAAAGGGAAAGTAGGCCTAGCACGGGCTTTAATTATGTCGAAGATGCGGAGTGGATGGTTGGATGGTTGGGGATGACGAGAAGGAGATACACTGTAGAAAGAATGAAACAGATGAAAGGGAGAGAGAGAGCTACTGGGGGATTGTTATGTGTACGTCAGCAAGTGGTGTTCAGCAGGATCGATCAGAAGAGAAGTGTTTCAGATCCAGATTGCCAACCGCAGATCTACTGCTGTGTATGTGGTGCGGCCACCATTTGATCTGTTGATGATAAGTCCGTATCTGTGACTTTACGAGAGTCTGGGTTTTCCTCGCGATAGGCACTATCACTATTTCTGCTAAGGGTGCTAAGGCATTATTAGCAGCTGCGAGCTGATTGTGTGTTGATGAAGAGAGGTTTGGAATGAGGGCAGTCTATCTTTGAGCAAGACCAGGCAGAAATGGATTAAACACAATGCTATGACGCACGGCAGCAATGATAGCCAATAACTAATGCTACAGTACAAATGGGAAACAGGCATTTCCTGCCAATGAACACACGTCACTTACTCATCTACAGGCAATGCCTGTGTAGACTTTGCCTTCTCGTCAGTTCTCTCGTCAGTCACACAGTCTCGAAGTAAATGAAAATGACAACTGCTTAGCTGGATGTGTTTATGCAAGAGCTGCGGGAATGTTTATCATTATACCTGCACTTAAAGCAATGTGACGTCTGCCGTTTGCCCTCAGCCCTGGCTATACATGTTCCTGTTTCTGCAAGGATGTATTTTGGTTTGTCCGACATTTGTTGGCGCTGAAAGTGCTCATTCTACGGATATCATTGTCGCGGCTACTGAGGTTGCTTGCCTCGTATTGCCACGGTAAATAGTCACAAAATGGGTCATTTGATTATGGAATCAACCCATCGGGTTTCCTGGGCACTGATGTGTTCCTACAGCACTCCTCTAAGCGTGCGAAGTCTATCAGCTATTATAAAGAAGTCCACTAAGTGAGTGCTATCATATCAACCACTTCTAACGATGAAAGATACAAGATGACAACAACAACAACAAAAACCTTAACGTCAAATGCACCAACAGTTTTATTTCAGTGTGTTATATCAAAACCCACTGATCACTCAATTTCTGCTGTCTGCGAGCAAAAAAAAAAAGTTTATAAAAACAAATCACCATCCTTAAAAAACCGGACTTCCTGTATATTTCTTATCCGTTAGATCCCAAAATCATCATATTCTCAATACCTGTTTGCAAAACATCTCCAGGGAAAAAAATGCTTGTGGAGAGAGAAAAAAAAGAATCAGACGTCCAGAAGTGGCTGTTTGAGGTAGCCGAGTGTTTGGGGGAACAGACCACGACCAGACCTGCTAACAAGTTGCCAGACTCCAAAGAGCTGGCGGGCTGTCCCATTAGCTCAGTGTGAAGGAGCATAAAAGTCACCCTCAGTACTGGGGGGATGCTCGTCATGACGGAGTGGATGGCCGCTTAATCCCCGCTTCTGCCACCTCTCTCCCTCTACTCACCTTTCTTCTGACTTAACCTTTCTGTGTCTGAGCCTGTGTGTTTGTGGATCTCTGTCTGTCTGTCTGTCTGTGTCTGACTGCATGCCTGCCTGCCTACCTGCCTGTCTGTCTGCCTGTCTCAAGTCAAAAACATGGTCATGATCTGAAGACGACCTCCACGAAACAAGTCCTACTTTATGGGGTACTCACACCGTGGGCATTAGCAGTGGGGCATGACTGTCAGGACTACGGCTACTTCTGCCGCTAACAAGATGGACCCTCTCCAAAAGAGCTCGGGTCACGAAGGGGGCTGTCCAGTTTACAAAGGCTGGGGAGGAATTAACCGTCAGGATAATGTGTACACCGACTGATGACCTACCTGAGAGGCTTAATCTAATGACCAGTCTTAATTCAGATCTAGAAATAAAGAGAACACCTTGGCCTTTGCGCTGGAAAAATAAATTCAATACTGAAAATATCAACCCCCCCCCCCCCCCCCCCCCCCCCCGAACTTGAAAGAATTCCTTTTGGTCTTGTTTTTCTTGCAACTCTACTATTGCTTTGCTTCTTTGTTTTTGTTGTCTTTGCTAATTTGTTTTTGTTAAAAAAAATCATTTATGACTTACTTTCCGTTGCAGAAATATCAGAATGTGTCAGACTTGTAATTGTATGGAATACAAATCATTTCATACAATGAACTTACCAACCAGCTGCCAAATTAGTTAACAGGTCAGCCCGCTCGTAAATTAATGTTCCCATACCGGATGCATTATTGTTGCTGGCATGATTAATATTATTCTTATAGCTACTGTCATTATCATCAATCATCACCATGATCATCGTCATCATCACCAATCATTATTTGATAACACATCGGCAGAACTGCCTCTTTAGCCGATGAAATCGAACAGCTAAATTAGGAACTAGCTTTAAAGACTTGGGGACAGAAACAGCAAGTTACAGACTAGAACAGAAACCACCAACATTCACTCAGCGCCATTCATTCTGTCTGTATTCGTTTCAGCAAGGTGGGCTATCTCTCCGTTTTCCCTAAGTGGCTGATAGTTACTGTGATGATAGCTCCTTTCCACGTGTCTGGAATTCCAGATCTAATTGCCACTCTCCCTCCGCTCCACTCATCTCCGCCATCCCTTTCCCTTCTGCTCTGGACCCCACTCCCATCCCCCCAAAAAAACAACAACAACAACAAAACAAGAAACAAAAAACACAACAAAATGCCCAAATACAAAACACACACACACACACACACACACACTCACACACACAACACCCACCCAACACTAACAACTGTGCATCACCACCTAAAACACCCCCCAAAAAAAAACCAAAAAAACACCAACAAAACAAAAAAACCCAATCAAACACACACACACACACACACACACAACACACACACACACACACACACACACACACACACACACACACACACACACACACACAAACAAACACACCAGTGGAAAATTTGAGGAAAGCAGTGATGATGATGACGATGATGATGACGATGACGATGATGATGACGATGACGATGACGATGACGATGATGATGATGATGATGATGACCACAAGTGATGTAAGCTTGAACCCTATGCTGGATGAAAACTTGACTGAAGTGTGCGATGGAGGTAGGATGGGAGGTGTGGGAGGGGGTTGGGGTAGAAGCACATGTTGAAAGGAGGAGAGGTGGAGGTACGAGGCATGGTGTGTGTCAGCAGTTGATAGAAAGTCATTAGCGCTAAGTGGAAACAAAAACGGTTTTTGGAATTTCGTGCCAAAGCTTTTTGTTTGTTTGTCTATTTGCTTGCTTTCTCCTTTTTATAGCTTTTTCTGTCTGTCGTCGGTCGGTCTGTCTCTTTCTTCCGCTGACTGTGTGTGCGCGCGAACGCGACGCTGCTTACACACACACACACACCACAACACGCCCCCCCCCCCCCCCCCCCCCAATCCGTTTATGCAAGAAAATAAAAGCATTACAAGGTGTTCCTGGAGAAGGTTTGTGATGTGTTTGTATTTTTTGAACTTGTAACCATACCACAAGGGTTACTGACTTTCCCCTGTAGCCTCAGCCCCCCTCCGCCCCCCCTCCCTAACACACCTTTTCTACGGGGTTTTGTTTACCATTTAAGCCATCTACTGAACATTCTTTCTCTTCTCCATCCTTCCAGGTGGTTGTTGGGTTGCTGTTTGTGTGTGTGTGTGTGTGTGTGTATGTGCGTGTGTGTGTGTGTGCGCGCGCGCGGTGTGTGTGTGTATGTGTGTGTGTGTGTTTGAACAGTTAAAATGGCTTGGTGGATTGGGTCTTCTTGCAAGGCTGTGAAATTTAATGCTGCAGACACTGCGTTGACTTAGCTGGTATTTTTCTTTAATGCCTACTAAAATCACCTCTCACCCCCAAAATCTGAATGCGGGGACCTAATAGTACCTTGATGGTGGGCAACCGATTGCACACGCGAAAACTCACAATTGGTCGACCTCGGATCTCAAGCCAGGGAAGAAACAACAACAAAAAACCCCAAACAATTCATTCCTTAAGGTCCATGTGGAAATTAGAAGGCAACTTTTGGATCAGATTCGAACTGTGAACATTTCGCTCCTCGGATGGATGCGTTAACCTCCCGGCCATGAAACCGTGTTAACAATGGTCGGGAACACACAAACAAAGTGTCCACGCTTAAAATGACAAAGTGGTTAGTCATCCAAGGACCATGGACAGAAGAAGCATGAAACGTCAGTCACAGTTTGTCACCTGAAAGGAAGACACGCGCTACTGTTTCACTTAGTTGATTCATTTTTCTGTATACCGACAGGTAGGTGTGTGAAATTAGCCGAGTGGTTTGAGGTAGACGGGCTTCTGGTGATCCACATCTGAAGATGTGGTTTTGTTGAATTTCATGTACCCTCAGGAGGGGTTTTGCCTGGAAAAATAAAACCTTGAAATTTGGAATCGCAGATTTGAACCTCGACAGTGGATGAAGCATGATGATTGTCCTCCATCTCCCAGATGGTTTTATATGCAGAGCCGCTGAGCAGTTCTTTACTTCATTTTTTTTTTCTTTTTCATTCACAGTATGAAGATGGTCAAGTACGTGGATAAAATCCTAATCATTATTGCCTATGTTCTGTTGGTGACAGGGATAGAAAACTACCAAGCCTGAACCCAAGGTATTACCAGCACCTTGAGTCATGCGGGGAGAAATCGTGTCTGCTGAATGGATTTCTTGCTGGTATGTTGTGGTCTAGCGTATAATGGAATAGTATGGTTGCGACGACATTTTTTTACTTATTTATTTTTAACCCGAAGCTTCTGTGTACCAAGCATCCATGTGCTGGCATCTGCTTTCAGCATGTCTGGAATTCCAGGTGTAGTGTTTAAGGATGTTAAGTTGTTGAGGAGGAGGAGTTGATGACGATTAAGCGTGACATAACACGGCTAGCACGTGCACACACACTCGTACTACTTGCAGGAAAGGGTGAAGAATGGAAAGCGCCGCAAGGGGGTAGGGTAGGTGGTATGATTCCTGAAAATAGAGTGGGGATGATGATGGTAGGGGGCGGGGTGTGGTGAGACGTCTGGAGTACATTCAGACCTGATCAGCAGCAGACATTGGTGCATTAACGTTAAGTGAAAGTGAAATGCTTCTAAACATGTCTGCCAACCAAAATGTGTGTTCATTCCAACCAACGTTGTTGCAATCTTTTACTAATAGAAGCCGTTAGTTTGTGGGTCATGAACTTTCTCTGGATTAATGAAGTCCTACACTGAACGCGCCACCAGCCACAGTGATGTAGTGCTCCGCATCCTTGTGTCTGCTGTTTTATGGCTTTCCCCCCGCGGGCCTTAGTCTGATGGTGACCTCGGTTTTCACCCTCGATCCACTCTCACGCCTGGAGTGTGTCCATGTCAAAGTCTTCAGGGATGGCAGATGCATGATGGCTGCGGTTAGAGGAGTGTAGGAGATCATCATAATTGTCCTCACATTTATTTACTTCCTCATCTGAAAACTGCATTACTTTCATGGGTTGTTAAACTGCTCAGTTGAGCACACTCCCGGCACTTGAATTAAACTAAACCCCTATTCGTCCAAGAGTATCATTGTTCATCTTTTGTTTTTTGGTTGGTTTTTTTGTTCCATGTCTACAGCTCCGAGGTTCACCCATGCTGAGATTTAGGTATGCAACAAGTTTTTGCCCACCATTAAGGTAGCCGCATTCCTACTTCGGGGATAGTGTTTATTAAATCTTGTCAGTCTCTTTGGAGAAAATCATTCTTGGTAGCCGCAGTAGACTAATGTGAATGACACAAGACTAAACCGAAAAGAAAAAATGAACACAGCTGGACAGCAAGTAGACTGTAACCACTGCGCTCCCCCTCCCCCCCTTCACCGCTCTACATACAGCCTGAATAATACACACCCCGCGTGTCTGTTGTCTCCTTCTCCCATGTGTTCATTAAGCATGCAATCTCAGCACGCTCCCCTCACTAACACCCCTCTTGTTCTGTGACTGAACCCTTCTCCTTCTCTTTTCAGGCCTTGTTTTGTATGTCAACATAAATTTCTACAGATGAAAAACAACCCGGGCTGCAAACCCCGCCAGGTCAACCACCTTGGTGCTGCTTCACTGCTTCACTGCTCAGTGTTCACAGGGGGCACCAGATGGAAACTAGGACGCAGGGCAAGGGACACCGCTCCGTGCTTCCGCTGTAACTGCCATTTCTTCCCTTGCCTACGCTGCGTTAGGCCCAGGTAAGCCAGGCAGAAGGAAAGGAGTCTATTTTTGGAGCCAACCACCTTGTCTGTTGCTTAAGGCACGGATGACACCTGGGTGCATCGCACGCACGGCACCACAGCACGCGCGCGCGCGCGCACACGCACACACACACACACACCTAGGGATGAAGTTCTTTTGGCACTTTTGTAAACAAAAACGCCATCAATATTTATACTGTACCAGGAAAACACACGATTACAATTGAGAGGAAAGACGTTTCCACGGAATATTTAAAAATTACCAAACGAACTAGAAAGTAAAGTCTTCTACATGGAGTTTTCTGTTACCTTAGGGGTACATTTCTCTTTAAATAAGCATATCATTTATCTTAATATATTTCTTCTTAGAACTTTTTTTTTTACCTGTTTACATCATTTTACGTTAAAACATGCAATAACTTTAACTAAAGGAACACAAGACAAGACAAAACAAAACATAAGCAATACACCAAAGAGAGGGAGAGAGGGAGAAAAAAAAGAGAGATAAAGAGACTGGCAGAAATGAAGAGGAGGTAGAACTAAAATAGTGCATCTGCTTTTCACTGTGTTCTAACCCCCTCTCTCTCTCTTCTTTTCCTCTCTCTTCTTCTCTTCTCTCTCTCCATCCCTCACCCCCCACTCTTTTACCTCACGAACACTCCAAGCGCATAAACTCTCTCCTTTTCGAGGACGAAGGCATTAAAAGCTTAGTTCTCCCGAAAGTTCAGGCAGCAGAGTACTGTCAGATAAAGGACGGTATTTATGGGGCCCAGTTCCAAGCCAGACAGACAGACCAGGTGATAATGCTATCGACCAGACGACAGCTTACTGATGCTGATGCATGGACGCTAGGCTAGCCTACGTCGCGTGGCGGGCTGGACACAGGCAGACTGCAAAGAGCACACGTTGGGCTGTCTAGATGATGGTGGTATGGTGTTGGTTGGGGAGTTAGTGGTGGAGATTCCACTTTCCCCTTACTTTACCTCCCTCCATCCATCCCAGTCTCCTCCGAGAATGATGACCCTGTCTATCCAATCACGACTAGCTGTCGACGTCAACGTATGTGAATTATAGCAAGGACGATGGTGAGAGAGAGAGGGGAGAAGATAAGAGGAGAGAAGTGGATGGGATGTCCGCTTTTAGCTCTCGGATGGGGATGTTACCGACCATTCATATTTACTGTCCAAGCGAAAGAAAAGAGGCTCACTTGAAGTTGTGCAGCACTGGTTGCTGCACTGACTCCATGGCCACTGCACTACAAACCAACCCTGGACCAGCCTGCCCCTGTGGTCAACAAGACCAGCTAACAGACCCAGAATGCTGCATTGACTGACAGTGGCTCATTCCTGGATAAGAAGCAGCAGGAAAGTGGCTGTTGTGTCTTCCATTCCATTTAGGACTACAAGTTCTACGGCTGCTGGCAAGAAATTAAGAAGACGCTTCGTTCATCCGAAGTGCAATGTGTAATATGTTGAAGGCCTTGTTAGATCTTGAAGAAAAAAAATGTACCCACCTTTATGTCATTTTTATTTTCGTTTTTATTTCCAGGATAATGGATGAAGCAGTCCTGCGCTTTTTTCATCTAGTCCCCGTGTGTATGCGGTTTTGAAAATTATGTTATCCATTCCCACTGGCACACTAAAGGCCTATCCTTCCGAAAAGCGGTATAGTTCTGGGGGTGGAGAGTCATGTTACGTGCTTTACTTTTCTCATTCTTAACATGTGGAGGTAACCTAGGCCTGTTGAATCAAATCTAAGGTCCAAAATCACTTCTCAAACTAGAGGGTGGCTGGGTAGGTGTAACTGCCTATAATGATAATTATGGATGAGGTACTTGAAAACAGCCATACACCCAAACTTTTCAACAAGTGTGAGTACCTATAATTAATTTATATCTTAAAAAGTTTCTCAGGGGGATGTGTAAACAGTGCACGTTCTGAATGACCCCCAGAGTGTTAAGCGGGGTGACGGACATCCGGTAACAAGCAACAAATCACGTTAATCCCGAATGAAATAAAAAACAATGAGTAGATCCGCTACAGAGAAGAGAGAGAGAGAGAGAGACAGATTCAGAGAAGAGAGAGGAGAGAGAGAAGGAGAGAGAGAACAGAGACAGACAGACAGAGAGAGAAGAGAGAGAGAGAAGACAGACAGAGACGAGACAGAGACAGAGAGAGAGAAGAGGAGAAGGAGAGAGAGAGAGAGAGAGAGAGAGAGAGAGACAGAGAAGAGAAGAGAACAGAAGAAGACAGAGAGAGAGACAGAAGCAGACACACAGAGATGAGACAGAGACAGAGATCATAGACAGTGATGTAGCAGACCAAACACATGACATAAATCGGACTCCTTCATCAGTGCATAGCCCTCACTCATCTTCATCCCATCTGCATCCCCCCCCCTTTCCTCTCTATCCATCCATCTTCTGATTTTTTCCCTCTGATCCTGCAGTATTCGCTTTTCCCTCTGCAACTTGTCTGAAAATTAATGAACCAATTAGGAACGTACCAGGATGATTTAAGGAACGCACACATCAATCCTCCACTCTAATACTTATGTTCCTTTAACACCCCTCCCCTCTCCTTCTGTCGTCTCTCTGTCTGTCTGCCTCTGTCTCTTATTTAAGGATGCCATCTCAGTGTGTATGTGTGTGTATGTTTTGTTTGTATGCTTTTTGCAGGGAGAGAGAGAGAGAGAGAGAGAGAGAGAAGAGAGAGAGAGAGACAGAGAGAGAGAGAAGAGAGAGAGAGAGAGAGAGAAGAGAGAGCAGAGAAGAGAGACAGCAGACAGATAGAAAGGCAGACAGGCAGAGAGGGGATTGTAGATAGACAAAATTTCAATCCTTAAAAGCAAAGATACAGAAAAACATTTTGTAATTTAACCTTATCCACAAATTAAGATGCACATACGGGCTTACGCAAAATCCCCATTTTTTACACCACCACTCCTTCGAGGCCTTTTCCTTCACAACATGCAAACACAGACAGAAACACACACACACACACACACACACACACACACACACACACACACACACACACACACACACACACACACACACACGCACACACACACGCACACACACACACACAAAACACAAACACAAGCACCGACAGATCTCCACAGATATACAGGAGGTCAACGACTTGTATTTAGACGTTATCAAACCTGAAGTCTGTTCTCACTTCTGAGAAAGCTCAAGAAGACCCGAGAGAGAGAGAGAGAGAGAGAGAGAGAGAGAGAGAGAGAGAGAGAGAGAGAGAGAGAGAGAGAGAGAGAGAGAGAGAGAGAGAGATAGGTATAGTAGTAATACCCTGACAACAGACAACGGGGTGGAGGACACACCACGCCAGACGTTGAGCTCATCACAGCAGACACGATCAACGCCACAAGGCAACCCGACACGGAAGACCCTGCTTTTGCACAATGGTTAGACCTGTTTTGTGCCAAGCCGCTGTATGTCCGCTTTTTGGGGTATAGGCCTAGGCCTATCCACTTTTGTCGAGCTGACAACCCTTGTTTATGGTTTGCGTGTCTAGATATCGTATCGTTGGTGCCTTTGGCTGTCAAAACCCACCTGTCTGTGTTGAAGTTTACAATCTTTATTCGCCTTGACCTTGTCTAGCTTTGATTCTGGGTAACACACACACACACACACACTTCTTTTACTCGCAAGCTACGCAACAGTGAGAAAGAAAGAACATGGGAAAATAAAAGAGACAGGAACTGGTGATGTTTTAGACTGGCTTAGATTTTGCTGCTATTTGGGTGGTGTTTTGTTTTTTTTATCTTGTGATGTGTGCGATGCTAATGATAGGATACGGTGTTGTGGTATTTTTCTGTGACTAATCTTTTAGTCTTTACTGGGGTTTCTTTCATGTATGGCGTGTAACCTACGAGAATTTTTCTGAGGTGTTAGTGAGAGAACAAAGTATTTGAATTGATCTGAAGTGATATAGTATTGAAATGCTTTTGTCATTACTTTTCATTTCCATTTAGTCTTTTAGAACTACATTTAGATCTACCCATTCTTCCTTAGAATAACCGAAGTCTCATTGCGACTGAAGAAAGCAAGAAGTAGTTTTCATTGAACCGTTTGTTTGTGTCATGAGTTCTAACATGTTTGAAAGGCAGGGCAAAATAGATAACACCGAAGGGGTGACAAGAGTTTCACTGCTTCCTAATCCTGTTTACATGTTCAGGCTATGAACAACAAAAAGCGCAGCAGCTTTCCCCCCCCCCCCCCCCCCTTGAGTATCAGTTGTGTGATGGAACTTGGACAATAAAAACCCACCCTGAATTCCAAACTGCCCATGTGTCTTGCTTGATCAGATGCATCAGGCTCACATAACACTGTTTTCCAAAATTTAATCTCCGCTATCCAACAGGATCCTCAGTTTTCCTAGTCAAACAATTTTCTGGTGTGAAAACAAACGTGGCATATCCTGAACGTTCTCTCTCTTCTCTCTCTCTCTCTCTCTCTCTCTCTCTCTCCTCTCTCTCTCTCTCTCTCTCTCTCTCTCTCTCTCTCTCTCTCTCTCTCCTCACTCATCACACACACACACACACACACACACACACACACACACACACACACACACACAACACAAAACACACACACACCTCTTGCAAGCGACCCCGCAACAGAACAATGCACTCAGAAAAAGGTCAAGAACGAAGGATGCTGCAGCTGCTGGCATCATTGCAGAAGGCACGTGACCTCAATGCAACCTATCACTTTTCCCATCTTGGCATCGGCGCAACACTTCTTCAACACCGAAACACACAACCTTTGTGAATGACAGAGCAGGAAGCCAGCAAACAAACAAACAAAGCAAAACAAGCAAAACAAGTAAACAAACATAAGCATAATTATGCTGTGGTGTTACTGGAAGATGAACAGAGGCATCAATCTGAGGCAGGAAGGGGTCCACAAGTTTTTTCTCAACAGAGCTGCTGGACTTTTGCTTCCAGTGCCCATTCCCAAGTATGTAAGGAAGAAAAATGACCATTACTTATTGGGTGGAGTCGCTATTTCACTTGTGTCTTTCTCTTCTGAAGTCAAAGTTTGGCTGCCTTTATGACCAGGTAGCCTACTTCAAGTCATACACGCAAACTGATCCTTCAGTGTCCACTTTTAATCACACAGTGATTCCCAGGTGGGATGAGTGAGCCAGAGTGCACATTCTGGGTGACCCCCAAAGTGGGGAACGCACAAAAACAACAACATACTCCTTTAAATACACACACGCACGCATGCACGTGCACACATACTTTGGTAACGAAAGTGTGAATGATGTTATGATCATTGTACTTTTCCTATGGCAACAGCTTGAGAGTCAACCTCTCTCTTCTCTCTCTCTCTCTCTCTCTCTCTCTCTCTCTCTCACATACACACATACACATAAGCGCACATACACAAACGCACACACATACACAGACACACACACACACACATACACACACATTCTCGCTATTTCTCTCAGTCTCGCGAGTTTGCTCTTTCTGCAGATCCAATTTCAAGTCTTTCCGGCCCAAGCGCACTAAAGACTCACCTTGAGAACCATGACAACAAACGGTTTTTCTATGGTAGCCTGTGAGATCCTACAGATTGCCAAGTCATAATGAATATTTTAGCCAGCAGACGTAATTAGGCTATCGTTTGATCAGAGCTAGCTAGGTCAAAACCTGTCATATTTTATTGTTTGGATGATTTATTCATTCTAAAACCATGATAATGAAACCTGACCCAACTTATTCATCCGATATTACAATCTACCTGAATGGATAAACCTGTTGCCTAGTCATTGAAAATGCGAATGAGCGTCTTCGCCTGCTGTGTTGTCCCGGTCCTCAACCCCTTTTTGTGCACACAAGACAAAGTAACATAAGAGACAAACGCACACACAAATGCAAACACACACAATTTATTGATGTTATAGCATCCCCACAGAGACCCAGTCATGCACAGGCAGATAATTATGTTATAAAACAACCAGCTCTGGCCCCTTTAGAATCAAAGGCATGGGCAGAATGTGTCGTCAGCGGTGGACAGACAAGGGGAAGGGAATGCTCTTTCATGGCATCCAAGCAGAATTTGAAACACAAGTTCCAAAATACATATCAAACAGCAACCTGGTTTATCCACATTGTCTTATGCCAAATTGTACTCAAGTCTTTACCATCCCAATTCACCCTCCATTTTTACTTATCCTTATCATAAAAGCTCTGAAAACTTGCAAACACACCATGGACCACAGCATTTATGATGGTATAGTTACAAAGATAATAAAACACTTGATATATTCTTTTGTGATGACACACAGATACTACACATCCTGACGCCTGTGATGATATACACAGACTCTGCACTTCGACATCCGTGATGAGATACACAGACACAGCACCCTGACATTTGTGATGGTGCACTCAGACTCGGCACGTACGTGATGGTATGCACAGAGTGCACACTCTAGACAGTCATGGCAACACTGTGCAGACTACACACCCTGACATTCGTGACGAGATACACAGACAAACACCTTGACATTTGGTGAGAGTGTACACAGACTATACACCCTGACATTCGCCATGACATAAACAACCTCCTCAACCCCCACTTCACTGCAGTCAGACAAGGTCAAGGCTGATGAGTGCTGCAGCTGCTGCTGGCACCACTGCAGCAAACACGTGACCTCAACGCATCCTACGGCTTTTCTCCTCTTGGCAACGGTGAAACACTTCTTAAACGCTGAAGCAGAAACTTCGTGAACGCCAGTGAGAAAAACCAGAAGCTTGGGCGTCATTTGAGGAGCAGAGTCTGAAGTGTGGAACAAGAAAATCTGGAGCAGGATGCACCAGTTTTCCTCCACAAGGCAGTGCCTTGTTCCATTCCCCAGTTACCAGACATGTTCACAAAGACGATCACACAATCTCTGGAACACTATGTCACTTTGCTCTGGCTTTCACATATAAACACAGGTGATAAATGCGTGAATGATTATGGTGATCATCATCTTTCTTTGTTGCAAGAACTTAAAAGTCACCTTGTCCCTCCATTTTCCCTCCCCCTCTTTTCTCTACATGTCTTGTGTTCCTTTCTCTATCTCTGTTTCTTTTAGCTACACTGTAATTCACACCTCTCTCCTCCCCCTCTTTATTCTCCACTCCTCTCTCTTCTCTCTCTCTTCTCCCTCCTTCTCTATGATGATGATCAATGACGACGAGGATGATGTATTGATGCTGCAATAGAAGTACTTATGCTTTAAGACTACTTGGCAAGGCTGTATTCTATGCTTTCTATTGTAATATATCTCTGTGTGAACTGGGGCCAAGAGATACAGAAACTTGCAGTTTGGTCAGGTGATCTGAGCAACAATCTCAAATAACATTCTTAATGCAGATAAATCTTGACTATGTGGTCCCAATTTTCCCAATGAGCCCACAGCACACTCTCTGGGTAGGAGCCAGCTGGTGTCCCCAAGTAAACCCCTATGACTTTTGAGGGATTCGAACCCAGGACCTTCAAGTCTGTAACCCAAGTTGCTAGCCACTGCGCAAAAATGACTGGTGGTCCGTATGACAATTTTCCTCAGGAAACACCACCACCCAACTTCACCCTAGTTTCCCCCATACCCAATAAACCTTGTCAACTCCACACCCTGCCATTTCCCATGATACTCGCGCCCTCTTCAACCACCACCATAGCACTGAGCAGTCAGACAAGGTCAAGGCTGATGGATGCTGCAGCTGCTGCTGGCACCACTGCAGCAGACACGTGACCTCAATGCAACCTATCGCTTTTCCCATCTCGGCGACGACGCAACGCTTCTTAAACGTTGAAACACAATCTTCGCCAACGACCTAAAAAAAAAAAAAAAAAAGAAAAAAGAAAGAAAGAAGCAAGTGTTTGGCTTCATTGAAGAAACAGAATGGGGGGTAGAGGAGAGAGGAACCTGAAGCAAGCGTAAAGCAGTTTTCCACAACAAGGCATGGCTTTGTTTCAGCCTAGTCACCCCACAGGAGGACTAGGCAATCTCTGGAATCACGGCCGCCAACTCCGCTATGGCCCTCACACACAAACAGCCCGGCTCAATGAAAGTGCAAAATGATAGGACCCCCGTCATCTTTGTTATTGCAGGAGTGTGAAAGTCACCTCGTCCTTAGGGTTTTGGCTGGCCTCTCTCTCTCTCTCTCTCTCTCTCTCTCTCTCTCTCTCTCTCTCTCTCTCTCTCTCTCTCTCTCCTCTCTCTCTCTCTCTCTACTTCCTTTTCGCTATTTAGCTATATGTGATGTTTATATCTTATTTCTATTTCTTTTTTTTTTGGAAAGGCTGAACTGCATATCTGGAACGTTTCGAACAAACTGTAACAAGTGCTAGTGACCTTACTTTTTTTTTTGTGTGGTAGCAGTTTAAAAGATAGTCAATGTGATGACTCGTTTTTCGTATCCAAGTTGCGCACAAAATGTGCCGGTCTGAACGAATGTCGGAATGAATACTGGTAGTAATTATGGGGGAACAAGTAGATATTTAAATAGTTTAAAATGAAATTTGGTTTTATCGCTTGAGAGCGTTGAAGTAAATAGCTTTAGAAAGATATCTAAGCGTAAAACGTGTCCAAGCATCTGTGCAAGATTGCTGTCATTGAATATATAAAGCTGGTCATGATTCAAAGATGCGAACAAACAACATTAGTACAAAGTTCCTTTACACACACACACATCACACACACACACACACACACACACACACACACACACACACACACACCACACACACACACAACACACACACACACACACACGCACGCACGCACGCAATGTCACGGAACACTAACATTCTGCAATGGAAAAAAAAAATCTTCAGACTTTACTCATATTTTCTCACTCTCCAAACCCCCTCCCCCCTCCGACCCACCACCAACCCCCCACGTCACATCATCTAACTTACCTTCCCCACCCTCTCTCCCCCCAAAAAAAAACAAACACCCACCTACCTACTCTTCCATACCCAACTCCTCTTACACCCCCCCCCCCCACCCACCCATCAACTACCCCCCCCCCCCCCTCCTCTCCATACAGAGAGAGATCTAATATACCCTCTGGGAGAACAAGGCTGGTGCCTTACTACGCATCTCATTTCAGCTCCCATATCGCACACTATACTACGCCACACCACGGAACGCTGTGTGACAGACGCCCCTCTAACTCAGTACATAGACAATTTTTTTTTTATCACTCTGCGACACTCCGGGTGGCATTAAAGTAAGGAGAGGAAGGAAGGGAGGGGAGGTAGTAGAAAAAAAGGGGTGGGGGTTGTTGGAATTGTGGGGGGTGGGGGTGGGGGATGAATTGGGAGTGGAATCCCAGGGCGACTCTGGAACTGAAGTTTAGAGGTGTGTGTGGTGTGTGTGTGTGTGTGTGTGTGTGTGTGTGTGTGTGTGTCGTGTGGTCTGCGTGTGTGTGTGTGCTGTGCGTGTGTGTGGTGGCGTGGTGTGTGTGTGGTGTGTGCGTGTGTGTGTGTGTGTGTGTGTGTGGTGGCGTGTGTTGTGTGTGGTGTCTGTCTGTGATAATGCGTAGTTGAAGGGAGTGGCTGTGGGAGTGTGCGCGTGATTTGTGCGCCCGAAGACTGTGAATGAAAGGTAGCTAAATATGGTGTACCTGAAAAATAGAGATGGATGAAATAAGGAAGCTGGGAAAGCACACACCCACACACACGCTGATGATTGAAGGCATTCATTTATGCCCAAGCCCTCGCATCGCCTCCCCCCCACACTCACACGTACACACACAGACAGACCAACACACACAACACACCACAACACACACACACACACAAACAACCCTCCTCCACACACACACACACAACAACCCCTCTCCCCCCCCCCCCCCTCTCCTCCCCCCCCCCCCCCACACACACACACACAAAACAAACACGCCATTTCTGAACAGGCATATCGCAAAATGGCATTTTTAGCTTCTACCTCTCTTTATCGCCCTGACATGCCAGACTCACTCAGGATGAACGCGCAGAATGTAAACCCCAACACCGCCATTATCTACAGTAGATATATAGACGTCCGCTCTTCTGCCAGTTGAAAAGACTGGGTTTTTAACAAGTAGTCTGACTTGAAACCCGCCACCAAAGCTTGAAGCACATAGGCCTACCTACCTGCAAACAATCTACGCTGACGCCAAGTGTAATTTCGCCACAGACACACACTGGCTCCAATAGAGGATACAAAAAAATCTGAAAAGCAGAAGGGACAAAGCACAAAATAGAAGCGGACCAAGCACGTACAATACTGCAAAGCTTCTGTAGAAGAAAATGCTGAAATGTATTGCTGCTCTAGCCGTTTTGATAAAAACATTAATGCAAACATAATGACGCCATTTTGCTCCAGAATGCCTTGAAGTAAAATATAATCATAAAAATAGATTTCCTGCCAGATTTCAGACGTTGAGATTTGTGAGATGATGACAGCAGATAAAAAAAATTGCCTGGTTCTTTTATCAGGAATGCAGCGAGAGCGCTTGGTGAAAGACTTGATGATTATATCAAATGGAAAATACCTGCTTGTATGAGAAATGTAACAACAGCAACTCGGCGAAAATGCTCATGATACATTTATTTACTTAGCGAACAATATCAGGCCCATGCAAGTGTTCACTAGACATAGCGTGAACAGAAACCGTTACATATACAGTTTCCTTCCCCTAGAAACTTGTTTAATTAACTCTGGCACTTGCTTTTCCTACGTTGACTCAGATTAGAAACCAAATCTCTTTTGTCATAGGAGGCACGGTTGGATGGTTTTTATAAAGCAACCGCTCTTTTTGCTTCTATCTTTTGATCTGCTCGGCTGTCACGCTTCCCTGTAAAGTCAAAACGTACCATCTACAGCAGACACACACACAATACAAGAACTGTATTGTGTCTTGCTCAGACGAAACAGACCTGTAGAATCGACAGCGCCGCCGCGTCGTGCAGCGAAGCGAAGCGTAACGACGCTTTACGCTCCAGAGAAACAGTGAAAAGAGAGCTTTAGCTGGCCCCGGTGCGGTATGTAAGGGGTTGCTTGGCAAACGTCAAATGCTCATTTTTCTGCTCCGAATTTGGGTGTGGGTAGCTGGAGGAAGGAAGGGATGGGTGGTGTTCGTGATAAAATAATAGAGCTGAAGGGATTGAAGAGGGTGAGAGAGGAGGTTGGGGGTGGGGTGTGGGGGAGCTGGGATTGTGATAAGTTTTGTTTGTGCACTGTCTTCAGTAGCTTTTTTTTGTCTGGCTTCTATTTTGTTTGTTTTTTCTTCTGTGTTTATGTCACGTCTGTTTGTCTGTTGCCTCATATCCATTTTCATAGTCATGTCTGTCTCTGTCTGTGTATGTATGTCTGTCTCTTTTTCTCTTTCATATTAATGTCTTGCAACACACACACACACACACACCACACCACACACCACAACACACACACACACACACACACACACACACACACACACACACACACTACCCCGCCCATAACACACACACACAGCACACCAGCGACAACAAAGCAGTGTATAAAGGAAGTTGTTTCCGATACACAACAAAAGCAAAAACGGTATGCTCCCTTCCTCCCTCCCTCTCCTTTCTTCCTGTCTCTCTGTCTCTAAAGCTGGCACCTGACTGATCAAAAAGGACAGCAATAACCTTTATCACTACAATGGCAAAGTCACATTTTTACAGTTATCACTGACACACCCTTTTTTCTCTCCCCTCTCCCCCAAAAAGAAAAGCAAGAAAGGTTAAAACTGTTGTTCGCACTTTTTGAAATAAAAAAAACAAACAGGAAATGATCGAAAGACGAATTGATAAAAAGTGGGAGAAACAAGAAAAATTTTTTCCGGCAAATGCTATTTCAGAAAAGGGGGGGAGAGAAAGCATAATTATTTGAAATTTTAAAAGAAGAAAACAAAAAGAAATGGCACTTCTATTCACAAAAATTTCTCAATTTCATAATTATAAATTCAATGCGGGTCGCTTAGTAAATAATAAAAAAGAAAGAAACATGAGAAAAATAAACAAGCAAAAAACCAAACCCGAAACATAGCGCATAAAACAATCAAACAATCAAGCAGACTAAAATAACAGAGGAACCAAAGTGGGATTGATGTGCCCATAACGAGGTGTCCATCTCAGGGGCCCATTTGTTTAAAAACAGCTTGGCGATTGAAATATTAAATCATCATAATTATAGTCTAGCTGTTCGAGCACACCAAGGGCCAACCATCTTGCTGATATCCTGATCTGCAAAGGAGTGAAGACAGGAGAAGAAGACGAATATGTATGATGGAGGGAGGGGGGGGGGGGGAGGTTAGAAGATGGAGGAGCCGAAAGATAAAAGAGGAAGATAAGGAGAATTTACCATGCATCATCATCTGTTTACTGCCAGATTAACTTTAAGTTGAACTGACAGAAGAATATAGACGTGTGCACGAGCGCGCACGCGCGCGCGCGCGCACACACACACACACCACACACACACACACACACACACACACACACACACACACCACACACACACACACACACACACACACACACACACCACACACACACACACACACACACACGGCATTAACAATCGACTTTATAACAAAACAACACGAAAGTAGTTTTTTTTTAAACACAGAAACAGCTTGAAAAGGCAGGTACAGCACCATAGATCTGGTACCTTGCTAACAATAACAACGCTGGTCTGGCTTTCCGAACTACACACACACACACACACACAAAACACACACACACACACACACACACACACACACACACACACACACACACACACACACAAAAGACACAGCTTCCGCCAACAGCGCCTTTTGGCAAGGGAGATAAGAATGGCAAAGGTAAACGGTAATAAGTCAGTCAAACATCCACTTTTTACATCATGTAATGCCGGGGAGGGGAATACTGCCAGACACATGCCACAATCTTGGCATCAGACATTCTGCTGAGGCTCTGTGAAGTGCTGAGGCTCACAGAAGCGGGAAGTTGTGAAAGAGATCTTAGAAAGGTTGCATCGCCTGATGTTTTGAATGATGACGGCAAAAGGAATCCATACCTGCACTGTACACGTGCTTTCCGAGATTCATGCATGGGGAAACTTTGGCAAGAGCCATCTGTCATGATTTTATTCTGCCTTCCTCTTGTGCCTCGAAGATTTCAGTTTGGTAGGTAAAAGTGAGTGGAACGATGAACGAGACATGTAAATAAAGTCTTGGAGTGTGATTAGAATTTTAGCGTGCAATGTAAAACGTAAATTAATGACATAATATCCGTTATCTGGGGCTGACTATCAGAGCATTATTTTCAGTTTAAAAAAAACCCAGCATTCCAAAGTCAGATGAGCATGGGTCTGACTTGTAGGCACTTAACGGCAGCGCAATGTCTTTTCGCTCAAATGACAAGCAAGAGCTGCTGTCTGAGCGTTTGAAGAAAACGAAAAGACAATGATAGCAAACATAGAAACATGTAACATTCTGCACAAAAATTTAGGCACTTTTTACAATGCATAACTTATTCCGTAGTCCTCTTCACCTTAAAGGTGTCACAGATGACGTGACAACCAGCCTCTTCAATTAATGGAAGGGTTGCAGAAAATCAGTTGTGTTCGTTAAAAATCCTTCAAACAACATAATCCTCTCTGAGAGAGGTGCAGAAACACAAAACTTCCCATCGGAGGCCTTCGCAGCAACACGTGCAGGCATATGCATGCAGTTATTCAAAAGTGCGTACCTAGTGAATGGATCCTAGTGGTCTCGGTGGAGTGTAAAAAAACAAGACAACCTGCACGCAGTGACATCACTTCAGCATCACTGGAACTCCCAGCACTTGTTTACGGGCTGCTGACAATGAGCAAGCCAGGCGGCAAGGAAACAGGAGAATGAATGCAGCAGGGAGGACGCAAGAATGGAAGGAAGGAAAAGGAAGAAGAGAAGAGAGAAGAATCCAGGCTACACACCAGTTTTTTTTGTTTTTTTTTGCAACTCTTCCTTCTCTTTTTTTCTATTCATCACTCGTGCATTATACTGTTACGTACGAATGTTTGCTTTAATAAACTCATTTTTTTGGTGTGTTGAAAGACTAGCCTCTTGAATCAAAAATCATGTGATTGGCACAAAACGGGTAGGATTTGAATTCTTTAATGGCAGGGGAGAGAAAGAACAAGGGCAGGGGGGTGGGGGGAGAAAGAATAAGACAGGGGAGAAAAGAACAAGGGGCAAACAAGCGACACAGACCCCAGGAGGGATTGTTCAAGGGAGCTGCACTGAGCCGCTAGCTTAGCCTAAGCTAGAGCCAGGGAGCATGGTGACCTGCAGGCCTGGTGTGGCAGTGACCCACAGACGTCTGCTGCACTGAACACCGCCATACCGCGAGCTACATCATCGCCTGCACCATCAACATAACACCCTACCCCACTGCCGAAAAGCTGCGATAATTACCTCCACGAAAACCAACCTCCAGAGAGAGAGAGAGAGAGGGCAGGCACGGCGCAAGCTCGTTCGTACCACCAGTCTTTGAAAACACAAGCAGAAAACTTAAACAGAGAGAGAGACAGAGAGACAGAGATAGAGAGACACACCAGAAAGACAGAGACAAGACCACCCCCTGTTACACACCCTTCACGCTAAGATTCCGGGGCCATGTATACATGCATGCAGATGTATAGCCTTGCCAGAGCCACGATGCAAAACAGAAAAAAGGAAAACAAGCCTATCAGATGACCTCATGGAGTCCTCGCTTCCAAGGCACTGACTGGGTGAGAAAAAGAGGGGAACCTAGCATTGACGCAACAGACACACAGGAGGACATACAGACATTACACACCAGACACAGACACACACACAGACAGGAAACCTCAGGAGGAATGCTGCACCCGATATTATCTCTTGAAAAAAAACTACAATCTTATTCGTTCAAGTGAAATGTTTTCAGCTTACAGGACGTTCAAAACGAATGATATAAATCAGTAGATACCAATAAATACGCCACACAATAATAATAATAATAATAATAATAATAATAATAATAATAATAATAATAATAATAATAATAATAATAATATAATAAATAATAATAATAATAATAATAATAATAATAATAATAATAATAATATAATAATAATATATATTATTATATATTATATTATTATTACATTCATCAAATCTATATTCGTGATGACATAAAATGCTATGGAGACCCTTACAAAGTACAAGCTCCTTCTGTTACTGATTTGGTCTGTCCTTTGTGCAAAAAAGATCAGGAAAGGGAAGTCCATCCTAGTTTGTACAGCCCTGCTTATGATGGATGACCTTCACAAAACTTCTATCTATACCAAAAAATAACCCAACATCATAGATGACTAAATGCATCTCAGTGTGTTCTTTTGATCTCATCCAAAGTTCGATATTTTGTCTACAGAGGAGAGAGAGAGAGAGAGAGAGAGAGAGAGAGAGGAAGAGAGAGAGAGAGAGAGAGAGAGAGAAGAGAGAGAGAGAGAAGAGAGAAGAGAGAGAGAGAGACAGACAAGACAGACAGACAGACAGACAGACAGACAGACAGACGAAGACAGAGACAGAAACACAGAAAGACAGAGCAACATAAGACGAGAATTGTCAAATCTGAAACAAAAACTTCATGAGTTTGACAGGCAACAAACAAGGAAACCGTTCAAAAAGAAAAAGAAAAAGGAAAGAATAAAAAAAAAATCCCCCTATGCAATATAGACTTGCCCTACAGAGAGTGACTGGAAGTCTGAACATTGGAGAGAAAAATGCGGTCAGTATTTTAACTGTTTCCCTGAACTGTACCAGAAAACTGTGGGTCTTGTGGACTCTGCAGATGCTGTCTGTCACACTGCCAGTTTTGTCTGTATGTCTGTCTGTCTGCTGCCTCTCTGTCATCTGTCTGTTTTATATCTCTGTCCTGTCTGTCTGCCTGCTCTCTATCTCCTTTGCATCTGTCTTTCTGTCTGTCCTCTGGTCTTTTTACCTGTTCTCTTCTGCTCTCCTCTTCTTTCTCTCTCTTCTCTTCTCCTTCTTCTCTCTCTCTTCTATGTCTCTCTCTTTGTCTTCTCTGTCTTCTTTATCTCTCATCTGTCTCTGTCTCATCTCTCTGTCTCTGCTCTCTCTGGATGCTGACTATAAATCGATAAAGTTTTGTACTTATTCTATTACCTTCAGTTAATAGAACTCTCTCTCCTCTCTCTCTTCTCTCTCTCTCTCTCTCTTCTCTCTCATCTCTCTCTCTCTCTCTCTCTCTCTCCCTCTATCTCCCCCTCTCTCCCTGTCTCTCCCCCTCTCTCCCCTGTCTCTCTCTTCTTTCCACCCATTATTCGGTTGCCCCCCTCTCTCTCTCTCCCCCCCCCCCCTCTGCAAATGCCATTAGCTGCAGATACTTTGCCATGTGCTTGTAATTATTGTTTGTCCCTGTCAGGGTGCCAACTTCAAGTGCCTATGTCATTTCATCTGGATTTACTTACACACATGATATGATAGTCTCTATTATGACTGTGTTGATGTTATGATCTTGGGTACGCACATCATGCATTCTTTTGATCTCTCCTTCATTTTTGGTGTGTTTGTTTGTTTGTTTGTTTGTTCGTTGCCAGGTCGTTTGGGTGTTTGGTGGTTGTTTGGTTGGTTTCGCTTTTTTTTTGTGTTGTTGGTTGGTTTTGGGAGAAAAAAGGGGGGGGTTATTTCACAGTTTACTGTTTTTTTTAAAATTTTTTACTACCAGTCACAGGTTGTTTTAGGACCCCCTCCCCCCCCTCTCTCTCTCTCTCCCTTTCTCTCTCTCTCCCTCTGTTCACAATGCCTTTCATCTTGTCTGTCTCCTCATCACAAGTCTAATCACACCACACACACCTGACCTGAATGCACTATGTACCTGAATGCACTTATTTGATAGAACGCTGACATGTTTTAGTGTAAATCTATAAACACAAGTGCTTGGGAGTGAAGGACTGAGAAAAAGAAGAAATTAATGTGATTGTTTTTCCTTTCTGCTTCGAATCCATTGCTTGTAATGTATGTTCTCTTGTATGCACCGTACTTGTTTTGAGGAGGGATTGATATAGGTTTGAGTGTGTGTGTAAAACATTTTAAGAATCATGCATTATTTCCTTGTGTGCGTGTGTATAATATATATAATTATAATATTAATATATCTGGTGTGTGTTGTGTGTGTGTGGTGTGTGTGTGTGGTTGTGTGTGTGTGTGTATGTAGTTTCTTCTTTGTCGTGAATATTTTTCAAGTTCATTTTAATCTTTCATTTGTACCACATATCTTCTTTAAGTTTTCCTTGTTCAAATTGACTTTCTCTATTTTTTATCGTTTTTTTTATCCTTATTTATTTATTTATTTAGTGGATGCTTGATGAAAAAAAGCAATGTACTGCTACTCAATGTACATCTGGAAATAAAAGTTGACTTGACTTTGATTGACACACACACACACACACACACACACACACACACACACACACACACTCATACACGTACACGCGTGCACGTGCATGTCACACACACACACACACACACACACACACACACACACACACACACACACACACACACAACACACACAAAACCACCACCACTACAACAACAAAGTGACAAACTCAAGAGGGCAATTACTGTAACCACGAACACGCAACCCAAACTTGCAAAAGAGAAAAAGAAAAAAAAGAAGGGGAGAGAGGTGAGAGGGGAGGTATGGGGGTAGCAGAAAATTGTCTTTTCCTTATTTTTTTTCTCTTTTTTTCTAGTAATAAAGCATCTTCGTGGTAACAATGTCTGCGGCAATGTCTACAAAAAGTTCAGGGAGCCAAGAAAGAGAAGAAGAAGAAAGGGAAGAAGGAAGAAGAAGCAAAGTGGAGAGAAGCGCCATAGCAGCGGCAGCAGATCAATACACCGCCATCCTATCCCCCCTAGGTCTGTTACGCTCTAAAGTTTGTGAACAAGTTTCAGCCGACGATCATGCGCTAAATCACTTCCTTCAAGACATTTAACGCTTAACCTAACACAAGTGTGGATCAGCGAAAGAGAAAGTCTCTCTCCCCAGGAATATCTTGTCGCTCTGACAGTATTTTTTCTTTCGGTTATTACAGGAAATCTTGTTCCTTACGAAGAGCAAATAGACTGACTTTGTCGTGTGTGACAGTTTTGGGGCGGAGAAGTTGATCTACCCTGATTTCCGTACCTAAGTTAGAGTTTTCTACTATTTTCTGTACTTCGATGTGTTAAAATGTTAACAACGACTATCGGAAATACGATACGAAACTGTTCACGGAATCTGAAACGTGATAACTGAAGATTACTGACACTATTTTTGTGCTATGATGTTATGTTGAAAACAGTGGTTAAATGGAGCATTTCAAATTCAGTTATAATATTTTTTTTTGGATATTTTGCATAAGCCTCTGTATCTCTAAAGCGATGAAAAGGAATAAAGAATTTGAAATATCGTTTACCTACCCTTTCTCCTACCCAGCGGCATGGTTTTTTTTCCTCTCAATAGTGAATGATTTAGCAGCCCTACCCCTCCTCACAGAGCCGTAGTCATAATTCCATAGATGCACACATACTACTACAAGTAAAGCCGCATGCTTCATTATGTCCAGTTTCCTGAACACAAGTAGGCTCTCCTCGAAGCCCTCTGCAAATATGTTTAAAATCTATTATGACTATTGGTTATCAGAGGTGTTTTTTGCAGAGCATCTTTTAACTGTTGCCCTATACTTTTGTCACCAAATCATTCTTTTAACCTAATAACATTTTCAAATCTGTTGCTATTTAATTAAGTTTTGTGTTTTGTCAGGTGGACGCACGCGCGAGCGCGTCTGTGTTTGTGGCGTGCGCGCGACTACTTTTTCACAAATTTTGCCATTCATGTTCTCAGGCTATTTTTCCTTCACAGGTCAAACTTTTGCCTAGAACTATCAAGCGGAATTCCTCATAACCGCAGGAGCAAAACAATGCATTTCACCTATCAACAGAAAAGTGGCACATAGCAACAAAGTCTTCCCCTCAAAGCCACTGTACTACTCTCTGTGTGTCGCGCGCGCACAACACACACACACCACACACCACACACACCACCACACACACACACACACACACACACACACACACACACACACACAAACCCATCCTCTTAAATATTGTCTCCTGGTAGGGTAACCATTTTCATCACCAGCGGCTGGCCTTCAGGTACTCCAATAAGTAGACTAACTACTGACCTGAGGCCACGCAAAACTACGGCACGGCACTGTGGCTCCTGTCTTGTCTGTCTGTCTGCCTGTCTCTTCCTTCCTTGCCAAGGGCAGGCAGGCAGGCAGGCAGGCAGGCAGTATTTTGTCTCCTAACTTGAACACTACCTGAGCTCTGTTGCCAAGCGAAAATCGATTCGTTACACGTAACCGAAAGGTGGGAAAAGACAGTATAGGTACGCCGTACGAGCGTATGTGGGTGGGTGGATGCGAGCGTGTTGTAGGGGATGTGTGTGTGTGTGTGTGTGTGTGAGAGAGAGAGAGAGAGAGAGAGAGAGAGAGAGAGAGAGAGAGAGAGAGAGAGAGAGAGAGAGAGAGAGAGAGAGAGAGAGAGAGAGAGAGAGAGAGAGTGTGTGTGTGTGTGTGTGTGTGTGTGTGTGTGTGTGTGTGTGTGTGCGCGTGCGTGCTTGCGTGTGTGTGAAAGGAGGGAGGAGGAGGAAAGGTGGCACTAGGTAGTACTATAAAAGGCAACGTAAATGATGTGTAGTCTCAAACCAGACCAAAAAAAATGGTAGTGTCATTTTCCCGTTCCTTACTGACCTCAAGAAATAAAAAGAAGTAGCAGGAGTGCTCTCTCTCTCTCTCTCTCTCTCTCTCTCTCTCTCTCTCTCTCTCTCTCTCTCTCTCTCTCTCTCTGTCTCTCTCTCTCTCTGTCTCTCTCTCTCTCTATCTCTCTCTGCTACCTCATCTCCAGTACCTGTCCTGCTCATTACCACCTCATTACCCCAGAAATGCCCAGGAGCATCATTTCGTATATAGCTCCTCAAGGTCTGAACTTTACTGGGAGTGGAGTGGAGTTTCTCTATAGATGGTAGACCTCCGTCAAGCCTCTGATAAGAATGGCCCAGCACTATTGTCGGTTATTGTTGGTCGTGTTCAGTGGTGTCGGTTTCTGATTCCCAGCATAATTATTATGGTGTATACCGCTGACTGCACTCATGACAACTTCACTTTAGGGATGAGGTTTTTAGTTGTCGATTTTCTACTTTGTTTGTTATTTCTGTTGTTGTTGTTGTTGTTTTTTTACTTCAATGCCTTAACACTATTAACCTGCAGCTGACTGCAGACTCCACGTAGGACAAGGCAACAGAGCCAAACACACAATCAAGAAAGGCACAAGACAGACTCACTCCACCAACACGGAAAACAAAGGCAACAGACTGCACCAAAGGACGGCAGACTGCACCAAGACAGAAAACAGATTCACACACAAAAACAGAACAGCAGTAGTAGATTCTTACAAGAGGGTTGAGAGAGAAAAAAAAAATTATTCCAATTTTTTTTAAAAAACCCAACAGACTCCATCAACGAGAAGAACAGAGAGGATGACAAGCTCTACTCCAATAAAATAGATAGGAAGCAAACATACTCTATCCACAGGTACAATACTAAAGAAGCAAACATACTCTATCCACAGGTACACAACAACAGACAGGACATCAGACTCTCCCCACGGAGGACACCACAGTCGATAGACAGCAACAGTGCAAACTCTACCAAAAGACAACTGACAGCACAAACGAACGATTTCACCAAAGACACAACTTGACAAACCAGTCAGGCATACATCCATCTATGCTTTAACTTTTTTTATACTCACAAAACTCTTGATTTTACGCAAGTCTCATGGCAAACACAGTGTACATACCTGCAACAAAAGAAAGGAGAAAAAAAAAAGTAAGATCACAATGTATCATCTGCAAGATAATAAACATCAACACGAAAAACCAAAACCTACTGAAGACGGTTTATAGCCGAGTAAATACCTGTTCCGACTTTCTTTGGGCTTATCTGGAAAAAAATAGAGTAAAAATTGCGTGAAAAGTTGCTACGCTTATTCCTTGAGCATTTCATTTTACATGTACAGCAGGGAGAAAATCAAGAGAGGAATAGAGCGCAACAGAGGAGAACAGAGTAGTAAAATGGAAGAAAGAACAGAACAGAACAGAATAGAACACTAGTATTACAGAGAAAAAACTACAGAACAAAACTGAGTTCCTAGACATGACACACACACGCACGCACGCACACATACACACACACACACACACACACACACACACACACACACACACACACACACCAAAACAAGCAGAGCATGTTACAGAAAACAAAACACAGCATGAAAGATAACTGAACAAAGCAGGACAACACCAAAAAACAACGAATAAGTAGACAAAAATAGAACAATCTAGAATAAACCTGGACGGCGAAGAACAAAGCAAACCACAAAAGATGAGAGAGAGAGAGACACACACACACACACACACACACACACACACACACACACACACACACACACACACACACACACACACACACACACACACACACACACACACAAACACAGAGACAGAGGCGGGTGGGGGGGGAGATAACTTCACAACTTGACTCAAAGATAAAAATAAACGATCCAGATTGGACTGGACCAGATTAGATTAGAAACATCCCAGTAGAGGCCAGACCAGAAGACCCCAGATTACAAAGCACAAGAGAAGCTGGATAGACAGAGCTTTGGACTTGTAACCCATGAGTCCACGAAGTCCTGGGTTCGAATTTTGGCAGCAAAGTCTAGTAGATCAAGTGTGGCGATTTGTTTTAATAGCCTCCCTGGACAATTCAAATTCAAGACTTGCCAGTGCCTCGATTCCCTTCGTGTGCAAATGCATGCAGTAGATCAAATAATTATGCACGTTAAAGATCCGAAATTCATGTCAGTATCTTAGCGGGTTATAGATACACAAGCATACCTAGCATGCATGCTGTAGCAGGAGAAGAATAGGCTTTAACAGATTAAAGCTACCCAGCAGACATGGCCTGAAAAATTCATTGAGAGCCTCAGTCCCTTTACTCCTCATAGAGACAATGAACACTGAAAAATAAGACCAAAAAAAAGTTTTGAAAAGTCCAAATAAATAAAACCAGAAAAATCCAGATACAAAAACAGAAAAAAAATCTAGTGGAAACCAGAAGAATGCAGATAAGATAAGTAAGAGAATTCGGACTGTTAATAAATAGAAGAATCCAGATGAGACAGTCAAAAAACCCAGATAAGATAACCAGAAGACTTCAGATGAGACTATACCAAGAGATTCTAACCGCAGTATCTAGAAGAATTCAAATGATATAATCAGAGGAATCTAAATGTGATAGCCGGAAGACTCCAGATAAGATAACTAAGAGAATCCAGGTGATATTACATGCAGAAACCGGATGAAATAACCAGAAGAATCCAGATTACATAACCAGAAAAATCCAGGTGAGATAACCAGAAGAGATAACCAGAAAAATCCAGAAGAGTTAACCAGAAGAATCCAGATGAGATAACCAGAAGAATCCAAAAGAGATAAGCAGAAGAATCCAGAAGAGATAACCAGAAGAATCCAGAAGCGATAACCAGAAGAATCCAGAAAAGATAACCAGTGGAGGTGACCAGAAGAATCCAGATAAGATAACTCAAAGAATCCAGATAAAAGAATCAGAAAAAAATCCTAATTTAGAGAACCAGAAGAGAAAAAAAAAAGGGTCCAGACAAAATAAAAAACCAACAAAACAGCCCAGCCCAGACCAGGAGACACCCCATCAGACCAAAACGAGAAGACAACAAAAAGGGGGCCCCAGACTCGTCCAGAATAGAAACCCAGCTAATAGAATGGGGCAGACCACAGAAAAAGATCAGAACAGAGTGTGAAAACAATTAGGAACACAATGCCTTTGCTGTCAAGAACAAACTCGCTGTGAGCGAACGTAGCTCTGTCACTCAATCCCCAATACAATTCTGTCTCCCCGCAAACTCCTTAACTGTCTGTTGCGTAGTCTATCCCGTCCTGTTCTATTACCGTCTGTCCCCTCCCTCCTTTCCTCCCTCTGTACCATTAATCACTCATCCCTCCCCTGTCCTCTCACCCCCCCCCCTCCCCCCTTTATCGTCACAAATCTCTATCGCCCCCCCCCCCTTCCCCCTTTTTCCTCCACACACACATTTTCTCTTCAAAGCGTACAATAATGGGACTCCCAAAAGCCTGTCGCCATAGCGACAGAATTTCACACATAGGTGGGATTTTTACCTGATTAATGATTAATATAATAAAATATAGCAAGAGAATAAAAAAAAAAGGAAAGAAAGAAAACAAGCATACGCACAAGCACTCTCAGTCTATCTGTCTGGTCTGGTCTGGTCTGGTCTGGTCTGGTCTGGTCTGGTCTGCTCTCTCTGTCTGTCTGTCTGTCTGTCTGTCTGTCTGTCTGTCTGTCTGTCTGTCTCTCTCTCTCTCTTTGACACACACACACACTTACACACACACACACACACAAACACACACACACACACACACACACACACACACACACACACACACACACACACACACACACACACACACTTGCTACCATCCATCAGAAGGCAAAAACGACTGACTTGAACATTAAAGAAAAAGCCAACCCCCAAAAAACTCACATCCGGAAATAGACCCGTTCCGCCTCATTACCCAGGGTAAATGTCTTTCCTGCTATTTTATTACTTCCGGGTGTTTTCTAATTTAGGCAATTAAAAATGCAGTCGTCAACCTTTCTCTTTTTCTCTGCTATCTGTTTCTTTCCTTCTATTTTGCCCTCTATCTTTCTCTTTGCATATTCACATTTTCTTATTGCTTCGGTCAGAGAGAGAGAGAGAGAGAGAGAGAGAGAGAGAGAGAGAGAGGAGAGAGAGAGAGAGAGAGAAAGAGAGACAGAGAGAGAGAGACAGAGACAGAGACAGACAGACAGACAGACAGACAGACAGACAGACAGACAGACAGACAGACAGACAGAGAGAAAATGAGTGTGTGTGTGTGTGTGTGTGTGTGTGTGTGTGTGTGTGTGTGTGTGTGTGTGTGTGTGTGTGTGGCGCGTGTGTGCGCGCGCGCGTGTGTGTATGTGTTTTACTTTCTTGGTTGTTACAGTGGAAATTGTTCTTGCTCTCTTTGATGTTTTTATTTTTTGTTTCTTTATTTCGCTGTTTGCGTTTGCTGACGTTTTCCTATACCCTGATCACGGAATCAAATTACTTTTTTTTTTTTGTGCACTTTCCTTTTCAATCTCTCTCTCTCTCTCTCTCTCTCTCTCTCTCTCTCTCTCTCTCTCTCTCTCTCTCTCTCTTCTCTCTCTCTCTCTCTCTCTCCCTCCCCCCCCTCTCTCCCTCCCTCCCTCTCTCTCCCTCTCTCTCTCCCTCCCTCCCCCCCCTCTCTCTCTTTCCCCCCTCTCTCTCATTCTCTCTCTTGCCCTCTTTCACCACCTCACCCCACCTCCGCGATCGTGCTGCTTCTGCTCTTGATCGCAATTTTTGGCCACGACATATTCAATAGACAAAAAAAAACCCAACCCTCTAACCTTACGTCAGACTCATGTGAAATTGCTCGCTGAGGTAAGAAATGAAAACCTTTCTTCACTTAACGAAAAAGAACAAAAAAGAAAAGAAAAGAAAAGAAAAAAAGTGTCCCTCAATTATTCATGACAGAACTTGGCACAGGCACGCGATCTACCCCGTTCGCTTTCTACAGGTATACAGGTCTAACTAGTGAGGTTTTCAAACTGTGCGGAGGTATACCTTTATACACTTATATAGGCTGTAGCCTACCCAGTTAACGCATTCATACGTACCATGGCCGGAAGACAGCCTATGCGTGACGTTTATGTGGTAAGCGCGACACAAAATTCGCCTGTATAATGTAAAACTGGGGGGTGCTATCTCTGGAACGCACATAAACACTTTTGGAAGGCTTATTAACAGCAAAGTTTATGGAGACTCTGCCGGTCTGTCTGTGCGTCTCTGTCTCTGTGCGTCTGGTCTCTCTCTGTCTATGTGTGTCTGTCTGTCTATGTGTCTGTCTGTCTGTCTCTGTGTCTCTGACTCTGTATGTCTGTCTGTCTGTCTGTCTGTCTGTCTGTCTGTCTCTCTCTCTCTCTCTCCTCTCCCTCCTCCTCCCTCCCTCCACCCACTCTTTACTCCATCAAAAGAGAATATGTGTATATGTAATATAAAAATATATATTATATCTATATTCTTATAATTTCTGCATCAATACCCACACACACTCACAAATACACACGTACATAATATATATATATCCCCGCATTAGACTGACCAGCCACAGCCGGCGTTGTCGCTGAACAAATGACCTTCTGGCGCGAATTCCATAGTCGACATCGACTGACAGAGGCCTACTTATATATATATATATATATATATATATATATATATATATATATATATATATATATATATATATATATATTATATACTTGTGTATTTGTGAGTGAATATGTATATCTTATTCACAAAGCCAAATTAATGAGATGAGGTGAGGTGAGAAATGTGTGGCACATCATCCAAGGTACCCACAGTTCCTCTGATTTCCCCAGAGAGAGAGAGAGAGAGAGAGAGAGAGAGAGAGAGAGAGGAGAGAGAGAGAGAGAGAGAGAGACAGAGACAGAGACAGAGACAGAGACAGAGACAGAGAGACAGAGGGACAGAGGGACAGAGACAGAGACAGACAGAGACAGACAGAGACAGAAACAGAGAGAGACAGAGAGACAGAGAGAGAGACATACAGAGAGAGAGACAGACAGAGAGAGACAGAGACGAAGCTAATCTTCACATCAAAAGCTGCTACAGATAAAATATAATTCTAGGAGAGCAGAAAGAAGAAAAAAAGAGAAAGAGGAGCAAAAGCTGCAGTAAGAGTGAGAGAGACAGGGGAGGAGGGAGGGAGGAGGGAGGAGAGAGAGAGAGAGAGAGAGAGAGAGAGAGAGAGAGAGAGAGAGAGAGAGAGAGAGAGAGAGAGAGAGAGAGAGAGAGAGAGAGAGAGAGAGAGAGAGAGAGAGAGAGAGAGAGATTCTGATTCACGGTGATAAAGCATTACAATATCCCAAAACAAACTCTGTTGATTTGCAGCATATCCACTTTGTCCAGCCGAATTTCTTGGCCGGCTAATTTGTTACTGGGATGAAAGGTATGTAGGTTTGTCGTTATACCCTTGAGATGAAGCCACAGTGACAAGGGCGAAACTTCGATTCCCTGCATCCAAAAAAGCCATTAACATTGCCTGCTCGTAAATAGAATTGTCTGTCTGGGGGAATACTGTGCAAAAACTGCCTCACCAGCAACGGGGCACGATCATTTTCAAGCGCCGAGGAAAGGCCACTGGGGGCAACCGTTTCATGCAGACACTACTCCCCACGCTCCTGATGTTGCTCTGAACACGGTTCGTCATCGATATCATCGCTTTCTTTTTCTGCTCAGACAGCAACTATTGTTGTCTGTCATTCATAGGAGCCAAATTGCGTTACCCTGCCGTCAAGTGCCTAACAAGTCAGGCCCAGCGCTTCTGACTTCGGCATGTGAGAACCCGACTTATGCTTCAAGTCTTTCTGAAACACACACACACACACACACCACACACACACACACACACACACACACACACACACACACACACACACACACACACACACACCAAACGGAAAGAGGGTGGACCAAGAAGTCAGGTATGGCTTGGAAAATCTTGATTATCTGTCCCTTTTTTTAAATATAGATTTTCTGCCCTTGATTTTACACCAGTCACAAATCTTAAATACGTGGCTGGTCCATACTGTGTCGCTGACAGTGACGTCATGAGTGCTGTGGACAGGTATCTTCAGGTAAAACCCGTGATCTCCTACTAAATCAGGACACAGGCACTGGTACTGGCACCACCAAAGCTGCTGGAACAAGTGTTGTCCTGGAACATCACGCTACATAATAAAACAGATGTGAGGAATGATCTGAACAAGCCTTCACTGCTAGACTAGGAACTTGGGAGACAGCCCCTATGCATCACCATAAACATAACACGGCACGCTGATGGGAATCGTCAGGCATCAGGGCCAGCAGCCAGCAATAACTGTCCATCACTCACAGTCCACACAGTCTGCTTCTTCAAGCAGGGCCGGGGGAGGAACTAAGGGGTACAGCAGACAAGAACTGTGTATCGCTGATAATCAAGACATTATGTTTCTTCAAGCATGGTTTTTACGTTTTTACATCACTTCAAGACACGGCGGATTTCTCTGCCTGAAATTCGGGATGTACTCCCCAGGGAGAGCGCGCCGCCACAAGAGCAGCGCCATCCGTTTATTTGTTTTCTTTTCCTGTGTGCAACTGCATTTGTTTCCCTATCAGAGTGGTTTTTTTTCCTACACACGTTTACAAGAGTCAACTCTCTTGTTACCGTAGGTTATTTAACATGTGCGAAATAATTTTGAGTAACCCATATGACTTCGCTCTATCGTCTCAAAGAAAAGACTTGCACCCAGACCACTAATGGTCTAATGGATGGGAGAAAAGTATTGGGCCCGAACAGGGTTCAAACCACTGCACACTTCCGACCCGGACTCTTTGCTTTCTACTCTTGGCAGGCGCTTTATATCTAGACCACTGACACACCAGCTGAGGTGGACCTAGGGGCTACAGCCAACAAGAACCGTGTATCGCTCATAATCAAGACACTTGTTTTTCAAGCGCAGGTCACAGCGTGCATGACGTCCTATATATACAATGCAGACCTTAAATCACATCTACTTAGCCTATGTAGGGCACGGAAATTCTGCCATGAGTTCCACAGATTGTAGACATGGAAAATCAATGAGGACAGTAATGTTATGTTTCCTGAGAAAACACACACACACACCATTTCCTCCCTCTCTTTCAATCTTTCTCAGTTTTCAACTGTCCTCCCCACTTCTGTCTGTCTCTCCCTCCCTCCCTCTCACCCTCCCCCCCCCCCCCTTCCACATCTTTCTCCCCTTCTTCTCTCTCTTTCTTTAGCAATCGAAAACGCCGCGAGAAGTGACATACAGGCCAAAATAGAACAGCGCTCACGACCAGAAATAGAGCAAGACAGCGGGGATGACAGCGATGATGTCGCCCACAAAGCAACGCCTAACGACAGGCAGTAACCCCACACGGCCCACACTGTCATGTGGCATCACTTAGGACTGCCAGGTCACACTCGTTCGATGCCAAAGCGTGGCAACTTCTCTGCCACTATCGGAAAGAGTCTGAAGCTATGTATGATGTGCTGCTATCATCAATGCACTTTCTGTTCGTCTGTCTACTCTGTGCATCATTCCCTTTTTCAAATACAGGTCTTGATCGCTCGCCGGCAGTGAATATATATATATATATATATATAATATATATATATATATATATATATATATATATATATATATATCGGGCATGGTTTGTGTGTATTCTATTTCTGGTAGTTTTGCTGTCGTGCGCTGTCTATAAGTTTGAAAGATGCTGTTAAGAGTATTTAAAGAGTTTTCTAAGAGAGCTCAGTTGTGCAAGCACGGTGTTCGATTATGTTGTAGTGAAGTGAAGTGTGCTTGTGTTGCTCTTTGCAGTGTTGAATAGTAGCTGTATCGCACTGGTCGATTTCTATATGCATTTGTTTCTGGGGTTTAGGCTGTATCAAATGGAAACGTGTTATCCTGTACTGTAATGTATTGTTTTACAACGCACTGTGTTTTTTAAAAAGTTTTCTGCGGCAGTGTATGATACAAAGCGGTACATTTGTCTGCATGAAATTTGGGCTGTTTATAGTGAGACGAATACACTAGAGGTCGGAAAAGAAGAAAAATGGGCGACGCTGCTCCGGTGGCGACACACTCTCCATGGGGAGAGCAGCCCGAAATGACCTGTGACTAAAAGTGGTATACAGAACAATACAATAATCCCTGTTTTCCTCAGGGACAGTGTAGACATGCCAATGAAGAGCAACACATTTTTAAAAAACTGATTTGTATGTGCATTCACAGCTTTGTAGCAATTTCACCAGAGGTATCTGTCTTGTTGCTGTGGCTTCTTTTACATGAGCTAAAAAAAAGAAAATCTTACCCACAGAACCTCAGTATCAACTCATCAGAAAGGTAAGCGGCATGATACAATCGGCCATTCAAGGTCGATCCAGTAGGTTTACAAGAAGTAAATAGAGACTGGATGGGAAGAGAGAACTCAACTTTTAATAATAGTAATAATAAACGTGGAATTTATACAGCGGTATATCTTGAAAAAAAAACCCACACACCCAAATCAAAGCGCTTGCATTCGACCTAAACAACGCACAAGCAACTTTTAGAGGAGATTTGACCCAAGGGTCTCTCTGCTTCCCCACACCGGAGCAGTAACCACTGGACCCCCTAGGTGGTTGGTTACCTTTGTGCAGAACGAGAGAGTTGAGGTACGTGCAGAACGAGCCTATGTACCGACACCTACCTACAAAGGCCCCCGATAGCCGTACACTGCATGAATTATGCAGTCTCCGATCACTGGTACCCTGTGTGATGAAACCACGGGCTGGCTAACCGCATGCACGCACACCACCACGCAGAAAGAGCATGTGTGTGTGTGTGTGTGTGTGTGTGTGTGTGTGTGTGTGTGTGTGTGTGTGTGTGTGTGTGTGTGTGTGTGTGTGTGTGTGGTGTGTGTGTTGGTGTGTGTGTGTGTGTGTGGTGTGTGTGTGTGCGTGCGTGCGTGGTGTTGTGTGTGTCTGTGTGTGTGTGTGAGAGTGCGGCGCGCGCGCGCGCGTGTGTGTGTGTGTGTGTGTGTGTGTGTGTGTTCTGATGACACGTCTTGCTCACAATTGCTATGAGTTAGTAACAGATGTACCACAGCGCTTCTAAACACATATGGAGTGCGTTGTAGATCCTTGCGAAACAGAATTCCATAATAGATTCTTCTTTTTCACCCCCGTCCTCCTCCTCCTCCCTTTTCTCCTCCTCTTCTTTCTACTTAGAATCCCCCAGCCCTGTATATATTTTTTTTCTTTTCCCTGTATTCTCTCTGATGCAGAATATCGCCAGGGAAGCAAGCACTCAGGCACAACGTACCTAGCAGCACGGATTCAGAGCAGTCGTGCATGTACTGTTTCTCTTTCAGCAAATACAGCACTCTGCTGTGCAGAACTGCGCTTTGATTTTCATCCAACACTGTCGTTTTTTTTCTTCCTCCGTCCTAGCTAGGCCTTTATTCTCCTAATCTTCAGCAACAACAGTGCAAAAAACTTTTCTGGTTAGTATCGTTACTTTTTTTTTTTTTTTTTTTTTTTAGAGAGAGATATCTATGGTCTTACTCTCTTTCCTTCCTTCTTTCTGTTTTCTACCACTCTGCTTTACCCCCCGCCCACCCCCACCCCCCGCCCTTTCCACTCATTTTAAAAGAATATATTTTTAACTGCATGCGTCCGAAATCTGTGTGTCTGTGCTTCTCTGTCTCAGCGTCTGTGTGTCTGTGTGTCTGTGTGTCTGTGTGTCTGTGTCGTCTCTCTCTCTCTCTCTCTCTCTCTCTCTCTCTCTCTCTCTCCTCTCTCTCTCTCTCTCTCTCTCTCTCTCTCTCTCTCTCTTTCCCCTTCAGGTTACTTGAACCATTATGCTGTCAAAATATGTTGTGCTTTATGTAAATCTACACATTGAAAATGACATGGTTACAAATTAAGTTTTGGAACACCTGGCCACTGTTTGGCTTTGAAACTGGTGTATTGTACCCCCTTCAGTAAGGGGCCATAGCCTATACTGAATAAACATTTCGAGTTCGAGTTCGAGTTCTCTCTTTCCCCTCGCTTCTTCTTTTATTTTGTAAAAATGAAAGTGTTTTTGAAGAATGGTGTTGCAATGTACGTCTATATAACAGCTTACAAAAAAACAATCACGATGACTGGGTAACATTGTGGCTCTATTTACAACAATTTGTACAAATCAGTTTTGGTGGGATTTTTTTTGTGTGCTATGCTTTGATGTGTTCCTTTTTTCTTTCCTCTTTCTACTATAAACGATGGCTCTTTCTGTCTTTAATCTTTCCTGTCTCTTTATCTTCTTCCGGATTTTTATGTCTATGTCTTTCTAGTCTCTTTAGTCTCTTTCTGCTCAGTGAGCCATCAACCCTTTTTCTTCTCCTCTATCTCCCCCTACCCCTCCCTTCAGTCTATGATATAATATACACACTGTTTCACTCCGGCGATTAGCTCTGATATTGTCAACACAGAGATGGGCTGGGCACAAGCGGTCCATTCAGATTGTGCTGTTTGTTGGCAAAACTTGGGTTCTTCATGCGCAGATTCAGAGAGAGAGAGAGAGAGAGAGAGAGAGTGTGTGTGTGTGAGTGAGCGAGTGTGTGTATGTGTAGACGGGGGAGGGGGGGGGAGCGTATGTGCTCGTGCGCGTATGTGCGTTGTCACTGTGTATTCAACAGAGACACAAACAAAATAACAAACACAGACATACAGATGGCCTGAGTTGGAAAATAACAGAGCCATAGAACCTTCATAATATCACTAGAACAGACACAGCCATAGACAAGGAGTCCGATACAGGACTATACAAACAAAATCAAACGCACAACACACACACATACACACACACACAATACACACACACATACATAAAACACACAT
>CM060316.1:45087042-45094542 GCA_030674155.1 Stramonita haemastoma | reverse complement strand
TCACCACCTCCCTTCCCTTCTCTTCTGCTTTGCTCCACTGAAAATGACTTACTTGTCACCAGCGCTCTCTGTCTTTCTCTGTATGTATCTGACTGTCTGTCTGTCTCTGTCTCTCTCTCTGTCTCTGTTCCCCAAACAGGTTTAGATTGAAGTCATCAAGGTCTCTCTCTCTCTCTCACCCACTCCCTCTCTATATCTCTCTCTCATACCAACACACACACACACACACCACACACACACACACACACACACCACACACACACACACACACACCACACACACACAACACAACACACACATTCCCTTTCCTTCACAAAAGGGGATGGGGGGTCTGTGGATGAACACCATATTTCACAATAAACATTTCAAACACGCGCGCCCTCAACGCATTATCATTCCTCGTAGATTTTCCCAAACAGACAACTTCCGTGTAAGCACTGACAGTTGAGATTTTAAAGTCAAAGACAAGGCTTTGTTGTGGGACCACAGTCAAGTTTTGTGCGGAACCCGAAATGCACTTTACAAAAAAACCCCAAAACTTAGCATTAAATTCAAGTTTTGCACAACCCTCAAGTTCACCGCCAAAGCAAGTTGGCTGTGCACTGAACTGAACTGCCCTCCCGGAAAACCAGTTTTATTAAGAATGAAGCTAAGGTACGACAGTGATGTATGTATTCCTTTTGCCTGCAGCTTTACGACCCTTTGTACATCCGTGGTCTATAGGTAATGTACCCGGCCGTTTAGGACACGAGAAGTTGCGGGTTCGATCCCCTTTTAAACGTGAACTTTTCCTTTCCTCGTCTAGTATACTGCACCTTGGGTGGTGGTCTGGGTGCTATATTATTTTTCGGATAAAACATTAACTTCAGGAGTTAGCTAATTGGATATGTAATAAATAAATAACTGCTCTTTGTTTAGCATTTCATCGCTTTTCCCTCCTCTTTTTGTATACTGGAAAAAGCCTGATCAGCTACACGACTTATGATTCTCACTGTCTATTTATTTTTTATAACACATTCCTTTCTCAAAAATTAAATCTTTACATTTAAGGGCAAAACACAAATGAATAGAACTATAGCTTTTTAAATACTGATTATATATTTATATATGAAATATGAATCACTAACACAAGGAAAAACGGGTTAAAGGTAAGCACAAAGTGTAGTTGTACATCGGCAAAAATAGACATATTATCCAGCCAACGCAGCAGCAGTAACAAATCAACAACAATCAGCAACAACAACAAAATAAACAACCACCCACGAACCTCCACCGCCACCCCCCCCCCACCCCACCCAACCCAAAAAACCCACTCAGGAGCACGCTAAAAGCAAACTTAAATCAATCCAAGAAAATCACAATCGATCAGCAGAGCTTGAAAATTTTAAAACCTCCACCTTCGATTTTTTGTTGTGTTGCTTTGCCTCATCCAGCGTGTTGCAGTCATTGCAACAGGCTGCTGTACAATTTACGCAACCAATACCAGGATTGGCCAACCGGTAGAAAAGAGGATGGGAGGGAGGGGGGATGAAGGAGTTCAGAAAGGAAGCCTGGAGGTAGGGGTGGTAAGTGGATGGGTGGGTGGGTGGGTGTGGATTGATTTGATGGGGAGGGGTAGGGTTGTTATATTAAAAAAAGAAAAAAAAGAAGAAGAAAGCTGGAAAAATGGCTAGGCGTCCGGCCACTACTGCAGCGAGGAAAAGGTGTAATCATACTAATGGAAATTTAACGACCCAACTTCAGTGACACTTCACGGCAGGGGACACTGAGAGAGAGAGAGAGAGAGAGAGAGAGAGAGAGAGAGAGAGAGAGAGAGAGAGAGAGAGAGAGAGAGAGAGAGAGAGAAGAGAGAGAGAGAGAGAGAGAGAGAGAGAGAGAGAGACAGACAGACAGACAGACAGACAGACAGAAAGACAGACAGGCAGACAGAAAGACAGACAGGCAGACAGACAGACAAGACAGACACAGACAGACACAGACAGACAAGAGGCGCAGAGACAGACAGGCACGTGAAATACTGATACAGAGAAAGAGAGGCAAAGACTAATAAGAGAGAGACACAGACATGCGAATATGCACACACAGACACAGAGGCAAACAGACGGATCCATGAAGATTGTGCGTGCGTGCGTGCGTGCGCGCGCGCGTGCGTGTGTACGAACGTGTGCGTGTGCAGTGTATGTGTGTGTGTCTGTGTGTATCTATGTGCCTGTGTGTCTGTGTGTATCGTGTGCCTGTATGTCTGTGTGTGTCTGTGTACGTGTATGTGTATACGGATGCATGTATGTTGGCAAACCTGTTTTGCACAATTACTATGCTTGTTTACATACACAGGTATACATGCACCTGATTTATCACCCTCTTAATCCTTACCACCTCTTTTATTTTTGTTTGTTTCAGCTTCTTATCATCATCATCATTGTCAGCATATCACATTTTCCTAGACTGCTTTTCCCAATCTTCTTAAACAAATCACTCTAGCCTCCGAGTTGATTTTTTGTCTGGTGTATGTTGACCTACCTGTAAGCGTGCATGCATACTGACTCTCCCCTAGCCAGGATTGTGTAACAACGTAGGCACAGGACAAAAAGGTCAGGAAACAAACGACACCGACATCGGAGCAAAAGGATTCACGTGTCTACAGGGACGTACGACTGCATGCAAATGTCAAGGTGCAAGATAGATTTTTAAAAAAGGAGGAAGAGAAAGAAAACTGCACACACGGAGGAAGAAACGGGAGCTGTGGGGTAGGTCTTGTGTGTTTTGCCAGAATCATTTGAAACATGTGTGTATGTATAGGGCGTCAAGATCTGCTCTGCATGGTTTTTTGTTTATCTATGTACTGTAAAAATTAATGTGATGCGCTTTTTGGTTTGCATTCTGATGCTCAATAATTTAAAAAAAAATTGACCATGGGTTGATCGTATCAGAGTCCATGTTTAACTTAATAAATATTATAAGAAACATGACGTTTCTAACTGCTTCTTCAATCTTTTCAAATAACTCCAGTAATATACAGCAGCATGACAGCAGTTCCAGTTCAAGAACATCGTTTCTTATCGAGCTACCTTGTACTGCATGTTGAAACTGAAGTGGGACGGAGAACGTTTTCAAACCTAACAACTGGGATCAAACAGAACCTCATCTGAAATACAGAGACCGTACATTGATGCAGTAAGTTTGTTGATCAATATGCAGCGCCTAATTATGGGATTTCCTACTCGCTGTAATACCTTCCCGGGAAATTTAATAACCGTGCTTTTTCCTCAATAATATATATATACATATATATATATATAAATATATATATTATATCACACAATTGGAAAACATCGCTGTTTTTAGCACACATTTCTTACTTATTTTAGATGATGTCAATTCTGTTCAAACATGAGATTTCATGATTTGCACGTACGCGAAAAAAAAACACAGGACAATACACTGTTTTCAGTACTGTATCTCTTCACACACGTTTGTGCTGTGCTACTGTGCACAGATTCCACCATCATTGGGGTACATGTATAAGTAAGTATCCGGGCACAACAGAGGAACGAAAACATTTCCCCTGCTTATCTGCAAAGGGGCCCTTGCAGGTATTGGTTCAAGGGTTCAGGTATACGTTTACATGTGCATGTGAAGGACAGCACCCCCCCCCCCTCTCCCCCTACCCCCCAAAAAAGATCTGCGTGCATCTGACTCATCGTTTTTCTAGGGCAGCAAGGCGTGGTGGTGTGGTGGGGGTGGTGGGTGGGGGTGGGGAGGGGGGGAGCTAATCCCTTATCAGACCCCGACAGTCGTTCTCAGTGTGGAATAACACTTCACCAAAATGCTGCATAGGCTTGCCACACACAACACACAGTTTGCGTCTGCAGAAATTTAACCCCCACCCCACCCCCCTGAAACACCCACTCACTCCCTTTCCATCCTCCCAACCCCCACCCATGCATTTTTTGCTCACCCTCTCCTTACACCCCCGTACCCCTCCTCCTCCCTTATCCTTCCATAGCCTCTATCTTCATCCCGCCTCCGTCATCAAAAACCATGCATCAAGGATTCTGAGATTTAATTATCTGTTTTTACACGATTTAACACTCCTTTCCCTTTCGTTCAAAATTACTGTAAATATTTTCTTCTTCTTCTTAAAACCAATTGAACGACATGCAAAAAGTAATGAAGATTGGTCTGCAGGAGTGCAGAAAGGTGGAGAAAGGGGTGGGGAAGGAAAGGAACGGTGGGTGGGAATGGAATATGCAAAGTGGTAAGGAGGAGGGGGTAGGTGGAAGAGATCGTGAGAAAAAAGATGTTTATGGAAATGTCAGAGAATTAACAACATATTACCATGGCTTCTTCGGCACTGAATAACGCAAACAGGAGCTGAAAGTGTCGGTTGCGATTCTAGACACCGACCAGGTCTGTCTTTTCCACCGCCACACCTTCTCTCTTCCGACTGTCCAAGGTAAAAAAAAAAAAGGGGGGGGGGGATTAAAATACTAGAACAGGAAGGACAACTCCCTGTCACATCAGCTTTACCTGTCATCTCTGTCTCAGTGCAGCTTTGAAGATACAAGAATGAATCTTTTCCTCTTGGGACCAAAAAAAAAAAAAGCCCAGCGCATAAAAACACCCACAGGTGAGCTCCTGACACTTAACGGGTCGTTACATCTTGCTATTGATGTAAGCAAAGCGCTCAAGCTTGCCTTAAAATAAATTGTTGATGCTTTGAAATGTTATGCTGAGACTGGGCTTCACCCATGACAAGCTCTTGGCATATAACATCTTGTGTAATCTCCAGTACAGGAAGAAAAGATTCTGAAGTCGGGGTATATTATAACTATAGCCATCTACTTGACGAGATACTGGCAAAAACTGCCAAATACACAAACTTCTCATCCAGTGTTTCGCTCCGACAGTGATTCTCAGATGAGAGGAGTGTTAACAGAGTACGCGTTCTGGGTGATCTCATAGCTATTAGGCTGAGGAACGCATTAAGATATAAACAAGCAGCACAATCAGCATTATGTTGCTGTTAGCGTGAAACCCCAACCGTCACAACTTTTCTCAGATAAAAGCAATCATTTGGAAACAGAAACCGAATAAAACAATCATTTGGAAAACATGCACCTATTTCTGTCATCTAAAAACAAAGTGGTGATCTAGGAACATTTTAAGTGTTACTCTGATCGGCTTTTGTTGGTTTTTAAAAAATATATATATATATTATTATCGAGGAAGCACACCAGTTGTTACAGACATTTTTTGTTTGGATTGAAACATAGCAAAGAGTGATCATACGGTTGAGTGAATACAATGCAGCAAACCCCTAAACATCAAACATTTTGCGTAAAAATATATATCTATATATCTATATATCTATATATCTATATTATATATATATATATATATATATATATATATATATGACATATATATATCTAGATAAAATCTGCTTTTTTGTGGCTTGTACCAATACTTACTACTATGGCTTCTCTAATACTGATTTTAAAAGTGAGCAAAGGAAATAGCCATCAGACTAGAAACTAAGAAAGAAACTTCCTCTTTTTAAAATTGACTGTTATACTGTTTTTGCTGTGGTTGCCGAAATAGTGAGAAGGATATTATGGGCGCCTAATCTCTGTTATGAAAGGTCTAAGTGCGTGCGCACACCCTCACACACACACACACACACCACACACACACACACACACACACACACACACACACACACACACACACACACACCACAACTTCCCCAACCCCTTTCACACACGGACTCTCTCTCTCTCCTCTCTCTCTCCTCTCTCTCTCTCTCCCTCCTCTCTCCTCTCTCTCTCTCTCTCTCTCTCTCTCTCCCTCTCCTCCCTCTCTCCTGCCCTCTCTCCCTCCCTCTCTCTCTCTCCCCTGCAGAAGCTCCCAGAGTTAGTTGCAGCAAATGCTAGTGATGGTTGTAGTAGGCCTAAGGCAGGCAGGCAGGGTAGGAAGGAAGGAGTACGAGTGCATTAGCACGTTCCCTGGGTAGCGCATATGCCGGAACTAAAGCTCCCTGAATTATTCACCACTGAGGAGTAATAGCCTGGCACGCTGTCCCCGCCACCAGGAGGGCCGGCCTGGGGAAAGGGAGGGTGCAGGTATGCAGAGTCATCATCGTATTGTATAGCTATCCGTCTATGTCTGTCTATTTATCTGTCTATCTGTCTGTCTCTGTCTGTCTGTCTGTCTGTCTATCTATCTATCTGTCTGTGTCTGTCTTTCCGTCGATGTCGTCTGTCTGTCTATCTATCGTCTGTCTGTCTGTCTTTCCGTCTACTTGTCTGTCTGTCTGTCTGTCTATCTATGATCTCTCTCTCTCTCTCTCTCTCTCTCTCTCTCTCTCTCTCTCTCTCTCTCTCTCTCTCTCTCTCTCTCTCTCTCTCTCATGTGTATTCTTGTCTTTTATAGTCTTTTAGAGTGTGTGTGTGTGTATGGATGTGGGAGGGGAGGTGTGTGTGTGTATGTGTGTGTGTGTGTGTGTGTGTGTGACAGACAGTGCAAACTTCTTTTCAACCAGATACTTCTCCGACCCCCCCCCCCCTTTTCTCCCTCCTTTTCTTCTTTTCGTCCTCTCCCTCCCTCCTCCATCCCCCCTTCTCTCTGTGTCTATATCTATCTATCTATCTTTCTATCTATCTATCATCTATCTATCTATCTATCTATCTATCTATCTATCTATCTATCTATCTATCTATCCTTCTCTCTCTGTTTGTCTCGATATGTTTGTGTCAGCGCGATAATCAATAGTAGTCATAAGGATTAAAATGACTGATGGCGTGGAAATGCACTGTGCTTTGAGACATCAGCGCTGGGAGAGCTACTCTCTACTTCCTATCATAATAACATCATAGCATCCCTCTCTGCCTCTGTCACACACATTCACAATACACACACGCACGCACGCAACACACACACACGCGCACGCACGCACGCATGCACGCGCACACGCGCGCACACACACACACATACTTTCTAAAGCAGCAAGAAGAACAAGAGACAGGCACGAAGAACACTGAGGTACGAACAGGCAGGTAGGCAAACTTACAACACAGTCAGCCAATCCCCTCATAAACACAGAAGAAGAAAAGAAGAAGAGAAGAAGAAGAAGAAGAAGAAGAAGAAGAAGAAGAAGAAGAAGAAGAAGAAGAAGAAGAAAACAAGAAACAACAAACAACAACAACAACAACAAAACAAAAAAACAAAAAAAGAAGCAAAAGAAAGAACAAGGAGGAACAAGAACAATAAAACCAAGAAAAAGGGGGAAAAAAAACCCTCAGACTTCAACAGCAGTAGCAGCAGCAGCAGCAGCAGACGATCGAATGTTGTGCTGCAGCAGCAGCAGATCCATATTTAATGATCTCTCGTCAGGCACCACTGACGTCACGTCATGCTCGGCTGGATAAGGCGGCCAGGCATGGCGTGCACACTCAGCGTGACATCAGCTCCGAGCCCACAACTTCTGGGGCCCGGCAC
>CM060316.1:45077042-45079542 GCA_030674155.1 Stramonita haemastoma | reverse complement strand
AAAACATGTTTACTTGTTCGACAGAGAAAAATAATGAAGAATCTCTGGAAATATCTATTGGGGTTATTCCTCATCTGCCTTCAACTCAAACAATCTGAAGGATTTTCCAGTTTTGCCTTGGATAAGGGCGCAAACACAATTTTGGTTTCAACAAGGTATTTGTGAGCTTGCACGAGCACGAGCACGAGCACGAGCAGCGGGCGCACGCACGCACGCACAGACACAGACAGGTAGACGTAGTCACGTAGAGAGACAGACAGGCAGACATGCACACATGCACGGACAGACAGACACACAGACACACACACACACATATACACACAAAGAGAAAGACCTTCTGCCCTATCAAAATAAATGATTCCCAGGAACACACACACACACACACACACACACACACACACACACACACACACACACACACACACACACAACACATCATGAAAAAAAACCACCACCACAAAAAAGGGACAAGGGAGCGAAACATATACTCCTACGACAACGACGACAACACCGGGACAAGGCAAGGCATGGAAACATAACAACAAGCCCCTCCATCCACAACAAGAAAACAGAAAGAAAGAAAAACACACACACACACACACACACACCCACACACACACACACACACACACACACACACCACACACACACACACACACACACACACACACACACACACCACACACACACACACACACACACACACACACACACACACACACACACACACACACACACACACACACACACACACACACACGACACAACACAACACAACAGAACGAACCAGCGCAGCACACACCCGAAAAAACAAGCCCACAATGGTTTTCAGGAAGCTAAAGGGTTAACGCGTAAGAACAACAGACGGGGTATCGTTTCTGGAACCCCTGGCTCCTATCACCAAGCACTTCCAGACCCGTCTGTGCCAGATAGCCAGCCAGCCTACACTACCCCTCACTCACTTAGTCAGTCAGTCTCTCAGTGCCGGCAAGACTCCTGCCTAGAGTACGCCCTGCCTGATCAGCCCCTATATGTTGCCTGTCTGCCTGTCTGTCTGCTTGCCTGTACTGTCTACCATTACTGCAGTCTGGCTGTCTTGTGTGTGTGTTTTGTGTGTTTTGTGTGTGTGTGTGTGTGTGTGTGTGTGTGTGTGTGTGTGTGTGTGTGTGGTGTTGTGTGTGTGTGGTGAGTGTTGTGTGTGTGTGTGTGTGAGTGTTTGTGTGTGAGTGTTTGTTGTGTGTGTGTGTGTGTGTGTGTGTGTGTGTTGTGTGTATGTGTGTGTGTGTGTCTGTGTGTGTGTCTGTGTGTCTGTGTGTCTGTGTTTCCATCCTCTATTTCTAGTTTTAAGCAGCCATCCCCCCCCTCCCCCACAGAGGAGGAAGTTTTAAATGTGTGAACCACTTCCTCCCCCCACCCCCAACAACCCTGGGCAAACTACTTTTAGATTGGACACCGTCAGACAATTTGCAATGCTATGTAATGTCATTGTGATGTAAGATGTCGCGTAAAGTTACAAAACACAGAATCTATAACGTGATACGATAGGAAGCAATGCAACACTGGTATTAAAACGAATTCTCTATTGAAGCCCAATAATAATATATCAATTCTGACTCCACTTTACATCCTTGCCTCATATCATTCAAATCTTCTATAGTTTCAGTCCCTCCCAAATCAGTTCTCTCTCTCTCTCTCTCTCTCTCTCTCTCTCTCTCTCTCTCTCTCTCTCTCTCTCTCTCTCTCTCTCTCTTCTCTCTCTCTTCTCCCAGTTAAATCACAACCCATAACTCTTCCCATATCCTGTCTCCATCCAAACCCACAAAGCTCGTAAAAAAAACCAAACGATACAAAAATCCTGCTAAAAATCACGATACACCACGACGCCATTAAAACGTCACGACTCCATCTAAAGCCTATTCATATCCCAGTCCCATCTTTCTCCATGAAAAGCAACAACCCAACACAGCCACAAACATTGTGGTCCACACAAACCCCCACAGCCCCTAAAATCACGACCCATGAAAATCTGTTAAGAACACGAGCATTCAAGCCTTAAAAAAAATCCCAAAGCCGTGAAAGGTATATTATATATACATTGGCCACTCAGAGTACGTGCTATGTATATGTTTCCTTACCAAACAGACTGTTACAGCGGAATATCGAAAAAAAAACTGGCCTGATTTAACAATTAAAAGAAAAAACCAAAACATCCACCCACAAAAACCTCTATATAAACAAACAACCCACTTTCGACGGCAAATCGTCCATTAAAAATCACAATTCATGAGATTATTTTATGGGGTATTTTTATCGTTCCTTCGTTAGGGCTCCAAGGTTCAGCAACTGTAAGATTTTCCGTATGCGACAGTTTTTTTTTCCACCATTAATGTAGCTGCATTTGGACTTGGAGAATGGCACCTAAACACGACAATTGTAAGGAAGCCGGGGGGGGGGGGGGGGGGGGCTCTTTTTTATATTTTGCCGTCCGTTCCTACCAACA
>CM060316.1:45069542-45072042 GCA_030674155.1 Stramonita haemastoma | reverse complement strand
TATAAAAGAATAAATCACATCAAATTTTCTCTCTCTCTCTCTTCTCTCTCTCTCTCTCTCTCTCTCTCTCTCTCTCTCTCTCTCTCTCTCTCTCTCTCTCTCTCTCTCTCTCTCATTTCAAGAAGAAAAAACACCCTGGGGTACACTACATTTAACAAAACCAAAACTTGTAGATGTGGGCGTGTGAAAATACTCACAACATAAGACGATGGATTTCACGAATCATGGGTAAGAAAAAAAAAGAAAAAAGAAAGAGCATTCACAGCACAGGAAATGAACAAAAAGTCAAAATGATGAGAAGAGAGAGGAGGGAGAGAGAGGGAGGAGAGAGAGAGAGAGAGAGAGAGAGAGAGAGAGAGATGAGAGAGAGAGTGAGGAGAGAGAGTTGGGTAGGATGGGTAAGTTGTGTGAGGAGGAGTGGTGTGAGTGAGAGATGAGTGAGAAGTGTGAGTGTGGTGTGATGTATGACGGGGAGTGAAGAAGTATACTGAGAGAGATGCGCGACGTGTGGTCGTATGTTGTCTGTTGAGTGCGTGCGTGCGTACGTGAGTGCGCGCATGTACGTCGTGTATTCTGCGTATGTGCGCGTATGTTAGTGTTGTGGCAGGACCTGTTCACATCTCGCTTCTCTTCGCAGTGGCACTATTTGCTGCAAACCGCTACATACAATCACCCCTCCCAACACCTATCATTCCTCCCCTCCCTCCCTCTCTCCTCCTCCATTCCAATCCGTCAGTTTCCTCCCCCCTCCCTCCCCCCTCCTCCTCTCTCTTCTCTCCTCTCTCTCTCTCTCTCTCTCTCTTCTCTCTCTCTCTCTCTCTCTCTCTCTCTCTCTCTCTTTTCTCCTTCACCTCTTTGGTACAACGGTGCTAGGCCTATGAGCCAAGCCATTTAGCAGCAGGCTTGAAGGGAAAACATACCACCGAGAGAAAATGAAAAGAAAGAAAAACGAAAGAATAAAAAGTAAAAGATGAAGGACAGATAAAATAAAAAAAGAAGAAGAGTAGTGACGAAAACCAGTTGCAGCATTGGTGAAGTGGCTGAAGTGTCTGTTCTACAAACAAAAAGAACCAACTAAATAACAAGAAAACAACCAAACAAAGTAAACAAATCGTAAGGCCAAAGAGACGATTTAGATAACTAAATTTGCTGCCGACTTTGTCTGTGTGTCTGGCAGTTTTCTTCAAACATCTCTCTCTCTCTCTCTCTCTTCTCTCTCTCTCTCTCTCTCTCTCTCTCTCTCTCTCTCTCTCTCTCTCTCTCTCTCTCTCTCTCTCTGATTCTTCACGACAGACGATACTAAATACACGGAAGTAGTTTAGAGTCGTATTTCTATTTTGTTGTGAACCTTTGTCGGTTAACAACTTTATGATAAGTTGTACACTTTGTATTGAAAAAAAGAAAACACAAACAACGTTGTAACACCACCCAAACTTCAGATGAACAAAACACCTCTATTTTGTTTTGGGGGAGAGAGAGAGAGAGAGAGAGAGAGAGAGAGAGAGAGAGGAGAGAGAGAGAGAGAGATGAGACAGAGACAGACAGACAGACAGAGACAGAGACAGAGAGACAGAGACAGAGAGAGACAGAGATAGACAGACAGATAGAGAGAGAGACAGAGAGAGAGAGACAGAAAAAGAGACAGAGAGAGACAGACACAGAGAGACAGAAACAGAAACAGGAGTGCGTACACGTATATATTTTATGCCTTAACGTGTACATTCCCACACACATATGCTTGTTTGAAAGTTTGCGTATATGAACACACACACACACACAAACACGTACACACTGACTGAGTCTATCTTCGCGTGCGTGCGCACATGCCCTGCAGAAAGGGGAAAAAAACCCTAGACGTGTACACACGCACACACACAGAGCAGGCTAGCATTCGAATCCTCGTTGGCTCTGATTTTGGCATGCCATACGTTCTCCCTGCAGTGCAGTCGTGTTGACCCGTGACTATTGGCACGTTCGCTCGTTAACGGCAGAATGTGAAGCTGATGAAGACCAGCCATCTATTCGCCCGCCCGCCCTCCTGTCTGTCTGTCTAGACAACTGTGCATGCATGCATTGACGCAACCTCCGCGGCTTACTGTCCGCTGGCTGGGCAAATAAGCATTTGTTTGTTTGTCTGTCTGTCTGTTTGCTTGTTTGTCTGTCTGTCTGTTTGTTTGTCTGTCTGCTTGTTTGCTTGTTTATTTACCTGTCTGTCTATGTATTTGTTTGTGTCATAAATATATCTCGGTCAGGGTTTCCCTGATTTAGTGTCATGATAATGTTGATACTACTACTACTACTACTACTACTACTACTACTACTACTACTACTACTACTACTACTACTATCTACTACTACTACTACTACTACTACTACTACTATTCTTCTACTTCTACTTCTACTACTTCTTCTACTTCTACTTCCATGCAATGTTTGTGTGTCTTATTGTTATTCTTTTTGCTGGGATTTTTTGGTGTTGCGTTTCGCTGGCTTCTTTGTG
>CM060316.1:45049542-45057042 GCA_030674155.1 Stramonita haemastoma | reverse complement strand
AGAGAAGACAGACAGACAGACAGACAGACAGACAGACAGACAGACAGACAGACAGACAGACAGAGACTCCAAGAATCACAGACACAGAAAACAACAAGAACAACATATCAATATCATACCATAAAAAAGAAACAGGCAAAAAAAAACACCTCCACAGCATCAATGAAAAACATTCAAACAATTAATCAATCATATCATCTCTTCACATCAGCGCCACACACAAGACACACAACACATCAATAATTTCAGAGAATGAGACACATTAGACACTTTTCCCCCAAATCACACGCACCTTGATAAACACCCTTAATTAACAGACCTCACAGACGATCACACATGACACATACAGACATGCAGACCGACAGGCATGCAGACAGACTAACACACAGACAGACTGGACTAAGCGACAGACAGGCAGAGAGACAGACAGACAGAGGTGGCCCAGCACTAGCGAACATAAGGGCATTATCCCGAGTATATTGACAGACAAGCCAGAGGCAGGCAATGGCATCACCCTAGCACTACCCCCAGTGGGGAAATGTGACGGACACAACAAGCGCCGCCCTTTAGGCCCTAAGAGAGCAATGTCACACTCACGTGTCAAAATACACACACGCGCGCGCGCGCACGTGCGCGCGTGCACACACACACACAGAAACGAGAGAGAGAGTTGCATGCATGCACACACATGTATGCAAGCACACACATAATTATGTGCACGCGCATGTATACACGTACACACATACATACACACACACACATACACGTGCCGTCTCGCATCTACTCCCTCTCCTCCTCTCTCTCTCTCTCTCTCTCTCTCTCTCCCCTCCTCCCCCCCCCTACCCGCTTCCCCAGCCACTCTCCCACTCCATACCACACAGCAAGAGCAGGCGAGTAAACACGAAAATGAGCGGGGGGCACTAATCCACTTGCACGCATAATCATTATATGCACACGCTCATGCATGCGCACATTTGACACAGGCATCACCACTTAAACGTGCGCCCCCTCTCTGCCCGCCCCCCCCTCCCCCCTTGTTCTTCACATCCACTGCATGTATATATATATGTCAAGGCCTGGCCTATTATTTCATGGTGTGTTGTGCTGGACTAGCAACTCTTCTGCAACTGGATCTAGTGGATTTCAGAAGATTCTGGAACTTGTCCTTCATTCCCGTTATCTCTCTGTCTCTCCCCCCCCCCTCCCCCCACTTTTCATCACATCCTATCCTATGCGCGCCCACGTACGTGTGTGTGAGGGGGGGGGGGGGGGGAGAGTGAGTGTGAGAGACACAGAATGAGTGAGTGTATGAGAGAGTGTGTGTTATGTATGTATGTATGTATGTATTATATATATATATATATATTTTATATCATATATATATATATTATATATATATATATATATATATATATATTTGGTGTGTGTGTGTGTGTATGCGTTTTGACCCTCCTCTACATTCTCTCTCTCTCTGGATGTATTCATTTTCTCCACCAGCTTTGTACTTAACGCAGATAATACCTGTCTTCACGCTTTAAACACAGATTTCAACTCCATTCTCCCGCAAAACACTTGAAGAGCATACCCCTAACCGTACGGCCTGATAAGTCACACACGTCCTATATGGCAAAATCGATAATCGATGAAGTGATGGTTATCCAATCCCCTTATCGGCGGCCTGCCACTATCCTGTTGACCTAGAAAACTCTATTCAGGGGCCTGTCAAGGGCATAGGTCACTCACTACTGTGTTGACCTGCGTGATAGAGGCTGTTTGGGCATTAAGCTTGAAGAGGAAAGAGGCCCTTGTTGATAAGGTGAAGAAGACGGTTGTTCAGTTTGGAAAGTCGTTTTACTCTTGTATAGGCTTCACAACTTCACAACTATTTCCGCCCCTCCCTCTCCCCCCCTTTTTTTTGTTCTCTTCTCTATCACCCCACACCTACCTTTTTTTTCTTGACTCCTCATGTTTCTTTTCCTTGTCTCTCCTTGTCTTCAGAGGCAAGTCTCGCTTTTGGACTATAATTTTCTTCTTTTTTTGTGACACTTTCATGTGACCTTTTGCCTGAAAACTGGGATAGATTCCTTTTGTTATCATATCTTAGCATTTAGTTTTTGTTATCGTTTTTCTGTTGGTCTCAGGGTGTCTGAACTGTTGGGTTTTTCCAAAAGCAAAGTGGCTGGCAGTGAAAGAGAAATCATCCAAAGCCAAAGCCAAACAAAACAATGAAGATTATTTTAAAATCCAGGAAAAGGAAAAACCCAAACAAAAACCAACTAAAAGCCAGGACATTCTTTTAGGTTCCTCTACCTGCAAAATCGAATAATAAGGGGATATAAAAGTGGGATCTGACATGGCGAGGGGTCGGTGGGTGAGCGGAAAAGCCATGCTCAAGGTCTGGCCTCTTGACTTTCCACTACTGGATTCACGAAGGTCGTGGCATGCAAAAGAAGAAACGTAGATGCCTGTATATGTCTACCCTCCACCTGAGTTTTTACTAAGCAGCCGTGTGTGTGTGTGTGTGTGTGTGTGTGTGTGTGTGTGTGTGTGTGTGTGTGTGTGTGTGTGTGTGTGTGTGTGTGTTTGGAGGGGGGTTCAACCTGTGCACTATTATGCTCCAACCTGTGCACTATTACACTCCTACTTGTGCACTATTACGCTCCTACCTGTGCACTATTACACTCTACCTGTGACAATTACGCTCCTACCTGTGCACTTTAACACTTTGGGGATTAACAGCGTACCTCAACTTCGAAATTCTGACAGAAAGAGAAAACCAGAACCCGTGGGCTAGTATTAACGTGTCACAAAATACCGTTGGAGACAATATATCTATACAGACAATACCAAAAAGTATTGCTAGAACTTTAAAAAAAACACACAAAAAACTTCGCAACAGGAAGATACAGAAGAGCTATTTTCATGCACATTCTTCTGGTCACTTTCACCAGTGATAAACCACATATATCTGAGCAGCCTCTCCAGCCACTTTCAGAGTCCTACACAGATCTGTCTATAGAGGTGGCATCTATAGAGACTGAGCTATGTGCAGGACTACAGAAAACCGGTTTTCTTTTCTGTATATATCCTCAACTGGCTGCATCAGCAATCTCTTTATGTACATCCTTTGCAAACGGTGCTTTGGGCGACTCTGCTGCATGTTCTCTCTCTCTCTATATACAGAAAGTTTTCACCAGAACCAAATGCAAGCGACAAGAGTCTGTTTGGCCCTAAGGGAAGAAGAAGGTGGGAGGAAAACTTGTCAGACTTGGATAGAAACCTGGGTTGCTGTCAGATACAGACAACTTTCTTCAATGCATGCGCAACATTTTACTTTCCACTGAAGTAGGACTGAGCCCGCCATCCCTTTTGTGTGGACGAGATCTCCCCAAATCGTGTTTAAATTCGTCTGAAAACTTTTTTTTTCGGTTCCTTGTCACTAGTTTGTCGGGAATGACATACAAACTTGGAAAACATGGTACGAGTTTTCGTCCAGAAAAGAGTGATAATAAACAAGACTCTCTGTCTCCACCCCCTCTCTCTGTCTCTCTCTCTATCACACACACACACACACAACACACACACACACACAACACACACACACACACCACACACACACACCACACACACACACACACACCACACACACACACCCTAGGTTCCTCGTCTCTAAACCCAACTCCTGGTCCTTTCTTACACAACAACAAGTCACTTTTTTTAGTACAGGTTTCCAGTTTCTTCAAATTGTCTACAGGAACTTATTGGTTGCATGGAGGGCATAAGTTCTTGTTATTAACACATTCTATATAACTTCTTTATCCACAGTATCTATATTACTTTTTTTTACCTATACTTTCTACATAACTTCTTTATCCATACTTTCTATAAGCCTAAGGCCAAAAACCATCACAGCACATTCCACATAGATGTATGTCTCGAGGCAAGGCTACAATCACGTAAACGTGAAAAAAAATATACAAGTACTATTTTTTGGCACTAACTGGTGTGTTGTCCTTAAATGCCTCAGAGTCCAAATTGATTCTCGCCGTCATCGTTATACTTTTTGAGGCCATTGTAATCATTATCGTCATCATCATCATATCTGTCTCCCCTCCTCTCTTGTTCATACTGAACCCGCAACATCCACAACAGTCCTATAATATGCACTTAGTTTGCAAGGAAACAAGAAAACGACAGGATCTTTTTTTTTAAATCAAATAGAAATGAACTTTAACTCAAAAGGGAGACAAAGCTACGTAACACCATATTAAAAGCAATGAAATGACTTGCACCGTGGCATTGTGCAACTGTACACACCACTGTACTTCGCACACTGAGCGATCGGTATTGTTAGGATTCGTTCTATTGTTGCTGTGAATGGATCAAAGACCCCCAGACTTCATTACACTTGACGTCAATCTGTCTTGTAACATTGGTTCTACTTGTCTTCCATCGCAGTGTGCTTGTCGCATTTTCTCTGGCGAGTTCATGGCCTACAAGAGGAGCATCCCTAACTCCCTGTGCCCCATTCTCCACTCGCCCTTCTTCCTTCAGTCTTCTTCTCCCCTATCTACAGCTGCAGTCACCCATAAGAGTGTGGAGATTTCTATGCGCTCTAAAAATCAAACGTTCATTGACTCAAATTCGAGAAAAAAAAACGCTACAAAGTTAACATTCTGTGCAAACTTTCGGGTCTCTGAATTCAGCCAGGTGCTCCAACTGTTATTTGTATTGCAAACCCTAAGTGTTGCTTTAAATGGAAAAAATGTAATAAAATACATTCGAAACATTTTTTAAAAGATATCACGGACTGGATAACGATGAGAATATATTAAATCAAATGATGTTTTTGTTTAAAATATAAAAAAAACAACGACCTCATTCTGGTTTATCCCAAGTCAGGCAACTTGCAGACTTGCTTGACAAAGAATGCACAACAAACAACATGGAATAAACTGAAGAAAAACAACACAGAAATAAATAAAGACAAACAACACACAATAAACTACGCTTAACTAAACTAAACTAAACTAAAAAATCTAACCCCAAATGATAGGACCCTCATTGTGAGTTGGACAAGACTAGTCTGTTCGCTGACTTGTTTGGCAATACTTTACAAAAAACAAAATCTTTTTGAATCCGTATACGCACGAGTGCAGAAGTGGGTAAACACGCTCATCAACAACTTTTTTGTGTAAGCGAATGTTCCCCTCCTTTCATTCCTCTTACTCAAGCGTCGCTTTTATCTGCAGCTTTTAAAAGAAATATATATCTATCTCTTTTATCATTTCACTACCCTATAGAGGTTTTCAGCTCTTCTTTATCCTATTCAGTGCAGTTTTTGTATCATGTCTCTATTCCGCCACTTCTTTTTTTTCAGTTTTCACTTTCAAATGTAAATACTGACGCACAATGCCACGTTTGTGAGGTTGTAAAAGTGTGTGTGTTAGTGTGTGTGTGTGTGTGTGTGTGTGTGTGTGTGTGTGTGTGTGTGTGTGTGTGTGTGTGTGTGTGTGTGTGTGTGTGTGTGTGAGAGGCAACTGCAACACATGCCTGTATTTCGTTTTGATCAATTTGGTAAACAGAAAAGATTTTAAAATGAGAAGGAAAGCAAAAGAAAGGTTATGCACCATTAAATATGGAAAGATTAAAAAAAATAAAGATTCTTTGAAGGACATAAAATGCATGCCTACACAGCCATCCATCAGATTAACTAAGCACCCTAAAAAAACAACAAACAAACAACGAACCCTAAACACACACCAAAAACAAGTAAAAATAAAACAAAAAACAAAACCAAACAAGCAGAAACCGGTACAGCTACGACAACAACAGCAACAACAACAACAACAACACACACAGACAGTCAGAGATACACACACAGACAGACAGACAGAGAGCTCTGAAATGGTTTAATATACATCGGCCTTTGGCCAAATAAATTACACTTTGAGGGGCAAAACTAGAAAGATGCAGAAAATGAAATAGAACTTCTTGTACGCTTAGATCAGACTTTGGCAGAACACCTTGGCATTTAGCCGAAACTGTAGCCTCGTGAATATCTATCTCCTCAAATCAGGACTAAATAAAGTACTGACCTAGACCCAAAGCCAAACAAAACACAGCTATAAAAAAACAAAAAATCTCACTGCTCCTAAACTGCTCCCCAGGATGCCACATAAAGATAAAAGGTCTGTGAACAAAGTTATAAATGAAGTTGTAATGGAGTGAGAGAAAAGAGAGAGAGAGAGAGAGAGAGAGAGAGAGAGAGAGAGAGAGAGAGGAGAGAGAGAGAGAGAGAGAGAGACAGAGACAGAGACAGAGACAGAGAGATCGTAAACTCTAAGAATTAGCCAGGACTAATAATTATGGAAAGCCACACACACACACACACTCTCTCTCTCCTCTCTCTCTCTCTCTCTCTCTCTCTCTCTCTCTCCTCTCTCTCTCTCCTCTCTCTCTCTCTCTCTCTCCACACACACACACACACACACACACACACACACACGCACAGACACAGACACAGTTACAGACACAACACACACACACACACACACACACACACACACGTGCATATTTTCCTGTCCTTCACTAAGCTAAGGCTTCCCTGAATGATGTAGAGGGCCAAAGGACACAGGCAGTAGACAGCAAGCTTCAAGGTATTAGCCTACATCCTGCTCATGTCTTTTAGTTGCTGTCACTTTTCGCTTTTTGCTTTGTTTTGTATTGTAATTGTTCTGTTTGTTTATTACCTTGTTTTTTTTTGGTTGCACGGTCCTTGGCTTCCTTCCAGCCATTAATCTAAGTAACATACTAACCCACTCCCTTACTTACGTCAGTCTTTCTTTGTATCATGCTAGTATCACTCATTCATTCATTCATTCATTCATTCATTCATTTCTTCTCTCTCTCTCTCTCTCTCTCTCTCTCTCTCTCTCTCTCTCTCTCTCTCTCTCTCTCTCTCTCTCTCTCTCTCTCTCTCTCTGAGCGTCAAGAGTGTGCAAGTATGTGTGTGTACAGTCATCAATTTTTATAAGATCAGATTAACAAAGCAGATCCCCACTCCCCCCCCCCCCCCCACCCAGGGTGCATGCATGAAACGTATTATATAAGAGTACAAGCTGTCAAAACATATATTTTTGATATGCATGTACTTGTGTTTGGTTAGATCTCTATTACTTTGCGTTTAGATGCAAATGTGTTTGTCTATGAGCATAATGGGTGCGCGCGTGTGGGGAGGGGGGGGGGGGAGGAGACAAGACAAAGACAGAAAGACAGACACACAGACAGAATTGCTAAGCTGCAAAATCGGCACAAACCATTCAAACAATATTTTATACACATATGACAAAAGAGTAAAAAACAAAACAAAGCCGAAAGATCACACGGTAGATATGACAATCAGACAATAGTTGTTAGCTAAGGGAAGGAGAACAGAAGCAAGGGTGAGAAGGGGAAGGGGGGACGAAGGGATGGGTGGGGGTGGTAGGGAGGGGAAGA
>CM060316.1:45039542-45044542 GCA_030674155.1 Stramonita haemastoma | reverse complement strand
TTTTCCTAACCGCACGTCTTGTCTTGTCTTGTCTGTCTTGTCTTGTCTTGTAAAACTGAAGTCTTCCACGATGCTGTTTCTTGTGGGATTCTAGGCTTTCGCTGGTAATGAGATATACTACTCTAAAAATGACACTATGGGACCAGTTTTGGATGAGGGCTATTGATGGATGTCATTTGTAATAGTAGTGTAACGATATAGAGTGCGTGTAGTTTTAAACCTTGTAAATCACTTTCCTTAGAAAAAAAAACACAACAGTGGTACTGCACTTATGTACGGGCTGCTCAATTCGTTTTTTTTTTTTAAGTTAAGCAATTCTGGGGTAATTTAAGTAATACACAATAGAGCACAATACAAAAAAGTCACACAACACAACGAAAACAGTACACTGTCTTAAACACAACATACACATTTTGTATATATGACGTACACATTCCTGTACTTAATAAGCATGCACATGTCTGTTTCAAGTATGCATGCTTTCTGATGCAGTTTTCTCTTTTCTTTAAGCGACGAAGAACTGTCGCTCCTACACTGAAATCAATGTCAGAACGTGTCACGTCCGAACAAACCATGTTACAGGAGGGGGAGGGGTCAGTGTATGTATCAGTGACTCAGTCAGTCCACTCCTTTCCTGGGTCACTTTAGTGCTGGCCAGACGTAAATCTCTCTCCTTCTCTCTCCTGGACACAGATAGATACAGCATTGTCCAGGGAACCGGACAACAGTCCTCGCAGAGCGGAATAAAAGTGGTCATTACTGCCCAGACCCTCTTCAGTGCCGCTGATAGCAATGTCTGCATGAGCTGGTGGGTCGTCTTCACATTCTCCTGTGTGTGTGTGTGTGTGTGTGTGTGTGTGTGTGTGTCGTGGTGTGTTCGTGCTGTGTGCGTGTGGCGTGGCGGCGTTGTGTGTGTGTGTGGTGCGTGCGTGCGTGAGTGCGTGAGTGAGTGAGTGAGAGAGTAAGAGAGAGAGAGATTGGGGGGAACTAGTCACCCAGTTTCTTAGTATCTGCAACTTTTGAATGAGCCAGTTGGGTAAAGGTTGCAAAGCCCATCTGCCAAAGGCGATAAAAGGACAACATACATGCTTTTAGCACATTATTATAGTTACCGTGCTCAAACTATGTTTAGCTACTGATTTCCCAGCATTTATCAAGAGCCTGCGTCACGTCACACCTATATCGCAAATGTTTGATGTCAGACATTATTAGCTGATGTATTTGCATGTTGTACAACAGTACCTGTATGACCTGTAAACTGAGTTGGTAAAAAAATATTTTTAAAAGCTACTTCCTTTTTTATTTTCCAGAGAAGTTTACTTCAGATAGTACAAGTAAATAAAATCTTGAAATTTATCTTTAAAAATAAATAATTCTCATGTGATAAAAATCATCTATTAACCTTCGCGGTACGCTCTGGACAAACTCTCACCCAGACCCCTTTATTTTGCTCTGTAACTCAAGCTATAAATAAATATATATATAACATACATCTGTAACTATCATGTGACAAAATCGACTGTTCATTCAATCAATGTGCCCTCTATCAGACACAGATGATTGATTCTCTTGAAGAGCACATCCCAAATCTACTTTCAGCGGCTGTGATGTTGATGTATGCCTAGCGTGGTATAATCTTCACGCTCTGTCCTCTTCACATCAGCAGTCTCTGGCTATGGTGTCTTAGTCTCAGCAGTTCAGAAAACACCCCTTCAAACCAATTGTTTTTTCTTTTATTTCATTTCTTTGATTGGAGGAAGTTTGCTCAAGCCTTTGGCGGACCCACAGCACACAAACACAGCCTTCGTTATGACCCTGATTGTATCAGCTCACAAGTACTGACAGATCGCACACTGTTCGATTCCATCTCCTTCTGTGTAGCTGATATCCATCTGTCTCACGTTTTCTCGCTTAGTTGTTATATCTAGGTGCCCCGGAAGGGCCAAGTTCACAGTTATGATGCTATCTTTACATATTTGTGTGATTATCTTTGAGTGGGGTGGGGTGGGTATAGGGGTGGTGGGTAAGGTGCGAGAATCTGCCTACATTCGCATGTACGTACTAGATCTAGTATAAACTTACACGAAGACATAAGCCGATACATACAAACATACATCGACATATTATATTTTTGTACAAATACCCATGACCTCTTTCACAACACCTTTTTTTCCCTAAACAGACATACACTCACGTTCGCACGCATGCACGCACAGCCGTGCAATTTCAAGCATGATGCATTGTAAACATCGCACTAAATAAAACATACATTTGTGTACATAATCTCAGATATGCATATATATAATATAATTATATAATATATAATATAATATATATAAATATATATATATATATCATATATATATATATATATATGTGTTGTGTGTGTGTGTGTTGTGTGTGTGTAGTTGTTGTGTGTGTGTGTTGTGTGTGTGTGTGTGTGTGTGTGTGTGTTTGCATACCTGAGGCGGTAGGGGTGTGACTATCAGTGAATCGTTCACAAAATTGATTCTGATAGTCTATAATCTAAACCTCACAACCAGGGCTATTGTAACAGTAACTTAAAAAAAAAACACCAAAAGAACCTACCCCCAAAACCAACACTCCTGTCCCATTTTCACTTCTCCCTAGCCTTTCTGCCCCCCTTTCATGACCTCTGCCTATGCCCCCAACAACAATAATTAACCTAAACATCCATCCATCAACTACGCCATCCAACAATCCCCCCCACCTCTCCCCATTCACTGATCTCTAAGCCTCAAAACGCTCTTCAAAGAAAGAAATAATGGCAGTTCCACTCAGAAGACAAAGCCATGGTACCGTACAAACACCTTCGATACCATCATTAACCCCGACCCTCGCTCCACTCTCCTCTAGAGAGAAATTGCTTGTGCTTTAGCCTAGAAAGAGAGAACAAAGTAGAGGGACATGACAACACACAGTCTACAATACATACATATACATAAAACGGTACATTTTTTCTCTCTGTTCTTCCTTCACCTTGCTGAGCCCCCGAGCAGTACATGTAGCAATCTCTCCCTACGATCTCAGATAGGACCAATCGCACCAACCTTTCAAAGGCGGTATGTATTATGTATAGGGAGTGTGTGTGGTGGGGGGGGGGGGGGGGGGGGGGGGGGGGGGGGGGAAGGGGGGTGGGGGGGGCGGGGGGCGGGGCGAAAAGTGTGTTCTAGGTCGGGGAAGAACGGTGTGTTTTATCACTCAGTGAGTGAGCGCTTGATATCTTTTATCAGTGGATGCGTGTGGGTTTTTTGTATGTTTATCGATCTATAGATAATATCTGCACGCGCAAACACAGGTTTATATACTTTGTATGCATGGACAAGATTTGAGAATTCAACATAGGTAGGCGTGCACACACAGAGAGACACGCATGCTCACTCGCACACACACATACATGCACACTCACTCTCTCTCTCTCTCTCTCTCTCTCCTCTCTCTCTCTCTCACACACACTCTCACACACACACACACACACACACACACAAAGGCAGGCAAAACGTCTCTCGCCATAAGTGAAAACATAACACAGGAGACAAAAGGAGTTGAAGAAAACCAGGAAACCAACAGACAGCTAACAAAGCTAACGCTTTACACTCCTCCTAAATATCACTCTCTCAGCTCCTACCTCGTCAGACTAAAGGAAAACAAAACAATAAACGACCCCTCCCTTCCAACCAACAAGAACCAAAGAAATCTCATTTTCCACACAAATCCCCCTGTTCTTTAGCGCCCACACAGTCAGGCAAAGGAACCAGAACTCTACATCACTTTGCAGCCTGGACATGCGCAGTGGACAGAAAGTCATGATGTCATAGATTCACTCTCCGGAAGTATGTAAGCGTGAGAAACGGAAGTGAAAGTTTTGCTTTCTTTTGAGCTGGTCGTGTCTATCATTTTTAAACACAATTGATATTAAAGGTTTTAATTTTGATACACGCTCAATTTTGTTACATGTTCAGTTAATAGGGCTAAAAGTGTATTACGCACATGCCGAAAAACCAATACGTGCATAAAACTGGATTAACACCTCCAATACGCCCTGGTAAGTGACCATTACGTACATTCATGATGACACGTCAGCGGGCCTATATTTTTAAAAAATGCATTTGGTCCACTGTCCACTTTTAAGATGTGTTAGATTAACACATTTTTTAATATCTTGTCAGTCCAAGCTATCTACAGAAGGCTGGCTCTGTAGTGTGATGAACGGTCCATGCTAGGTACTCACAAATGCCTCTAAAAATCGACTTCAAGCAGATGCTTAGGCATCTACACAACCCAATGGACTGGTCTGGCCATGGTGCCAGACATGTCAAGTACTTTTTTATCTAACTCTCTAGAATAAGTGCATACTGTCTTCTGCTTGAATGTTACACAACCAAACAGGGCCACAAATGACTCGCAGGGATGTACATAAGTTTTAATGTTGAAGGTTATAAAAAAAATCCCCCACCCTAAAGATCCTTCAAGCGTCTCCAAAATTTATATCTACTTACAGATGCGCAGGTTTAGTCTCCTCCTCCCCCCCCCCCCCCCCCCAAATATAAAAGTAAAATACAGATATATATATATGTGACGCTCCACCACGAAATGAGTCGTTTAGCACATTACCCAATTTTGTGCTAGGAGCCTTTAAAGGCAGGTGGGGTCAAGTTGTCAATTTTGAGATTTTGATGATTATTAAACTAGATCTGTTTATTTACCTTAAAATGAAATATCAAGCCATAATTTTTTATCCTTTTGCTTTTAAACGTGTTTTTGAAAATACCAAAGCACTCATTCTGACAACCTGTTACTAAAATAAACTTGCCCTTTCTCATTTTTGTCACATCCTGCAGTCTATCATTTAATTTGTAATAATGTTGCACAGAATTGTCCGATTTTCAATCTGTTTTTTTGTATTTGATAGCCACTTATTGCACATTAATAACATGTCAATAACTTAAAATTGACCTCAGGTGCACTCCGTCTCATTA
>CM060316.1:45029542-45034542 GCA_030674155.1 Stramonita haemastoma | reverse complement strand
CTCTCTCTCTCTCTCTCTCTCTCTCTCTCTCTCTCCTCTCTCTCATCTCTCTCTCTCCTCTCTCACCTGAGGGTTTTATGGATGTTACAAAAAATTATTATGTAAAGGGCAGTAATGCTGAACAGACAATTCATACTCTCTCTCTCTCTCTCTCTCTCTCTCCCCTCTCCTCTCTCTCTCTCTCTCTCTCTCTCTCTCTCTCTCTCTCTCTCTCTCTCTCTCTCTCTCTCCATTTTCTCGAGACCACCTGCGAATAAAGTTACATACACACCAGCTTACAAGTACAATCCCCCTTCTAACATAGAGGCATGGCTTTTGACAGAGTACATACTTTATTCCGGGGACAGAGATGAAACGATTGTCTTTTCAAAAGTTACAGACGACACAAGATCTCACTCCCCCTTCCCTCCCTCCCTCCCGTCCTCACCCCCCCCCCCCTTCTCTCTCTCTTTCCCCCTCTCTCTATCTCTCTCTATCTCTCTCTGTCTCCCCTATCATAGTTACTGTATTATGTAAACGCTATTGGTTTCCTGGTGAGGCCTGTAAGACCTACGTCCACATTATTGTATTTTGTTTGATTTTCATCGTTATCAGTCTCTGTCAACTAGTTACTAACCAGATAATTATCTAGGAAGTCATAGCAGCAGCAGCTGCAGCAGCAAGCAGCAGCAGCAGCAGCAGCAGCAGCAGCAGCAGCAGAGTAGTAGTAGTAGTAGTAGTAGTAGTAGTATAGTAGTAGTATAGTAGTAGTAGTAGTAGTATAGTTAGTAGTAGTATGTATCCGATAAGATTTCGTGCCTCGATCAACGAAACAGATTTTTGTGTTGGTCAAAATTGGTGTTCGTTAGACATATTTCAGAATATAGTTACTAGTTCTAGTCTTTAGCTTGATCCTTATCTCAAAAAAAAACTTTGCCACAGGTCTCCCCCCCTCTCTCTCTTGTTTCTAACTATTCTAGAGAAGCTGTGGTGTAGCGTATTATATGGCTTATTCTGCACGCATTGACTTTGCCTTGAAGAACTGGATCGGACAGTTATCTGGGCCTGCTTGTCGCGCGCTGTCAGTGTGCTGGTTTACCTGTTAAACCACTTTGTCACCTTCCTGGTGACCACGCTCTTGTCTGTCTGTACGTCTGTCTGTATCTGTCTCTGTCTGTCTCTACCTCTGTATTTCTGACTTTCCTTCTCTGTCTCTGTCTCTGCTTCTCTCTGTGTGTCTATGTGGGGGTTTTTTTCTTTGGGAAAAGGGAATGGGTGGGTTGAGTTGATGGCATGGTGTAAATAAGCCGTAAGTTTATCCGTTAATATTTTACACTCAATAGAGATTTTGTATTCTCTCTCTCTCTCTCTCTCTCTCTCTCTCTCTCTCTCTCTCTCTCTCTCTCTCTCCTCTCTCTCTCTCTCTCTCTCTCTCTCTCTCTCTCTCATGTTTACAAACTGTTATTGTTTTAAGTGTTGTTGTTTTTTCTATTTCCTTACTTTCCATTTTTCTGGAGGCTGGTCAGTGTGGTGTCTGCACCTTTCCTTCAACCAAATACACATCTCTTTCTGTCCGTCTATCTGTCTGCTGTCTGGTTCTGTTGTCTGTCTGTCTGTCTGTCTGTCTGTCTGTCTGTTCTCTCTCTCTCTGTATATATCTCTTCATTCCATATAAATTATATCCTCCTCCGCTCTCTTTCTCTGACACCCCCTCCCTCCCCTGCCCTCCCTCCCCCTTTCTCTCTCTGTCTCTCACAACATTCCTACCACAGGTAAGTACTAGAGCTACATTCATTCACTCATGTCACAACAAACACTAGTAGTGGTTTGGCTAGAAGGTCACCGAGGACATTTTAGTACAACCACAGAGACAAGGATAAAAATGGGCGCTGTTCTCTTAAAACTTTATAGACACTGGGGATGTCGCCAAACTTCTTAACTGCTTTCGAACAAGCCACGTGTGTAGTTGTTGTAGTAGTTGAAGTAGCAGTGGGAAGAAGTAGAAGTAGAAGAATAGTAGTATAGTAGTAGTAGTAGTAGTAGTAGTAGTATAGTAGTAGTAGTAGTAGTAGTAGGAGGAGGAGATAGGAGTAGGAGTAGGAGTAGTAGTAGTCGCAGTAGTAGTGGTAGCAGTATCAGTGATAGTAGTAGTAGCAGCAGTAGTAGCAGTAGCAGCAATAGGAGTAGCAGCAGTAGTAACATAGTAAGTAGTAAATAGTAGTAGTAGTAGTAGTAGTAGTAGTTAGTAGTAGTAGTAGTAGTAGTAGTAGTAGAGCAGCAGCAGCAGCAGCAGCAGCAGTAGTAGTAGTAGTAGTAGTAGTAGTAGTAGTAGTAGTAGTAGTAGTAGTAGTAGTAGTAGTAGTAGTAGTAGTTGCAGTTGTTGCAGTTGTTGCATTTGTGGTAGTGGCGGGGGCACACCAGTTTAGCAGCTCACAAAGATTCCTCTTCCCCCATTAACTCCCCCCCCCACCCTGCCCCGTTCCCCAAAGATGACTTTCGGCGCCTGCATTGCTCTGAAGAAATCCAGTTCGATTCCTGGTGCATCATCCGGTATTGAATTGTAGTGTATTGTATTGTATTATGTATTACTATTGTATTGTATTACACTACATTGCATTGTATACCACTTTTGGTAACAGGAGATTATTTTGTGTATGTGTGTGAAATTCTGGCTGCTCTACCCAGAGAGAGCACTCGCACATGTATGAGCAGCACCACTCTTTTTTTTATCTAAAATTTTCCTGTCAATAATTATGTGCATTTGTTTTGTCATGAGAGCAGCTTGTTTTCTACAGAATTGTTGCCAAGGGCAACTCGCTTTTCGCCATGTTTTTTTTTTTTCGCGCCTATATTTTTCACATGGGACCTCAGCTTATCATCTCAATCGAAAGTCTAGTACCCAGACCACACCTCAAGGTCCAGTTGATGGGGCGAAAATTGAGATTGAAAATAATGGGATGGAGCCCGTATATTCTTGTTTTCTACATGAGACCACCGATCTGCCACAGTCCTCTCTTTTCCTGCCCCTATCTTCTTTCTCGTCATACGCTCAGGCACAAACTCGTTGTCTGTCATATGAGCGAAAACATTTAATAATGCGCTACGCTGCAGTTGGACACCTGGCAAGTCAGGCCTAGTTCAACAGACTTCGATGTGGCCCCATATCTTAGGCGATGCTGTTGTGGCGGTATTGTGTGGTGTGAGTTCTTTTTCCCTCCCCAAATCTATCGGGATTAGGATTTTGTTGGAAAAATGAGGATGTCGTCAATAACTACCAACAAAAAGAAAAAAATCTTAAGCTTTTAGCTTGGTTCTTGCAAGCTTCTTAAAATGGGGGAAAAGAAGAAAATTATGTCAAAAAGCACAATGATTCAAAATATGTTTAAGGTGGTGGTGACTTCTATGGCTAGTGTTCTCCTTGTGGGTGGGTGAAGCGATCCACAGTGATTACTCATGCCACTTATTACTAAAGTAACGGCTTCTACTCTGCTACTAAGCTACTTCTGACAACATGCCTTCTTCCACAACTATGCTGAAACTTCAACACTATGTACTTATTTCATTACTGCCAACTACTACTACTACGATTCTTATACTTCTATAGCTCTACTGCTACTACTACCTACTACTACTACTATACTACTACTACTACTACTACTACTACTACTACTTACTACTGCCATCACACTACTTCATCTACAATCACCACCACTTTTCCCTTTCCTGCTTCTTTACACATGTACAACATAATACAAATCAACAACGACAACACTTCAAACTCAAAGCAGGAGAAGGATCGAGGCACAAGAGGTGAAAGTCTGCTGAAAATAAAATTATGTGCTTAGTCAAAGAAGAACCCTCAGCCTAGCCCGCTTATGTACACGACGACTTGATGCAATGTACAATCGTCAATGCATAAACTGCTTCTGTGATTGCAAGGGTTGGTAGCTCAATGCGGCCAAGTGGAACGGCTTGTCGCGGTTCAGTGAACCCTCCCCGACACGCCCGACTGCTTTTTGCGGTTGGTCCAGTGAAGATACTGGAGGGCTCAAGGCTGGAATGTAGTGGCGGTGGCGGTGGCGCGGGGAGGTATGTTGAGTAGTTAGTAGATAGTAGTAGGCCCTAGTAGGCCAACTAGATCTAGTAGTAGTAGACGCTAGCTCAGGATACGATCTGAGACCGTTTTTGTGGAAAACTCGTACGTACATTCCTGAAATAACATTACTTCACGCCGTTCTTTATTTATGTTATAGGCAGCGACTACTATAATATATTATAGGAGGGTTTTTTGGCGGCAAAGGAGATGTCAGTGCGTGCGAGATATATCATATTAATATTATTATGGTTACAAGAAAGTTATATAGCTAATAATGTCAGAGCAGTTTTTGTTGTTTGTTGTTGTTGTTGTTGTTGTTGTTGTTTTTGCAAGGGGAGAGAGAGAGAGAGAGAGAGAAGAGGAGAGAGAGAGAGAGAGAGAGAGAGAGAGAGAGAGAGAGAAGAGAGAGAGAGAGGAGAAAGACTCAAAACTGGAAATTGTATTAGTAAGGTCAATGCTCCATTTTAAAGGACAGTAAACAGCTAAACTTTAAATGAAAAACAAAATATTTATCGTAGAGAGAGGGAGAGAGGGGGGGGGGGGGAGAGGGGTGGAAGATAACACTGGAGTTAATGAACTGAACAAGGAAGGGGGGGTTATATTGTATTTTAATTGCTGTAATTTTCTTTACACTTTATTTAAAGTTACCGCTGTGTTGATACGGAAGGAAAACAAACAAAACGAGGAATTGGACAACAGTTTTTAGTCGTCATCGACCGTGCATTGTTTCAGCTAATAAAACCACAGACAAACAGATTATACAGACAGACACAAACACATACACGCACGCGCGTTATATTCTCAAGCACCACGCACGCACGCAACACACACACGCGCGCGCGCGCACAAAACACACACACATGTGCGTGCAAGCAATTAAAAACATCCTACAATTAGATCATTTACAGGTTAAAAAACAAACACA
>CM060316.1:44984542-45024542 GCA_030674155.1 Stramonita haemastoma | reverse complement strand
ACCTTTCGGGGTTTTTTATTTTGTCTGTGGAGGGAGTAGTAGTTGTTAGTAGTAGTAGTAGTAGTAGTAGTAGTAGTAGTATAGTAGTAGTAGTAGTAGTAGTAGTAGGGGGAAATCAGGATGGATGGGGAGGGGGAGGGAGGCAAAATTGACAGTAGGTCTTTGACGTAAGTTGTGAGAGTGTAAATTGTTGACGTTCGTAAACGGAGGTAGGGTACTTAATTTTATAGGTAAACATTGTCATTATTCGGTTTTGTAGGTTGTGAAGTAGTTGTTTTGACCTAAAAGCAAAACAAACAAAAATTTGTTTTGTTGTGTTGACACAATGTATAAGAGCGTTGTTTAGAACTTGTTTATAAAATTACATAATTTATCCTCGAAATAAAAGAATTTGACTTGACTTGACATGGCTTCATGGTGTGTGTGTTTTTGTTTGTTTGTTTGCTGTTGGGTTTGTTTTTGTTGTTTTTTTAGTGAAAGCATGATTGCGTACACAAATGTTTGCATCACACCAAACATTCATAAAGCTCTTGACATAGACAATCATCTCATGGACAGACCCCACATCAATCAGGCATTTGAATGTGTCTGTGTAAAGCTAGCATTGAATCCCATAATATATTTCAGCCAGATTTTACGCAAGTTAAAGAGCACAGTATTGCACACATTCATAATATTTATTTTAAAAATCTGATCTTTTCCACATTTCCACACATCTTGCTCCTTCTATGATTTTTGGCCCAGTCTATAGCGTAGCACAGATCCTAGAATATTCTGCATGCATTGGTAGGGAGCCTACTTTTTTTTAAGAAAAAAAACCCAAACCCAAAACAAAAACAAAAAACTGGAATCCTACACGTTTCTTACCGATGTGCTTTTACATTAGGAAGATTGATGATTTACGTGGACTAGCCACTCTGCATAAACAAACCATCTTTAATCACTTTGATTTCATCCTCGAAGTCGGATTACAGCTACCTTCACGGTTTGGGGGTGGGGGTGGGGGCTACAGGGGGGGGGGGGGGGGGGGGGGAGCGGTCGCATACGCAAAAATCTCACCATTGATGGATTTTGGAGCAGAAGCCGAGGAACGAAAAAAAAATCACCTTAGTTGAAGAGGCCATACTAGTTAGTCTCAAAACCCATATTAGCATAGACCTAGCCTTCAACTGAAACAAACAAAAAAAATTCACCTTAATTAAAGAGGTCATACTAGTTAGTCTCAAAACCCAGAATATTACCATGTCCTTCAACTCAAACGTATACAGTGTTGTTTTTTTACCATTTAAAACGAGCGTTTGTTTTCTTGGAAAATAAATCTTATCTATGATTATGGTGACAATCGAAGGCACGCCTACACCCTAACGCGACGATCGTCTCTGACTGACCCTTGTGTTGTGTGTGTAACGAGGAACAACAGAAGGTTGGTTTTAGTTCTGTTTAGATTTTACATGTCAGATAGGCTGCTTGAATAGTTTTACTCTGATTATTAGATTTTAACGAGGTGACAGTCATGATCATTATGGCCTCTGTGGGGAGCGGGGGGGGGGATGTAAACAATAATTGTGATTAGCTCGGGTTGAATTAGCTGTTAATGGTTACAGTGGACTGCCCAATACTGTGCAAAGGGAAATAATTAGTGAGCGATCTCTGAAGAAGAGAGAGAGAGAGAGGGGGGGGGGCAGAGAGAAAGAGGGGGGGAGCAGACAGAGAGAAGAGAGAGAGAGAGAGAGAGAGAGAGAGAGAGAGAGAGAGAGAGAGAGAGAGAGAGAGACGGGGTAGGGTGAGGGGGGCTTACTTTACCAGTAGAGAATACACATACTATGTCGATAGAAGTTCTGCTCGGCGCAATGCTTTCAACTGCCTCAAAAAGCGTGTTGGCATTTTTTCCCCACTTTCTAGCAGCTGCTTTCTACCACTGAGTTCAATAGCCTAGTCTAAGTCACTTTTTTTTTAAAACTTGGGTTTAACCCCGTGGTTCGCGACCGTTTTTTTTTTTTCTTTGTTTGGTTTGTTCCGTGCTTCCTGTTTTGCTTTTGCTAATATTTGGGTGGTTTTTTTTTCATTTTGCTTTCTTCTATTGTAATATTTGAAGAGTTTGCGTTTTCTTTTTGGAATGTTTTCGTGCACTTTTAATCCGGACAATTCAGATTTATAAGAGGTGCTCCTTGACCTAGTTTTCAGAAAAAAGTCAATATTATAATTATGTAGACTACTTTATGTTATTACCTGAACAACAAAAAACCCGATATGTTATGGCAAGCTGCTACATCTGTATCTCTCGATTTCACTTTTCGTTCTTTCTTTTCTTTTTTTCCCCACTTTCCTGTCTTCTCTTTCTTCTGTTTTTCTGACTTAAAAAAAAAATCTCGTGTAAGAAAAATAACATGAAAGATTTTTTTTACAAGTGTGAAGGCAGCAGGAAACAAAGGTAATGTCCTTGATTTATCAATTATCTTTGATCCAGAAGAATTTTTGGTTGTGACCATGACATTTTTCTGCTGCCTAATCACGTATGTCGTTTTGTTTGTTGGTGAAGTGCGCGCGCGCGACGCGTGTGTTGGTGTTCTTTATGATTAAACAATAATTTTGTTTAAGCTGTATTTCTTTTTGAAGTTGTGCTTTTAAAGTGTTTAGTTGTTTGTTGTTTATTCAGAACACAACTTAAACTTTTTTTGTGTTTTCTTCGTTTCTTTGTTCTGTTTTTGTATGTTTTATTATTTGTGTTCTTTGCATGTTTGTTTCTTTGCGTTCTGTTTGCAAAGTTTTGTTTCTTTGTGTTCGTTTGCAATGGTTTTTTCTGTTCTGTTTGCAATGTTCTGTTTACAATCTTTTGTTTGTTGTTGTTTCTGTTTGCAATCTTTTGTTTCTTTGGTTCTGTTTACAATGTTTTGTTTCTTTGTGTTCTGCTTTGCAATGTTTTGTTTTTGTGTTCTGTTTGCAATGTTTTGTTTATGCTTTGTCTTTTCTTCTTTTTGTATTTGCTTCACTGCTTTGAACCAAAGCACGAGTTTATTCCTACAACATTTTATCTATAAAAAAAAACACCAAAACAACATAATGCACATTTAAATCGACAAAGAACAAGCAAAAATTATGTAATGTGCTCATCAGCAATGAAAGGTTCCGTCTTGACATTTGGCAGCTGCATAATGAAGGGGCTACTTTTCCTTTTTTTTTCTCCTTTTTTCAATTCTTTTAGATCTAGATCGAACCGCGTACTTGTCGATGGAGTGGTGTATAAAAATTATTATGCTTCCTTTAAGCTATCATCGACACTTTGGTGTCAGATTAGTATCATTAGAAGATGCACACGTGCAATGACGATTATAGGCTCCGTGTGTGTGTGTGTGGTGTGTGTGTGTGTGTGTGTGTGTGTGTGTGTGTGTGTGTGTGTGTGTGTGTGTCTGTCTGTCTGTCTGTCTGTCTGTCTGTCTGTGTACGTACGTATGTGCGCACGTGCGTGCGTGCGTGTGTACGTTTGTGTGCGTGCGCACGTGCGTGCGTGTGCGTGGGTGTGTGAATGTGCAAGTATGAGTGTATGTATGTGCACGCGCGCGCGCGCGCGCGCGTGTGTGTGTGGTTTGTGTGCGTGCATGTGTGCTTGCGTGCATGTGTGTGCGTGCGCGCATGTGTGCATGGGGGGGTGGGGGGATCGTGCGTGCGTGTGTGTTTGTGCGTGCATGCGTATGTTTGTGAGTGCCAAGGTGCATTTGTGTGTGGCGGTTCGTGCGTGTGTTTGTGTGTGTGCGTGCGTGCGTGCATGTATGGGTGCGTGTGTGTGTGTGTGTGCGCGCACGTGTGTGTGTGTGTGTGTGTGTGTGTGTGTGTGTGTTTAAAGGTCTATTTTAAATCTGTCAAATTCGGGTGCGTCTCATTAAACATGAATGCATGATATGAACCAAGATTTGCATGCCAGTTTACAAAGTAGGTTATAAATCACAGGTGTTTGGCCTGAGGTGCGCTGTTTCCTTCTCTATCTTACAGTCATCTTTCTTTCTTTGTGTTTTTTTCCCCCCATTATTCAAAGTTTGATTTTAATGGAAAGACGGTAAGTATACTTTATGGGGGATTACATCTCGGTTAACGAATAGAAAATGCAGAAAACTGCTGTCTCATAGAAGCATGTATGTTAGCAAAAGCAAAAATAGTTTGCGCGTGTTTTATGCTGCTTGATCTTCCGTTAGTTAAAGTCTGTCCCGAGCCTAAGGCTCATCAGGCCGGTGCTTATCCCGTTTCTGTGGCGTTAAGCGATTGAGAGTCATAGACTCGCCCCTGGATAGGACGCCAATCTATTGCAGGGTTAACCCCCAGCACAATGTTGGTACCCCTTTTACACCTGGGTGGGGTGAGAAAATAGCCGTAAAGTGCCTTTTCCAAGGGCACAACGCCATAGCCGAAAGCTGGGATCGAATCAACGCCCTAACCACTAGACTACAGCGGCGGCCCCTCCCCCCCCATGCCCAGATTCATTATGTTGAATCGCATCCCCAGGGTCAGTGGTCGTCCTCAGGGAGCCTGTCAGTGTCATGCCACCATCGGGCCACAAGCGAGAGAGGCCCTGCACTGCTGCTGTGTCGATTTGGTGGTGTTCAGGGTGCCTGTTCTGAGTTAAACATACGCAGAACACCACCTACTAGCCCCCCGCTGACAACAGTAATAGTATAGTGGCGGAACCAGACTGAGCCAAATGCCCACTGAGGTGGCGACCACCACAACGTCCCTCCCACATAATTATGTCAGTTTCCCACTCTTTCAGATACTCTCAGCTGATAATTAATTAATCCATCCCATCCCAGCCCATGTAGGGCCAGCTCGTGCTAATTATAGCAGGAACAGACCACACTTGGACTAGGTAAAAGGAAGTACTCTTGATTGAGTGATGTTGGCTTTGTGTGCTGTGCTCCTCCAACGACCGCCTCCCCGCGAACCTCCAACCCCACAGACAGGTTTTGACACCGACACATTACATAACAGGCACAGAAGTGGGTGGGGGGGGGGGGGGAACCGAATCTGAGGTCACCATGAAACAAGAGCAACCAGTGCCGCCGAATCAGCCACAATTATGCTATGGTGCATGGTAATGAGGATGACGTCATGATGCTGTTATGGAAGTGCAGTGCTTTGAGACTACTTGACATGGCTGCACTTTATGGCTGCCATCAGGATATATCCTGGAGTCACCCAGGCCCAAGAAGAGATACGGATTTTTGCACTGTTGGTACAGGTAATTTGAGCAACACTCTCAAACTCGCATCCGTAACGTGCATGAAGGTCGACTGTCCGGTTCCAGTCTTTCCAATGAGTCCATTGCAAACTCATTCTGAGTAGGAGACTGCAGGACTCCAAATGGAACTCGAACCTACGACCTTCCAGTCCGGAACCCGAGGCGCTAACCACGGCGTCATGCTGGCTGGTTATAAGCACAAAGATCTGCGCGCGTGCGCAACACACACACAGACGCACACACACACACACACACACACACACACACACGATTTGCAAAACTGCATTCACACGGGGACTGGATGTAAAAAAACAACAACCGCACATGATGCTTAGTCATTATCTTCGATATAAAAGAACTCGCAAATAAATAAGTAAATAAATAAATAGATAAATACATAAATAACACACACACGCACACACTACACGAGCTTACGTATACCGCACCCAAATTGTTCCTACGTTCACAAGCCTACATACCTTCCCAAACCTCACCGCACATACGCACATAGGTGCACACACACATTCACAAACACACGTACATGCTAACATACACACACACACATACATACATACATACAAAACATACATACATACATACATACATACATACATACATACAAACATACATACATACATACGTACGTACGTATACGTACGTACGTACATACATACATACATACATACATACATACATACATACATATACATACATACATACATACATACTACATACATTTCATACATACATACATACATACATACAACGTACGTATTCTTCACGATCCTGTTGTCAGATCTGCATAAGCTTTTCGGGTTTACCTGGTGAGACAATGTTCTCGTGATCTTCATGACCCAATAGCACTGACCCAGTTGCTGCTGAACGCTGTAAGGACACACACCGTGGCTACTGGATTCATTACAACTTAGCGTAAAAAAAAAACAACCAAAAAGGCGCTGTACTTGTGGCGACGCGCTCTCCCCGGGGCGAGCAGCCCGAATTTCATGCAGACAGATCTGCTGTGATATAAAGTGGTATAAAATAAAATAAAATAAAATAAATAACCTTGCATGTATATTAAAAAAACCCAAACAACCTTGCATGTATCCTTCGGATGAGACTATAAACCGAGGCCACCGTGAGCAACCGCACGCAGAACATCTTGCACACACGTTAAACCCTGTTCCACTTTTTGTAAGAGTAGGCCATTGTGTGTCGGTGGGAACAGATGACAAGATTTACTAAACTGCATACACACAGGGACTGGATGTAAAACAAAAAAAGCACATGAGTGCTTATTCCATTGTCCTGGATATAAAAGAATAACTAACTTAATAAAGAAAAATAAATAAACATCAGCAGCATCGTATGTCCGTACCTCGGTTTAGAGTAACTCCAAAGCATGGCGGAGCCAAACACGAACCAGGTTGCATGCTGGGTGGGGCTTGTGCAAGTTATTCATGCTGCCTGGTCATAGCTGGCTTGTTTGTCTACGAAAGACGGCCCATATAATTATAGAGCAGTTGTGGTGTGTGTGTGTGTGTGTGTGTGTTGTGTGTGTGTGTGTGTGGTGTGTGTGTGTGTGTGTGTGTGTGATATGTGTGAGTGTAGTGTGTGTGAGTGTGTGTGTGTGTGTGTGTGTATGTATGTGTGATTTGCAACCTCTTAGATGAGACATAGATATAGATCGTTTAGTTTAATGTTTATCACAGCAGGAAACTTAAAACCTGCACGTGAAGACTCGCTAGTGCCTGCAGTGTATTCAAGCAGAGGAGAGAGAGAAGAGAGAGAGAGAGAGAGAGAGAGAGAGAGAGAGAGAGAGAGAGAGAAGGGCGGGGGGGGGATGGAGTATGCTTATAATTATCCTAAAGATCTGGTGATTCAGAGAACAGAAAACACCAGGAAGTACACCCCTGGTTCGCCTGGAGTGCACAGTTATGTGACCGACCCAGCCTTATATTTTAAATTCTAATTTTCAATTCATACCACTTTAAGACACGGAGAGATTTCTATGCGTGAAATTCGGGCTGCTCTCCTCCGTGGAGAGCGTGTGGCCACAAGTGCATAGCCACCCATTTTCTTTTCTTTTCCTGTTTGCAACTGTATTTGTTTCCCTATCAGAGTGTTTTGTTTTTTTCTACAGGATTTTGCCAGGGACCACTCTCTTGTTGCCGTGGGTTCTTTTACGTGCGGCAAATAATCATATGCAACACATGAGTCCTCAGTTTATCGTTTCATCTGAAAGACTAGCACCCAGACCAATTAGTCAGGTTGTGTTTTCAGATGTTGTGTAGCCTGCATGGAGCATTGTGCACTCTGTGACTTCACTGAGAAAGTGTCTCTTCTCCCTTAGCTCTCTAAGGAGTCTTTTGGGCATTGCACTGCATTTTTTCAGGCCGTGCCTCTCGGGCAAACTGAAACCGGCGGCGCCCATCTTTCGCCAGATACATGATGCATGCTGGGCATATTTGTGTTTCTGTAACGTACAAGACGCTGACATGAATAGTGGGTTGTTTAACGTATATAATTATTAGTTAATCTGCATGCGCATAACAATACCTGGAGGGAGTAAAGGCAGGTCAACACTTTTATTTGACCCGGGAGATAGTAAAAAAAAAAAAAAAAAAAAAAAAAAAAAAAATTCCCACCATCCATTTACTAGACGCCGCTGTCAAGATTTGAACCCAAGTCTCCAATAAGCCGCAAGACACTTCTAGCCAGTTAGTTATAGCGTCCCTCATTGGGAAAATTGTGAACGAGCTGGAGAAAAAGGAATAGATATAAAAAAGAGAGAAAAAAAAACCCAACCTAGTTTTAAAATGCTGAAAGAACACCAGGGATTTTAGTTATACCCCTGCGGTGTCTAATGGCGTTCAGTCTTCACAGCTCGCGTCTGGGATGTCGTTAAATGAATTCCTCTTCGCTAACCGGGTTAATTGAGACATTCAGCAATACGAACCTGGTCGAAACGTAACATTAAGTTAGTTTTAAACTGCTTAGTATCTCGGTTTTTTTTTTTTTTTTTTTTTTTTTGTTATCTACACGCATAAAACCACGACCCCAAAAATAATGACAAAAAAAGATGTTACATAATATATAAAAGATTCGATCGAGACTGGGAACGAAAAAACGAGTATTCCCTTACTTTCCAATGAAAAATCTGGGGGTGGGGGGAGGGGGTTGTTTTGTTTTTGTTTGTACCCAATTCGCACACGCACGAAGACAATAGGAATAATTTGTCAGATTTGGAATCGTTTGTCTTGCCATGTGCGCTCTGCGCATGGGACAGTCCACTTGGTGAAAAAAGTCTACGTTCTTTTCTTTTTATTTGGAAGAAAAATTCCAGGAAGTTCTCATCTCCGTTGAGCTTGTCCATTTCACGACGAAAACCACTCTAGGACTGAAGAAATGTCTCGTGTACTGTGCTGTGCTGTGCTGTGCTGTGCCGATTGAAGAAAATGTTTGTTTGTTTGTTGCCTGCCTGCTGGTTTCTATCGTTTACGTCCCGTGCTACATCAGACTTGCTTGTGCTACGTTCGTCACCAGCTTTTTTTTTGTTGCTTCCCCCCCCCCCCCCTTTTTTTAACCCCTTCTTTCCTCTTTCTGTCTGTCTCGGTGTGTCTCTGTCTCTGTCTATCTGCTTATCTCTCTGTCTCTTTGTCTCAATCTGTCAGTCTGTTTATCTCTTGATGAGGGAGACGAGATATCTTGATGGTCAGAGTGATGTGCTCGTGATCTGCTGACCTGGGTTGGAATCTCGTTCAAGAGGATTTTTCCTCTGGAGTTAACATCAGTGCCGACTCCACTGCCCCCCAAAGTCTTTAGGATGAGACTATAAACCGAGATCCTGTGTGCGAACCCATTGCAGAACATCTTGTGCACGTTAAAACCCGTTCCGCTTTTCGGAAAAGTAGGCTATTATGTGTCAGTGGGGATGGATGACAAAATTGACAAAACTGCATACACACGGGAACTGGATGTAAACAAGCACATGCGTGCTTATTTCATTATCCTCGAAATAAAAGAAAACTTAAATCAATCAATCAATTAATCAATCTATCAATCAATCTATCAATCTATCTATCCATCTATCTATCTATCTATCTATCTATCTATCTATCTATCTATCTATCTATCTATCTATCTATCTATCTAACAATCATCTATCTATCTATCTATCTATCTATCTATCTATCTATCTATCTTCTATCTATCTATCTATCAGTCTCTCTATCTGTCTATGCGCTTGCTAACTTTCTGCACACTATCATTGCATTTCAAAGGCCGTAGCCATGTAGATCTAGATGTAAAGCCCCTGAGGATTCATCAAACAGCCTTGTACTGCAAGCAGAGCTATATGTTTCATTTGTGGGGTGTGTGTGTGTGTGTGTGTGTGTGTGTGTGTGTGTGTGTGTGTGTGTGTGTGTGTGTGTGTGTTGTGTGTTGTGTCTGTCTGTCTGTCTGTCTGTCTGTCTGTCTGTCTGTCTTCTCTCTCTCTCTCTCTCTCTCTCTCTCTCTCTCTCTCTCTCTCTCTCTCTCTCTCTCACCCCCTCCCTCTCTCTCCACCCCCACCACCCCACCTTCTCCCTCCCCCCCCCTCTCTCACCTCCCCGCTCCCCCCTCCTTCCCTTCCCAAACCCTAGCTGATGGATTGCAGGGTGGATTAGGCTGATGACCGTGTGGCCGCTACAGCCAGAGGTTCTGCAATCAGTGCCACTTAGAGAGATCCGCCGCCCTCAATTTGCAGGCCTGCCGAGGGGAGGCGCAATTAGATAGGGGGTGAGTTTAAAAAGGAACCACCGCTACTAGGTCTATGGATACTACTGCCCTGCCCTGCCCTGCCCTGCCCTGCCCTGTCCTGCCTGGCCCGGCCCTACTACATACAAGAACTGGTGACCTGTTTTTTGTGTGTGTTGGTGTGGGGGGGGGGGGGTGTTTTTGTGTGGGGTGGGGGTGGGGGGTTGTGTGTTGTGTGTGTGTGTTGTGTTGTGTGTGTGTGTGTGTGTGTGTGTGTGTGTGTGTGTGTACATATAAAGAAAATACAGTGGAGAGAAATAAGTGCAGGTAACCACTTACAACTTCACTTTTATCATAAAATTGATGTTTGTCAAAGATTAAAAACAAACAAACAAACAAATAAACAAACACCCACTGTAAGATAAATGCCTTTGAAGGTATCATTTGGGGAATAATAGAGTAAGGACCATCCTTTGGGCCTGACCTGACTGAGTTTCGGCTTCTGGTTCACATAAATAATTATATGGTGTATAATATATATATAATATATATATATATAATATAATATATATATATATATATAATATATATATATACATATATATATGTGTGTGTGTGTGTGTGTGTGTGTGTGTGTGTGTGTGTGTGTGTGTGTGTGTGTGATTGAGAAAATATAGATAGATAGATAGATAGATAGATAGATAGATAGATAGATAGATAGATAGATAGAGACAGACAGACAGACAGACACAGACAGAGAGATAGAGGGATAGACGGATAGATAGACAGACAGACGGACAGACAGACAGACAGACAGACAGACAGATAGATAGATAGATAGATAGATAGATAGATAGATAGATAGGTAGATAGGTAGATAGGTAGATAGATAGATAGATAGATAGATAGATAGTGCAGTAAATCCAGCTTAGTGTGGCTAGAAGGCCTATGAAGACTATTCTGGTTCTTTTGCATGGGTCCATTGTTGACCAGGAAGCGTTTGTTATTACAAAATCTGAATACACTGGTTTTTTCTCTCTCTTGTTTTCGTTTGATGAATGTTCTTAGATGTTTATTTTTTTACTTAAGTGGCTGTTATGAAAATTTTCTCAAATACCTTTTTAATATTTTGTTTTCATACTTGAATTTTTTTCTCTTTGGGACAGAAATATCTCCAAGACAATCTAGTTTACATGTATATGGTTTCAACAAACCTGTGAAGAGCCATAAACTTGACCATCCTCTGACACCAAACAAAACTAACTTCTTTCCAATCCTATCTTAACCACACCGAAATCTCATGCTTGTATGTAATCAGAGACTTCCAAATCAGAAAAGACCTCCCGACCTAAGTCTTCAAAAGTCTGGTAAAACAAATCATTAAAAAATGACTCGGTGTCAGATCATCTCCCCACAAAAAAATTAATATTCATGTCCCATCCACTCACTCCCCAGCATCAACACTTGGCTAGAAAGAGAAAGAGCATTTAATGCACAAGTATGCAAATGAGGCGACTGAAACGTGTGCATGCATAAGGAAGCACCGGAAAGACCAACGGCGAGACAGGAGGTGACGTTGGTAACAACGGAAGCGGAAGTTTGACGAAATGAACTCGCTTCCTGTTTCTGCTGAGCTACTATTTGTGTTTGTGTCTGTGTCGTTGTATGTTGTGTCTTGTTGTCCCTCTATCGTTTTGACATTGTGTCTGTCTTTGTATCAGTTTCTGTGCCGTTTTGATGTTTAGTCTAGCTGTCTTCCTGTCTGTCTGTCTATGCGTGTCATTTATCTCTTTTTGTGTCTGTGTCGTTGCATGTTGTATCTAATTGTTTCCTCTATCACTTTGGCATTGTGTCTCTATCTTTATATCTGTATCTGTGTCGTTTTGATGTCTTTCTAGCTGTCTTCATGTCCGTCTGTTAACATGTATTATCTGTGCACTTTTGTCTGACTGTGTATAACTGTCTCACTGCAACCATACCTGTTGCACTTATGCACACATATATGCACTGCAGCCCACGTTCACAGACAGCGAAAGATGGAGACAGACAGGCAGACATACACAGACTGGTAAAATCAAAGAAAGACAGAGACAACAAAGACAAAGAGAGACAAAGAAAGACAGAGACAAAGCAGAACGCACGTGTCGAGGCTATGCTTGAAAAAACCTGTCTAATCAGTCATATCAAAGGCAGAACAAATGATATAAAGGGCACGACACATAATCATGGGAAGCTATTTTCAAACATTGTCATGTGAAAACAGGATAACCATCCAATCGGAATAAAGCCCAGAAACTCAATTAACATTGCTCTGGCTGACGTCATTAGCAGTGCAGAGTCAGACTTTGAAATTAGGGGTAAAAACAGTAAAAGGTCTGGCTGGCATGCTAGCAAAATATCAAAACGTAGTAGCACAACAGAAATACAAAATGCTGGTATGATTGCAAAAGGGCAAATATTATAATGGGAACTTGATCTCCAAACGATGCTACACGACATATCATATATATATATATATATATATATATATATATATATAATATATATATATATAATATACATACATACATACATACATACATACATACACACACACATACTTAACTGAGAACATACAGGGAAGAGAAGCAAGTGAAAGTTACCAATTACTAACATCATTGTATATCGTAAAAATGATTTTGTCAAAGATTCCATAAAAAATAAATTAAAAAACATTTCAAAGCAGTATTTGGGGAATTATTGTGTAAAAACCATACCTTTGGCTTGACCTGACTCCAGTTTCAACTTCTGGTTGAGCACTCTTCAGAGATCCTGGCAGTGATTGAAACCTCACTCATCCTTTGTGGTACTTAAAAGCAAGACACTTTTCATAATTTAAGAAGTGTCTATTGCAGCGCTAAGACTAGGTAGATACCACATACCTACCCACCTGTCCTACCACCGCTACCAGCGAAAGATAAAAATAGAAAGATAGAGAAAATATGTTTGAAATAAAAGTTTTAAAAAATATATCATATAGAAGAAAATACACAGGTAATGTATCTTTGTGCCTTATGTTCGGGGATCCTTTTTATTCAAAAAAAGTTGCAAGGGAGATGATAAAGTTTGTACCTAGCCAATTGGCCAGACTTAGCTGGATAACAATGAATAACCCAAACATTGCCATCAGTGCTGGCACAGTCAGTAGAAGTTGAAGTAAAATGGCCTTTACTTAGATCTCAGAAGAGATACTATTCCCCACCCAACCAATCATATGACTGAAAAAAATATACTGGAGAAAAACATATGCAGGTAAGTAGTTACGACTTCATTGTCATCAAAGAAATGATTTTGTCAAGGATTCCCCCCCCCCCCCCCCCAAATCACTATAAGATGAAAATCTTTTAAGTATACATAATGATAAACACACATACAAACACACACTTACAGAGACAGACAGACAGACAGACACATAGACAGACAAACAGACAGACAACAGACAGACGACACAGACACACAACACACACACACCCCACACACACACACACACACACACACACACACACACACACACGTATGTCCTGGTCCCATGTGTGAACACACACAGAACTTGTTCCACTCTTGGAAAGGGTAGACCATTGTGGGCCTGTGAGAACAGATGATAAAATTTACAAAACTGCATACACACATGGTCTGGGGATGAAAATTAACAACACGTGAGTGCTTATTCCAGTATCCTTGGGTGAAAAAAGAATGAAATAAAAAAAGAGTGGACAAAACACACACACACATACACACACAGACCACACATACACACACAACACAACACCCCCACACACATACACACACCCACACATGTGCACGCACCCCCCCCCCCCCCAACACACACACTATACATCAATACAGGTGTCTGGACAGGCAGACACAACACACCTGCTACCCCAGCCCTCCATTCTCTGCCTCATAACTCGCAGTGTGTCTGTCAACCAGTGTCTGCATGATGGAACGACACGTAACAACTGCAACATACTCAAAACCATGTGATGAGAAAGTTATGCCCCTGATCTGATTACACCAGACAAAATAGACCAGCAAAAAAACAAACAAAAACAAAAACAGGAGTCCCTCTCCCCTGCCCACCCCCTCTCCCCTAAAGGGGTGAACTCTTCTGTTATGTATTTGACAAGAGCATGATATTGCGTCAGCTTGCTTTAGCGCATACACACACACATACACACACATACACATACACACACACACGCACGCAGGCAGGCATACTACACACACACTACACACACATACACATATGCATGCATGCTCCTCCTCCCCCCCCTCCTCCACACATACACACACACACACACAACACACACACACTCACACACACACACATACATACATACATACATACATACATACATACATACATACATACATACATACATAACATACATACATACATACATACACACATACATACACAGAGAAGAAAGCTACAAGGTAAGGATAACTGGAGCAGGTTCCTCTCTGAAATATCTGTCATGAAACAAGTCAAACCATTGCTGCAAACACCTGACCATCTCTACATGGCAAACATAGTGTATCAGTCATCTAAGGTAACCACCTGCCTGAAAGCAAAAGATTGGTTTTCAAGTGTGGTGGTTTGAACACATTTGTGCCTGAAACTTTTCCCCCATCCACTAGATGTGAGTGATGGTCAGGTCTAGTCTTTCAGATGAGCAATGAACTGAGGTCCGGTTTGGAATACTCCTTTAGTGCACTAAAAGAAGTCATGGCAACAGAAGAGTTGTCCCTGTGCAACTTAAAAGCTAACTCTAGATAGGAAACAAGTACACAATTATGCAGACAGGTAAAGAGAAAATAATGGGTGGCGCTGCTCTTGTGGCGAAGTGCTCTCCACCAGGGAGAGTGCCCTAAATTTCATGGATAAATCTGTCATGGACTCTAAGGGTATTAAATGCAATACAATACAATAAATTCAATTACAATACCAATACAAATACAAAGCTTCTGTGGAACAATGGCCATCAGAATTTAGTATAGAGGGGAACCCATTCCACAGGAAATAGACAAAGAATACAACAACAACAACCATAGAGGTCATACTACAGAACAAATACACACAGATTCATCAGCAAAAAAAAACCTAATATCGTAAATGCTAAACCTTGCTAAAACTCGTCTGTTTATCTGTCTGTCGTAGACTTGCAGACTCCATCATAGGTAAATGTGTTCTACATGGTCCACTGTTTTGATTCTTCCCTGCCTTGTTTGGGCTGGCATAAATCATACTAAAAATGGACCTACCCTGACATTGCATCAGGTTGCTTAATTGTGCGTGACATAATCAGGTCAGAGCATGATTTAGGTACCTCCTGGCTAACAGCTAAGCCTGACTTTAATTTTGTTTGCTTTTTTTTTTCTTTCCCCCCCCCTCTCTCTCCTGTAGTTTATTTATGAGTAATGGACACTGACTAGAAAGACAGAATTATGGAAAGCGGTAAATTATGACTGTCACTGTCTGTGTCTGGTTCATAAACAGAACCCTTAGAGAGAGAAACAGTGTGTGTGTGTGTTGTGTGTGTGTGGTGGTGTGGTGTGTGTGTGTGGTGTGTGTGTGTGTGTGTGTGGCGGGTGGGCCTGTGTGTGTGTGTGTGTGTGTTGGATCGGTGGTCTAGAGGTAACACACCTGCCTAGAAAGCAAAAAGTCTGAGTGGATGTATGGGGGATGGTTCGATCCCCCTTTGGACCAAAACTTCCCCCCCCCCTATCCATTAATCACAAGTGGTGATCTGGGAGCTAGTCTTTCAAATGAGATGACAAACCGAGGTCCCGTGTGTTACACAAACGTATTTGGGGCATTTAATAGAAGGGATAGCTCAGTGATCAGCACTCGTTTACTCAAGCCAAGGTTATCAGCATCGAATGTGGCTACCAATGAAATGGGTGAGCATTTGTGTGTCTTGGCTTCAGTACAGTCCCCCAGTTCACCCAGCTGTGAATGGGTACCTGCCCTCTTTAGAGTTAGGGAAAGTAAAGCAGCGAGGGAGAGGAGATGGGCGCTGCCCTCAATATGCTGGCCCCTAGAGAAGCGGAGGTCTCTGATGCCTTGCTCCTCTATGGCCACATAGGTAGTGGAACACCTTTACCTTTGAAAGAAAAAACAACTCACGGCAACAAGACAGTTGTCACTGGCAAAAATCTGAGGAAAAAAGTCCACTCTGATAGGGGAACAAAATAAAATCAATGAGAGAGAGAGAGAGAGAGGAGAGAGAGAAGAGAGAGAGAGAGAGAGAGAGAGAGAGAGAGAGAGGAGAGAGAGAGAGAGAGAAGGAGAGAGAGAGAGAGAGAGAGAGAGAAGAGAGAGAGAGAGAGAGAGAGAGAGAGAGAGCAACAAAATATCAGGCATGAAAAAAACCATTACCCAACCAGATAAAGAATGGGCAAAGGGAAAAAACTCAGAAAGAGAGAAAAGATTAATGAGAAAGGAAAAAGAAAAGAGAAGAGTTTAGCAAACAGAAGTTCAAGTGTTGTGTGTGTGTGTGTGTGTGTGTGTGTGTGTGTGTGTGTGTTGTGTGTGTGTGTGTGTGTGCTGTGGGTGGCGGCACACACGCAAATCCATCGATACAGGTGTCTGGAAAGGCAGACAACACACCTGCTACCCCAGCACTCCATTCTCTGCCTCATAACTCGCAGTGTGTCTGTCAACCAGTATCTGCATGATGGAAACGACATGCTAACAACTGCAACACACTCAAAACCATGTGATGAGAAAGTTATGCTCATGGTCTGATTACACCAGGCAAAATAGGCAAAATTGATTAGCAAAGAATACACGAACCAAATCAGAACAGAATGAAAATCCTCCATACCCTACCACCCAAAACAACAACAACAACAACAACCACAAAACCAACAAAAGAAAAAACGAATCTGTATTCTTCATTGACTAGAGTCATTTATTGCATCAGATCTCTCTCTCTCTCTCTCTCTCTCTCTCTCTCTCTCTCTCTCTCCTCTCTCTCTCTCTCTCTCTCTCTCTCTCTCTCTCTCTCTCTCTCTCTCTCTCTCTCTCTCTCTGTGACACACAGGCACATTCTAGTGCCAATGCATGGACAAGCACACAAACACACACGGGAAAAGGAAAACAACAACAAAGTGAACATTTTCAGTCAAAGGAACTATAGTACTACAATTAGTAAGGGCAATCTAAGAATTGACGAAAATGTTTCATTCATGAAAATGTTTAACGCATATGTAAGTAACTATAAGAACTTAACAGCTCTGGAAGATCAATTCTTTTTATTGAATCTTTGATAAGTCATTTTCAAAATGGTTGAGAAGTTGGTACTTGCACCTGTTTTTCTTCCACTACTTTTTCCTCAGTAACACTTTGTGGTCAAGAGGGGAATTGCATCTCTTGTAGATCCAAGTGTAGGCCATATTTTTTTTTCCAACTTCTGTTGCCTGTGCGTGCACTTAAAGTGTATTGCAATGTTTGGGTTATTATCCAGCTAAGAGACTAGACCTCTAAGACTGCATCCTTTAATAGGATCCCCAAACTTAAGGCACAAAGATTCATTAGGTGCTTATTTTCTCCTATTAGTTATTTTCAATATATATTCTAAGCATATGTTCTTTCTCTTTTTATTATCGTCTTTTTGATGGCAGCTTCAAAAGGCCACAGGAATATCAAATATTCCTTTGACTTGCTTGAAAAGGTTTAACCACAGCAGGTGGAGTTCCGATCCCCGCGAGGACCTCTGATGAGGGCTCATCCGGTTCATCAATTGGCGTCCAGATATATCTATATCATGCAAATTATATTTCTGTTTTGAACATGTTTATGAATCTTTGTACAGGGATGGGATACTTGTTGGTCGATTGCTTTCCCCAAGCTAAGGTTAAGCAGCATCCAGCGTGGTTACCAATCGGATGGGTGCCCGTTTGCGCGCCTTAGTTTCAGTACAGTCCCCTAGTTAACCCAGCTGTAAGATGGGTATCTGCCCTCTTTAAGGTTAGGGAAGGTAAACCAGCCAGGGGGAAGAGATGAGCGCTGCCCTCAATAATTAGCTGGCTCCTAGAGAAGCTAAGGTTTCTGATGCCTTGCTCCTCTACGACATATAGGTTATGGGACACCTTTTCCTTTAAATGAAGTCTTGTATCAAAATTATTACTTCACTGCTTTTGATGCAGTCTCTCTGATTAGATGATTAGTATTTGAAACACTCTTTACCATGAACAATGTAGGCTTCCATAAAAAATAACGTCCTCGAAGTTCTTGTGTGTGTGTGTGTTTATGTGTGTGACCACTCCAAAGATTTTTTCTCTTTTTTGTTTAGAACAAAAGCAATATAAAAAACAGACACAGTAAAATAAGCTTATCAAATAAAACAAAAGCCTATAAAACCAACAACAACAACAACAACAACCACGAAAATGAGCCATTGTCCTAGGATATAAAATAATCTGAAGAAAGATCCCTATTTACCAAATTTGCTACGAGACACTAAAACATTGCTGCAGGCGCTGGAACCGTTCCATGCATAGCAAACAATTTCCCCAATAAACAACGGAGAAGGAAGCCTCTTGCATAGAAAGCAACAACAACCACCCCCCTCCCCCCGAAACAACGCAGCAACAACAATAACAGCAACAAAACCCCTCGCATTTCATACAAATCAGACAGGCTCAGAGTCATCAGCAAAATGTTATCGTAAATATTACACGATCTGGGTTTTTAGGGTTTGTTTGTTTTTTGTTTGTTTGTTTTTTGTTTGTCATTGTTGTTGTTTTCTTCATTCCTCGGCTAGAGCTCCAAGATTCACCAATGTCAAGTCAAGTCAAGTCAAGTCAAAGACACTTTAGTGAACCCTGAAGGGCAATTACAATGGTGACATTTTGCCTACCCGACCGTTTTTGCCCACTTCGTCGGTAGCTCCATTTTAACCTCGGGGATGTATAGGGTATGTTCGTGTATCCCTAACCCACCAAACGCTGACACGAATTACAGAATCTTGAACGTGCATATTCATTGATCTTCTGCATGTAAATATACATGAAGGAAATCAAGGCACTGACAGGTCTGCATCTGGGAGATTGTATTGTACAAACCTTGGTGTAATCGTCTGTGTATCTATCTTTCGTAGACAGGGAGACTTCATTCAACATAGGCGACTGTGTTGAAAAACAGTCTGCTATTTTGACACGCCTGCGCGTTGTTTTGGCGCATGACCAGTAAACAAGGGGTCCAGATTGACACTGCATTAGCTGCTTAATTGAGCGTGACATAATCCTGTCAGGACATGATTTGATTAACTCTCATTGACAGCTTTATCATGGCTCCATTCTGTTTGCTGCCCCTATCATTCCCTTTGCTTCTATCTTTACCATGACCTCTCTGCTCTCTGTGTTTCTCTGTCTCTGTCGTTGGCATTGTCTGTCTGTCTCTGTCTTCTGTCTTCTGTCTGTCTGTCTGTCTCTGTCTGTCTGTCTCGTCTCTCTCTCTTCTCTGTCTCTCTTCGTCTTCGTCTTCTTCTCTTCTCTCTGTCTCTCTCTGTCTCTCTCTCTCTCTCTCTCTCTCTCTCTCTCTCTCTCTCTCTCTCTCTCTCTCTCTCTTCTCTCTCTGCTGTCTAAATAAGCACAATGTTTTTTTTCTTCATCATTTGAATTAATATGCCACACCTTTTCGGAATTTTTTTAAATTTTATTTTAATTCACACAATTTGAAAGGGGTATTGGTTTAAAGTCAGAAAGTTAGTGTAAGTGTTTTGATATAAATCATTATCTGGCTAGGTTTTTTTATTTATGCAATTGATTGATTGATGATTGATTCATTCATTCATTATATCTCTCTCATGATTATTGATTCTTCTATCTACCTTACCATCCTTTTCTACAATTCTTATATATATATTATATTCTATATGTATATTATATACTCATACATATACCATATTATATCTAATATATATATATATATATATATATAAATTCTGATGAACTTTTTGATGAGCTGGCATGAAATGGAAGGTGTTGGTCAAGGCCAGTGGACAGCAGACCTCCTGCAGAGTTACAAGGCACAGGTAAACATCAGGCACCACGCCTTCTGCCCAATGATTATCAGGCAACGAGAAGAAGAAAGAAGACACTTTCTGAGTGTGCTTTTCTTGTAGTGTATTCATATTATGAGCGTAGTTACCAACAGGAAAGAAAAAATTATGGAAGAGACAGACTATTACTGTTGCTGTTTGTGTGTGTGTGTGTGGTACGTAATTAGTAGCGTAGAAAGAAACAGTGTGTGTGTGTGGTGCGTGCGTGCGTGCTGTGGTGGTGTGTGTGTGTGTGTGTGTGTGTGTGTGTGTGTGTGTGTGTGTGTGTGTTGTTGTTGTGTGTGTGTGTGTGTTGTGTGTGTTGTGTGTGTAGGTGAGTGGGTGGCTGGTTGGGGGAGGCGACTGGGTGGGAGTGTGCAGAAAATATGTGATATAAATAATATAGATGGGTAGAAAAAGGAAACGAAAATTTGAGGTTAAATTCAAGAAAACAAAGAACAAAGAAAGAAAAATAAGAAAAGAGAGTCTCATGAAAAAGGCGAAGATAGAGAAAATTACCCCACTCTCCCTAAAAAAATCCCTAGAAAAAAACAAACCAAGACAAATAGGCTAAAAATGAAAGACAAATAAACAAAGAAGAACCCGAAAATAGAGTTGAAAAAACACACGGGAAAACAAAGCTGCAAAGATCTCACGGACGAAAAATCTAATTTAATTAAAGCAATCTTGTTCCAAAACACAGAAAAGAATAATAAGCCAAAGAAAATTATTTCTGAATTAATCATGTACAATATAGCGACCAAAAACTATGCAGCAAAGAACGAAATCGAGACAAAAAAGAAATGTGCACTGAAAGTATGGGAAAAACAAAAAATCAACGCGAGAGAGACACAGACAGACAGACAGACAGACAGACAGACAGACGGACAGAGACAAAGAGAGAGAGGAGACAGATATAGAGACAGAGAGACACGCACAGAGACAAAGAGAGAGAGAGAGAGAAGAGACAGAGACGGATAGACAGAAAGACAGACAGACACAGACAGACGGACGGAAGACGAACAGACAGACAGACAGACAGACAGACAGACAGAACCACACACACAGACACACACACACACACACACGACACACACACACACACACACACACACACACACCACACACACACACACACACACACACACACACACACACACAGAGTAGATGGAAACACGAAACAAAAAGCAACCCCTGCAGAGAAAAAAACAGACACAGACAAACAGACAGATAGAGACTGATAGAGAACACACAACAGAAACTCCAAAACACGCAAAAACAGACAAAGAGAATACCATAGATGCAGCACACAGAACTCATAGAAAGACTGACAAATCAGCCCATGTGGCTACACATGAACACTGACGCCAGTTTAGGCCTACAGTGGCCACCATGGAACCCCGAAGTCTATGCAGTCTATGCATAGCCCCGAGAGTTCACCTTCAACAGCAATCGCCTTTAATGAATATTCATAGCCTTTCTGGATTGTCCAGCTCATTCCGCGAGTGGCAACTTGCCGAAGGAGTCTGAGAAAATAGTAAGATACAATCAGAACGCTCTCGGGCGAAGCGGTAGTGGAGATAGCACCAACTGAAACTGGTTAGCACCAACTGAAACTGGTTAGCACAAACTGAAACTGGTTAGCACCAACTGAAAGCTCTGCAGGGTCCGCAAGAAGAATGAAGGTAATTATGTGGCTGGCAGTGTCTAAGAAATTGATGAGTAGATGGATAAACAAACAAATGAAAAATAAAGAAACGAGAAGAGAAAAAGCTGAAAAAAGAAAAAAAGAAAAAAGAAAAGAACGAAAGAAAAGATAAACATGAGAGAATGTACCATGCACTGCTTCGCACTATTTCTCAATAAAGTAAAACAAAGAAAGAAGAAAGCAAAAAGAAAGAAAAAGAAAAGAAAAGAAAAGAAAAGAAAAGAAGAAAGAAAAAAGACTGTTTTAAAGTATCCTGCCATATAGGCAGCCATACTCCAACTTCAGAGGATAATTTTTCTCCTTTAATAGGAGAGTGCAGGCCGTTATGTTAAGAGCTTGTGTTAGCCAAAGGCAATCCAACACAACATTTTACCACATAACAATAGTATAGGTAGGCCTTGGTGATTAGCTGACATAAAAAACTGACACAGCTTTTGGACTGGGACAGAAGCTGCGTCTTAACCCTAGCATTCCTCTGTTCATTTTGTTTGTTATAAAGCAGGTACATCACTTTCATTGCTGAGCATTCTTTGTGCCCATAGCACTCTGACTGTTTTGCCTGAAGTCATAACTTACTATGCGGTCTAGGCCATGTCAACCCTCCCTGCTAACATAGCTGGGCCATAAATTGTAGGGAATGTTACATACATGTTTCAACTTCCACATAATTATGTGCATAACATAATTTATGCAGGATTCACACTTGCAGGCATGCACATAAACATGACCTGGGAAATTCCTTTTTAAAGTTCTCTTACCCAAATCTTCATTGGTGCCCCCACGGTTCATGCCGGGATTACGGGATAAATGAAGGTGAAGGTGAAGACTGTAATTCATATTTGTCACGCTAAAATATGACATATTTGTATGTTTTATGATTTAAAGTGTGGATCAGAGGTCTCTTGGAGCTAAAGCACCTGCCCAGAAAGCGAGAAGTTTCTTTATTCTTCTTGGTGAAGAAGGGAAGGCAAGTGAAGGGGGGTTTAGGTTATTATGACTTTAAACTGTTTATCTTATTATTGTGGTATGGCAAAAAGGTTAAGGTGTCCATAACCTATGTGTCGTAGGGGAAGCAAGGCGTCAAAGACCTCAGCTTCTCTAGGGGCCAGCGTATTGAGGGCAGTGCCATCTCCTCTCCCTCGCTGCTTTACCTTCCCTGACCCTAAAGAGGGCAGGAACCCATTTACAGCTGGGTAAACTGGGGGACTATATGAAACCTAGGCGTGCAAACGGCCACCCATCTACTAATGGTAACCACGCTCGATGCTGCTTAAACTTAGCTGAGGCAAAGCGAGTGAACTGACCACTGAGCTATCCCATCCCCTATTGTGGTATGCAATTTAAAAAGGTGGTTAAATTGGGCAATGTTTGAAAACACACCCCACCCACATCATTTTACACACATAATCTCTCTCTCTCTCTCTCTCTCTCTCTCTCTCTCTCTCTCTCTCTCTCTCTCTCTCTCTCTCTCTCTCTCTCTCTCTCTCTCTCCGTTGTCCACTAAGCTAGCAGACAACTTTACTGTTTTTTGTTATGGGCGGGGATAAGATAAACCATGTTTTGATGTCCTTCCCCTGCTGCATTGTCGTAAAACTAGTTCTATTTTGTTACAAACATTTTTCTTCAAATAAGTTTATTTCAGCCTAGGCATCTTATTTTCCAGATGGGGAATGGCTTATATGGAATATTCCGCACACAATGATCTTCCCGTGATGATTATTTTTATACTGAGAGAGACTGTAGCCAAGTGAATTGAACACCCCCCCCCCCTTTTCTTTCGTGTTTCAAAGATGACATTTTAGGGGGGACAATTGCCTGAACTTTTTCCCCCTTTTGTTTTTTTTGGCGGGGGGAGGGGGGATTAAGAGGGGGGAGCGTGGGGTGGAGTATGGGAGGAGAGGATAGGGAGAAAATGTGGCGGGCAAAGTGTGAAGCCCTTGTGATGATGACTACATTGTGTATTGCGGGAAAACCCAGGCTAACTGGGGCCATCAGGCCTGACACGTGTTATGACAGGAGCTGTCCGCTTAATTAAATAAGCATCCACGGGATGGCAGGCCCCTATATTGTGCTGTATTGGGTTGTGGTGTGTTGTATTGTGTTGTGTTGTGTTGTGCTGTAATGTGTTTTGTTGTGTTATGTAATGTTGTATTCTACAGCTTGATACCGCACTATATTCAAATCACAGTGAAGAGTACTGTACTGTGTTGTGTGCTGCACTGTGTTGCATTGCATGGAATGTGTTGGGTTCTACATTCTTCTTCTTTGCACTGTCAGAATGTACTCTAAAACATGTTAATGCAAGATCTTGCCATGTACTTAATTGTACAGCAAGCAATTCGTGCCGGTAGGAACAGATGACATTAAAAAAAATGTACGCACACAGGTGTCGTGTTTAGACACCATTCCCGAAGCTGGAATGCGCTAACGTAATGGTGGGTAAAAATGGTCTAATACGCAAAATCTCACATTGGTAAACCTCAGAGCTGTAGCCGAGGAACAACAAAAAAATCACCCCCTCAAAACAAAACAACAACAACAAAGAAAAAAGCAAACAAAACTTTAGGGTATCAGGCAGTGGGTTCAGACCTTGGGTTTGTCAACGGACAATGCACTGACAGCAGCGAAGTGGCCCAAGTTAAAAGCCTGTGACAGGGAGAAGCTTCCAGCGTCTGGAAAAGACATAGGCAACAGCTCGGGTATAATGTCATAAGTTTGGGGGGTTTTTGCGATGAAGGGGCTGAGCCCTCAGTGTAGTGTGGTGCTTTCACAGGTCAACGACTTATTTTTTGTGGCCACTAGGTCAAATAAAGCACACTACACAGCAGACGTGGTGGGAAAGTAAATGGGGAATATCTTCTGTGTTGAGAATACCCTTTGACAAGCAGACATTCAAAGTCAGCTTTTGCATTGGTTAAACCCACATAACGTCATACAGAAAAACAAATTTCGGTCCTCAGTTACAACTCTGAGGTTCACCAATGTTGAGATGTTTTGCATGTGCGATCAATTTAGCCGTATTCCGACTTCGGGGTTACAATTTGGAACTGAACCTGAACATTCCAGTTTTGCCAGGCACCTTCCTCCTCTTTCCGATTTTCAACTGTTGTGGGTTTTTTGACCTGCACAAGTCTGTAAGCATACAGGTCTGACTGTTTTAGAGTCTCCTCCGAAGGATTTGACACACAGTCCGATTATCCTGTCAAACTAGGAAAACAGGGTAAGGCCAGAAATCCAAACCCAGAACCTCGGGATTTTTTTGTTAGGTGGTGAACATCTAAATCGTCCTGCAACTACGATCATTCTTAGATTAACAGTTTTAATTAATGCAATGTGGTTCTGGGCACGTTATCCAAGTCTTTGATCGAAGTATTATTACGATTCTCATTTACTAATTAACCAAGTTTTGTTAACTTACTGACGTATGCCTCAACAAGTCGCCTGCGTCACTAACCAGCAAAGCGTGAAGTGAGGATTGTCATCATCCATGACCAGTTTCTGATTGGGATCATAATCTCCTTTAATTAAAGGGAAACAAAATTCTCTACAAGTCAGTCAAAGATACAACCACAGAGAATTGGGGGTGAATGCTCGGCCGTTAAGTTATTAAGCTGGGAGAATTATTTAGCAACTTTCCGTTTGCCTTGAGACCTCTTTAGCATTAGCTACGACAGTGGACGGTTGAAAACTTATTAAGATTTTCTGAAGGATTTTGTGGCGGATGAATTATTTGACTTTCATCGGCTGTGAGAAATTCACTCCAAACTAGTGCTACCTTGAAACTGACTAATGTAATGCTTGTTATATACATGATCCATATTGATCGATTTCAATATGTATATTGTGGCTCATCTTTCCGCTTGCTCTTGGCGCTTTTTTTGAATGTTTTTTAGGTTTTTGATTATCTATTTCACTGACAATTTGTCTTTTTGTCTTTCTACCCGTTTATTTTGTTTTGTCTCTGTTAGTCTCTGTTTCTGTCTAACTGTTATGTCCGTTTGTCTGTATGTATGTCTCTCTGTCTGTTTCTGTCTGTCTGTATGTACCTTTTTCTCTGTCTCTCCCTATCTCTTTTTCACAGCCACCACTATCACCAGCAACAGAACCTAAATGAACACGAAAAAAAGTTTTAAAATCACCACCGTTCCAGTCTCTCTACCACTTTCGCCATCCCCCGCACCAGAAAAAGGACACAAAGTTAATACAGCAAAAAAGACAGAAAGAAAGGAAGGAAGGAAGAAAGTAAAGAAAGATAACCACGACCACCACCATGAATGAAGAAAAGTAAAAGGGTAAACGTGTCCCATAACCATGTTATGGTCGTAGGAGAGCGAGGCACCCAGAGACCCAGATTCTGTAGGGCCAGCGTATTGAAAGCAAGCGCCCATCTCCTCTCCTCGTTGCTTTACCTTCTATGATCTTGAGAAGGTAGGTACTCATTTACAGCTAGCTGGGTGAACTGGGAGACTTTACTGAAGCCAAGGCGCGCAAACGGTCACACTTTCCACTTGGAAATCACACTCAATGGCTGGGCAATGGGGGGAAGCGAATGCTTTGACATCGGAGCCATCCTGCCCCCTCCCTGGGTCTACCTGGAAAATTGTGACAACCCTCTCCCCGCACGCACGCACACACACACACACACACACACACACACACACACACACACACACACACACTCACACACACACACACACACACACACTTTCCTCAATTCACAAAACGATACAGAGATTTAAATCTACGATGTTCGACTTACGGACACAAAGAGATCTTAACAAGATACAGTAAACTATTTTTCATTCAGTTGCAGAGTGTTAGTTAAAAAAAAATCCTGTAACTGATTCAAACTTTTTTTTCAATATACACAGGAGGGGGGGGGAGCAGTCGAAAACGTGATCCGAACTACAAATGTCTACCGGTTTTGTGGTACGTGTATCGCATTCAGAAACAGGGATAGACAGGACAGGGTCGGGTTCACTGGGTCAAAGCAGCTACATCAGGACATAGGGATTATGATAATCTGTCACTGCTGGCTTTATTACCTTCCGACCGTTCTGAGGACGGCCGTCTCTCTCTGTCTGTCTGTCTGTCTGTCTGTCTGTCTGTCTGTCTGTCTGTCTGTCTGTCTGTCTGTCTCTCTCTCTCTCTCTCTCTCTCTCTCTCTCTCTCTCTCTCTCTATATATATATATATATATATATTATATATAGAGAGAGAGAGGAGAGAGAGAGAGGGGGGGGGGGAGGGAGAGACAGAATTGTTGCGTATTTGAAGAAGGTAAGTACTATAACATAAGAAAGACGAGCCCAGGATTTTTATTATCCCTCATGCCAACTTCAAGTGCAGGCCTGCCAGTGCAGTACATCCCTTTGTGTATATAATTATACACATGCAGAAGATCAGATATGCGCGTTACAGATCCTGTAATTCATGTCAGATTCGGTGGATTGCAGAAACACGAACATTCCCAGCATACATCCTCGACGTCAGCATGCAGCTACCTTCACGGTGTGCAAAAACGGTTGTATTGGCATCATCATTACCACTAGTAAACCTTGGAGCTCTAGCCGAACCCTCCCCCCCCCTATTATATATATATATATATATATATATATATATATATATATATATATATATATATATATATATATATATATATATATTTACATATATATTATTATATATATATATATTATTATATCCTTTACTTTCACCTGTCCTGTAGTCCCGCGGACCGTGGGGGCACCACTGAAGATTTTGCAACCAGCTTCCTCCACTCCCCACGGTCCTCCGCCCTCCGTACGCACGTAACGTCTGTGACATAAAGTAAGTTGTGGTCTTATTCATTACGTGACCACAAACAGTACCTACTTGAATAGCTGGGAGTCCGCCGCCAAGATCGTCCGAGTGAAACTTTTAGTTCCCTATGGGTAACCCGCTACTGGGCGAACCAACCTGCTACTAAACCTTCCCTACGTAGCACCCGCTACTGGCTTACAGAAGCATACAAATGTGCACAGTGTACATACACAGGGACAGAGGGGTTCTCTCCTTTAACGTAGGGACAGTGTTATTAAATAAGAACAAATGTGTCAAAGATAGCAGTGTATTGAAAGCAATGTAAAGAATCATGTCTTGTTCGCTTGCTTTGGTTTTGTTTGAGTGTTAATTTGTTTTAGTCGTTGGTAATACTTTAGTCTCTTTGTCCAATGAGTCCTCTTCTTGTTTGCTTCGTTGTTGTTCTTCATGTAGTAATTTGTGTTAATGAATGTCATCATTGTTGTTTTTTTTGCTTTGTTCCTCTTTGGTCCGTAAACCTTATTAATTTGGGTGGTCGTGTGTTTTTCTTGCAGAGAAAATTGAATGAGTGCGCCATTATGTCTGATGCAAGAGTTTTCTTTCACAGGATCAGTGTCGGTGGTAAGTGTTAATGCCAACACTAGGCGGTAACCTATTACTCCACACAAAATCATCAATGGCAGACCGAAAAATTATTCATGAAGGCAATATTCTGGAACCTAACCTCTCGCTCTGATGTTAGTTAGCATTACAGAAATAATCTGAAACAGAATAATTGAATAGAAAATCCACTTGTGCACGTGCACACATATGTATCATATACATGTTATGCAGGCCGCACAGGCATAATTATGCTCGTATGGAAGCATGCGTACATATTCACACGTACTAATGCACGCGCGCGCACACACAGCAAGCACTCACAAAAAAATACATTCACGCGCGCGCGCGCGCACATACACACACACACAAATATCCACGCACGCAGTCAATACACACACAGAAACACACACCAACACACGCACGCACGCATGCACACACGACGCACGCACCACACACAAACACACACACACACACAAAACCACCACTACTACCACCACCACTCTCCAACCACACCTGTGTAACACACACACATACACACACACATATGCACACACACAGGCACACACACACGCACGCATGCACACACATACCACACTGCTACCCAACCAATACCAACCTTTATCATTATCATGGCTCGCACCCTCATCTCACACACCCTCACACACACACACACACACACACACACACACACACACACACACACACACACACACACACAGACAGAGGCACCACACACATACACACACACATACACACACATACACACACATGCCACACACACACACACACACCCGCTACCACCAATACCACCATTATCACTACATGGCTTGCACCCACCTCTCACAAACCCTACACACACACACACACACACACACACACACACACACACACACACACACACACACACACACACACAAGTAGCACACATACACACACAGACACACACACATTCACAGAGGCACCACACACATACACAGAGCACACACACACACACACACACACACACACAGGCACATACATACACACACATGCGCGCGCGCGCACGCGCGTACACACGTACAAACCACCAGCCACTGACCGCTCAGCGCCAAGAGAGCAGACCTTAGAGTGACTCATCTCCTGGTCCCTTCAGACAGGGGGACAATGCACCAAACAATGCACAGGCAGACAGGAAAAGCTGTAGCAAAACACTTAACCTGACGCCTCAAGGCTACGCTGGACTCCTGTCTCTCTCTGTGTCTCTGTCTGGATCTCTCTGTCTCCTCTGTCTCTGTCTCTCTGTCTGTATGTCTGTCTGTCTCTGTCTCTCTCTGTCTCTGCTTTCTCTGTCTGTCTGTCTCTGTCTCTCTGTCTCTGTCTCTCTCGTCTGTCTCGTCTGTCTGTCTGTCGTCTGTCTGTCTGTCTGTCTGTCTTCTGTCTGTCTGTCTGTCTGTCTGTCTGTCTGTCTCTCTCTCTCTCTCTCTCTCTCTCTCTCTCTCTCTCTCTCTCTCTCTCTCTCCACACACCACACACACACATCACACACACACACACACACCACACACACACACACATCACACCACAACACTTACCCTGTTGAGACGCAGACACTACACCCAAAAATCCCCAAGAAATAATGAGGCATCAACAATCAGTTTCTTGCACGGCAAAGTGCCAAACAGAGTTATCAGACTGACATCCAGGAGTCATTATAAAGCTAATAACCAGACTGATAAAGCGAAAAACATCCGCCATGTCATTATCCTGATGGAAAATATCCAACAACATCAGTAACAAGAGCAGGAGATTGAAAGGTAAATTTGAAGGACAAATTGATGAAAATTGTCTATGTTTCTGATAGATAGGTGACAAGGAAAGCTGAAGGTATTGCTGAAATTGTTTATTGTTTTGATAGGTGAAAATTGCATTGACGACAGTTTGAAGCTGTTTATTTCTTAGAAATAAGTGAAAGTGAAACTGAAGGACAAATTGGAATTATTTGTTTCTAATAATTGGGTGAAAATGATTCTGAAGGACATATTGACATTGTTTATTGTTGATAACCAGGTGAAAGTGAAATTGACAGACAAATAAAAAAAATGTCTATTCCTGACAGATAGGTGAAAATTACAGCGAAAGACAATTTGAAGTTGTTTATTTTTAATAAAAAGGTGAAAAGGAAACTGAAGCACAGTTGGAAATTGTTTATTTCTGATAACATCAAAGGTAAAAAATCTTATTTACAAAGAGGATACAACTTTTTTTGTTGTCATATTCCTATACACCTTGAAAACTGCACTTTTAAATCATACAGACCAAGACTAGATGTTGAAAACTATATCAGACAAATCAATATTGAAATATGTCAATATGTTTGACTCCACAACCTTCTGAACTGATTGATATGCTCCGTAGTGTGTCTGTCTATAGCTGTTTCATGTATGGTCATGCCATACTATTTGCTATCTGTAATGGACCAGTCTGTGTTTAAACACTTTACACTAAACCTGTACTTCCGTCTACCTTGCTATTGCCCCTCACACAAAGTAAGAACCATGTGCACATTAAATGTCCAAATATGTAACACCTTGTGAAATTTTTTTTCTTTATAAGCCGTTTAAAAAAAACTTTTTTTTACGCTTTATACGCAAAGAATGGATGAAAGAATAAATTGATCTTTATTTTTCAAGTGTTACAGCTGAGTATTTACATTACTGTTTTTTCATCTGGACCTTTTCCTGATTAAGGAGATATAAATTGACATTAGGAAAATTTAAATAATAAAAACCTAAGTTTTAAATGCAATAACGATAATGTTCCAGAATGAGAGAGCGAAGAGGAGAGAGAGGAGAGAGAGATGGAGATAGAGAGAGAGAGAGAGAGAGAGAGAGAGAGAGAGAGACAGACGACAGACAGACAGACAGACAGACAGACAGACACAGACACAGACACAGACACACACACACACACACACACACACACACACACACACACACACACCCACACAGACCCACAGACACACAGAGACAGAGACACAGAGAGAGAGAGAGGGGGATGTTGCTCTCTGTTCAAACACCTGATGCATTTTCCTCCACCGATAGATAGGCGAGGAAAGAAGGAACAAGGAAGACCAAGCGAGGAAGAATCCTGTTGGATGATATTACTGAGAATTATCAGGGCTGTTTGCTTCTTCTCACCTTGCGGTGTGTATTGCAAACTGTCTTCTGAATTTCCTCTTGTTATGCGTTTGTCACGCACAAGATAAGGAAGCTTTTAAAACATTGCCTTTTATCAACCTCCTTGTGTGTGTGTGTGTGTGTGTGTGTGTGTGTGTGTGTGTGTGTGTGTGTGTGTGTGTGTGTGTGTGTGTGTGTGTGTGTGTTGTGTGTGTGTAATGTGTGTGTGTGTGTGTGTGTGTGTGTGTGTGTGTGTGTGTGTGTGTGTGTGGTGTTGTGTATGTGTGTGTGTGTGTGATTGTGTGTGTGATGGTTGTGTGTGTGTGTGATGTGTGTGTGTGAACTGTGTGTGTGTGATTGTTGTGTTTGTGTTGTGTGTGTGGTGGTGTGCGTGCGTGCGTGTTGTGTGTGTTTACTGTACGTTAAACACTCCAGAAAGCGTGCGCGTTAACTGTCTCTGCATGTCTATATCTGTTTGCCTGCGTGTCGTCTGTCTGTCTGTCTGTCTGTCTGTCTCTACTTCTCTCTCTTTCTTACCCCTCCTCCTCCTCCTCTCCCTCCCTTTTGGTTCTGTCTCTGAATATCTGTAGTTCTCTATTACTCTGTATGAGTGCGCAAGCGTGTATGTATGTGTGTGTGCGCGTGTGTGCTTGCGTGCGTGCTTGTGTTCTTATGTGTGTATGTGTGTGTATGAGAGAGAGACAGACAGACACAGGCAAAGACAGAGAGAGAGAGACAGAGACAGAGACAAAAGAAGAGAGACAGACAGACAGACAGACAGACAGCAACAGAAAGAACAGAATAGCAAAATGTAATTTCATAAACAGCCTGAGTTCTGTGTGAAAAAAAGACGACACTACAGAACCGATCCATGTGGAACACCAAGCTATAATGCAAAACCAACAACGATTACACACACAGTGACATTCTGAAGAAACAATAGATGCAGGGCTGATAAGAGAGCGTTATAAATCTACCCACAGACTAACAGAAGGTTGATGCCCTGCAGTAGAATCCCTGGTTATATATCAAAGGCCCCCAATAAATCAAGCAGAGAAATAATGCGTAAGATTATTGTCACTCATCGCTATCATGCAGCGGACTGATATCCTTAGGGATTTTCTATAAAGTTTATTGTGTATTGTAAGCAAACAAAGACAAAAATCATGACTACTTTGTTGTTTGTCTTCCTTTCCGACCACTTAAATAAGCATTGCTAGTTAATAAACAAATAACAGCCATACAAACATGATGGGCAAAGACAGACAGAACACCACACTAGAAGGAAAACCTGGAAAAACCCAGAAATATGAATGGAAGAAGGAGAGGGCCGTGAAAGCGATGGTTTCGAAGCTTGGAAGATTCCAGATTTGCATCGCATCTGTGTGTCTCTGTGTCCTGTGTCTGCTCCCTCGCCCCCCTCTCCTCCTCTCTCTCTCTCTCTCTCTCTCTCTCTCTCTCTCTCTCCTCTTCTCTCTCTCCTCTCTCCTCTCTCTTCTCTCTCTCTCTCTCTCTCTCTCTCTCTGCTCTCTGTCTGTCTGTCTGTCTGTCTGTGTCTGTCGGTCTGTCTGTCTGCTTTAAACACATCACGTGTGTTGTCAAGAACTTATCAGGCGGAGCGTAGGCAGGAAAGGGGATATTTGTTACGTCAATTACAGAGTTCCTGGCACACTGATGCCACATTGTTTAACATGCCTGTCCCTGTCCTTGCCCCCCCCCCCCCCTTCCTCGCTTCGGCCCCTCCCCCCCTCCCACACACACACACATCAGATGGTGGCCACACACTTTTCTCAGCTCGCGCCACAATGAACAGTTAGTTACGCAAAGCGTCAAGCAGTCTCAATAGATAAAAAAAGTAGTTCAATGACACAATGTCTCTGCTAAATTTGACTTGATGACAAGTTCGAAGAAAGTGGTGTGTGTGTGTGTGTGTGTGGTGGGGTGTGTGTGTGTGTGTGTGTGTGTGTGTGTGTGTGTGTGTTGTGTGTGTGTGTTGTGGCGTGGTATGACGGATGGGGGTAGGGGGCAGAGGACGAGATAGCGTTGCGGTTAGAGCGCTATGCTCGTGATCTGAGGGCCCAAATTCGAATTCACTACTGAGGGGGGCCATTTGAAAGGAGTTTTTTTTCCCGGAATTAACATCAGTACCCATTCCACTCCCCTAGAAGTCCTGTGGGAAGATTAAAAACCTAGGTCCTGTGTGCAAACGCTTGCAGAACATCTTGCACACACATCAAAACCCGTATACCTATTGGAAAAGTAGGTGATTTTGTGCCTGTAAAACGGACTATAAAAAAAAAACAATCCAACTAAAACGCAAGCACAGTGGCGTGGTGTTTAAACACTATCCGAAGAAGGATATGGCTACCTTCATGGTGGGCAAAAATGGTCATACACAAAAATCTCTCTATTAGTGAATCTCAAAGCTTAAACCGAGAAAAAAAGACAAAAAAAAACCCAAACACACACAAAAAACAATTTGTGTGTTAATCCTCTAGCAGCCTATCTCTATCTGCCTTTAGTTGAAAAATAGGCCAGCTATGGCAGGCCAGGTGGCAGGTATTATGCCTAAGATACCTAACATGCAATATCCAAACAGAAGAGTGCAGGTTTTGCTATGTTTAACTTATCCAAGACACTTTTCCTGAAAGTTTCAATGCCGTGACACATTGAACTCCTGGTGGAGTTAAGATCGAATGTCGAATTATATGATTTTATGTGGTGACATAGTCCACGTATATTATGGATAATTCACAATAAAGCTTTACACAGCGTAGGGAGCAGGTACAAAATAAGCTTACGTACTCATCTAAAAACATACAACACAAAACATTTTTTTCGGAATAATGTGTTATGCTTTAGTAAGGAGCCAGTCTTCTACGGGAATGTGTTTGACTACAAGTATGATCATAGTATGTTGGTTCTGAGTTGTACCTTTGCATTGCAGCCTAAAGATGCCAGCCTTGGATCGCTTCAGGGGTGCCCTGCCTCATCTCCACCTCACTGGTAACACAGTTTTCCCATACGCCTTCTTCTGCTGTTCTTTTGTAACACAAAGAGAGAGAGAGAGAGAGAGAGAGAGAGAGAGAGAGAGAGAGAGAGAGAGAGAGAGAGAGAGAGAGAGAGAGAGAGAGAGAGAGAGAGAGAGAGAGAGAGAGAGAGAGATGAACAATAACAAAAATACTATTTTTTAAGCTAGCCACACTTATACCAATCATTATTTTGTGTGCACAATAATCATTGGGATAAAATGTACATTGCATCAAACACTTGATATGGTAACCACACAAACCGATAGAAGAAAAAGAAGAAGAATGAAGAAGGAGAAAAAGGAGAAGTAGTAGTAGTAGTAGTATAGTAGTAGTAGTAGTAAGTAGTAGTAGTAGTAGTAGTTAGTAGTAGTAGTAGAAGAAGAAGAAGAAGAAGAAGAAGAAGAAGAAGAAGAAGAAGAGAAGAAGAAGAAGAAGAAGAAGAAGAAGAAGAAGAAGAAGAAAACAACAACAACAACAACAACAACAAGAACAAAAAGAACATAAAGAACAAAAAGAACATAAAGAACAAGAACAAGAAGAAAGAAAGAAAGAAAGAAAGAAAAGAAAAGAAAAGAAAAGAAAAGAAAAGAAAAGAAAAAAGAAGAACAAAACAACGAAGACAACGAAGACGACTAAAAAGAAGAACATCAATTTCAGGCACAGAAACTAGGCCATCAAACGGCGGGATATCTCTCTTTGTTTTGACACACTGCCAGATTTCTACAACTGCTCCGGCAAAACAACTCCAGGAATGTTAAAGACTTGAAAAGACTTTCTCAATTAGAATCACAGGATGTAGCTGACTTCGTCAAGTGGAAAAGAAGTATGCAAGCAGGTGCAAAATGCAAGGTGCACAAGTATATAGGACACGAGTTGAGGTTTTTTGTTGTTAGTTTGGTTTTCCTGCTTCTAGTATAATTTTTTTTTTGAATTTTCGAAGTTTTCCAACCCCAGGAGGTACCACTATTAGCGGAATATTTTTTTTTTTGGTATTGTTGTTGTTCGTGCTGTGCTGTTGTTGTTGTTTTTGCTGTTGTTGTTTGGAGTTTCTTGGCTTAAACTTGATTGATTTACAATCTTTATGTCCAAGGTTGACATACAAGCATTAGCATACACTTTTTAAAATCTGACCTTTGCCCTGATTAGGGATTATTTTTGATAAAGAAAGATAATAGCTTTCGGAGAGAGAGAGAGAGAGAGAGAGAGAGAGAGAGAGAGAGAGAGAGAGAGAGAGAGAGAGAGAGAGAGAGAGAGAGAGAGAGAGAGAGAGAGAGAGAGAGAGAGAGAGACAGACAGACAGACAGACAGACAGACAGACAGACAGACAGACAGACAGACAGACAGACAGACAGACAGAAACAGAAACAGAGACAGACAGAGAGACAGAGAGACAGAGACACACACACAGGTAAAAAAAACAACAAACCCAGTCAGACACACAGACAGGGATAGATAAACAGACAAACAAACAGACACACAGACAGACAGTGAAACCATGCATTTTGCATTCACCTAGCCAACACATCAGCGGATTTTAAACACAAAGACTCCCCTCTCACTAACTCACACAGCTAGAGCTACTGTCTGTGTGTGGTAGGCTAGTAGGCCTAGGCAGGGGATACGATAATAGGTAAGGTAGTTCTGCAAAAGAGAGATAACAGGAGGAGGAGGCACAGCAACAGACATTCATACAGTCAGCCAGGATGCTAGGCTAGGCCTATGGCCTATATAGCCAGCCTGCAGCAGCGAAGGAGCGACAGGTAATACTCCTGAATGTAACAGCTAGCCTACAGACCCCACGACTAGACTGACTGCTTTTTTTGTTTTGGCTTGTCAGCAGCACGTGTCCTATGTACGTACGTACGTGTTCGCATCATACTCAGGCAAAGCTAGCTGAGGAAATAGACCTAATCGTTATCTTAGGTGTGCATTTTGTCTCTGTCTGTCTATCTGTCTCTGTCTCTGTCTGTCTGTCTTTGTCTATTTATCTCTCTCTCTCTCACTCTTGAAAAATAAAGATTAAAGACTCTCTCTCTCTCTCTCTCTCTCTCTCTCTCTCTCTCCTCTCTCTCTCTCTCTCTCTCTCTCTCTCTCTCTCTCTCTCTCTCTCTCTGTTTGTTTTGTTTTGTTTTGTTTTTGCTTTGTTTATTTTGTTTTCTTTTGTTTTGTTTTTGTTTTATTATTCAAATCAAAATCATCATTGATTCTTACTTCATATTTTGTCTCTGAATGAGTGCCTTTTTATAACATTACCTTAATATTGTATCTCTGTCGTATTCCTTACCTGTTGTTGTTGTTCTTTCCCCCCTTTTATCAAAATCTTATGTTTTATGGGACTTATTTTGATGATAGATGGTGGTGGATTGATGTTTTCAGTCATTTAAACCCCTCATCATATTCTCATGTTTACTCTTTAATTATTGCGCCTTTTCTTTGTTTTGTTTTGTTTTGTTTTTGTTTGTTCTTTGTTTTTCTTGCTTTCTTTTTTTTTTTTTTTTTTTTTTTCTTTCTTTTTTTCAACTCAAAATCATCATTGATTCTTACTTCTCATTTTCGTTTCTGAATCAGTGACTTTTATAACATTACCTTAATATTGTATCTCTGTGTTAATTCTTGCCTGTTGTTTGATGCTTGGTATGGTTCCTTACTTTTGGTATTTGGATCATTATAATTGTTGATTTATATTTTTATTGGCAGTATCCCCCCCCCTCCAATATTAGTTAAAAAAACAAAACGTCCCCCCCCCCTTTTATCCAAATGTATGATTTATATCACATGTGTAACTTTTGACAGATCGTGGTGGATTGATGTTTTCAGTTGTTTATTTCATCTTGTTCTCTTGTTTGCTCTTTACCTATCAACACTTTTCTATTCTTCCATAATCAAAATCTTTTATTGTGACTTCTGATTTTTGTCTTCTGATCGAGTGCATTTTTATTACCTTATCATATATAGTGTCCTTATTCTTGTGTGTTGTTTGGTACTGCGTAAAGTTTTTATGGTTAGTATATTTTCATCTTGATGTATCCTGAAAAGGGCGGGACTGATGTAAAAAGCACACGAGTGCTTATCTATTATCCTCGAATAAAATACTTTGCCTTCCTTCCTTGCCTTGCCTTGCCTTGCCTTGCTTGCCTTGCTCTCTCTCTCTCTCTCTCTCTCTCTCTCTCTCTCTCTCTCTCTCTCTCTCTCTCTCTCTCTCTCTCTCTCTCTCTCTCTCTCTCTCTCTCTCTCTCTCTCTCTCTCTCTCTCTCTCTCTCTCCTCCTAAGCACTTTTGTTGTTGTTGTTGTTTTTAGTGACACACCCTGTACAAACTCTACAGACGTACCAATCCTCCAGCAAAGCACAAACAAACAACCTCTTACACTCCTTCGGGAATGGGAAGTCTTTTCAGCCCTATACCCCGCTGAAAGCATCGCATACCAGTTCTCATCTAGTCACCCATTCCCCTATTGACAACGAAATGACCAGAGTGGACGTCAGCCAATATGATGTGACTTACTGTGGGTCATTTCCAAAGGTACCTCTTTCCCTGAGGGACGTCTGTATAATAGGCTATGTCTGGTCAGTGTCTGATAATGCGAGCCGCAGTGACCACCAGAATGGACTCTCTACATCTCCGGTCATTGAGATGGCTGCTGGACAGACTGCCACCCCTTTTTTGACCTCTGTTCGAGTAATAAGCAAAGTCAAAGTAAGGGGTTGGGGAGGGTGAGGGTTAGGGGTGGGAAGGGGTGAGGTGGGGTGGGGTGGGGAGGTTGGTGTGCTGTTTCCCATCAGGTAGGTGTGTTATTAACCAGGAAGTGGTGGCGGGATTCAGGCAGCAGGAGAAGAGGACATTTGTTACGTCAATTAAGCAAGCTCCTCACACACTGCTGACACATAGCAGCATTGCACCTGTCTGTCTGTCTGTCTGAATGTCTGTCTGTCTGTCTGTCTGAATGTCTGTCTGTCCTGTCCTGTCTGTGTCTCTCACGCACAAATACACACACAACGCTCGCGCGCGCGCGCGCACACACACCACACACTCACACACACACAGATGTGTAGCCACATGTTTCCCCTTGCTGCCTAAATGGACAACAGATTTACAGTCGTTTTTTTCATGCTGTGATAAAAACGGTTTTTCTTCCTTTTTGTTGTTTGCTTTTGCTTATTTGCTTGTGTTTCGTCTCAGCCTTCGTCAGTGATCTATCTGCCTGACCCTCATGCATGCTTTCAAAATGAGAAATCCCCGAAGTCGGACTGTGGCTACCTTCATGGTGGGTGAAAAAGGGTTGCATAATTTGCAAAATCTCATCTTTGGTGAACCTCGGAGTTTTTTGCCGAGGAACGAAATAATTACAAATCTGTGACAAAATCTTGGTTGATCAAGTTTCTTCTTAAGCCAACATTGGTAAGAGCTTACAAGCTCTTTTTAACTTTACTGTTGTGGATTTCATTTGGAGGAGCGGACGACAACAACAACAACAACAAAAAACAGCATGCTCACAGGATCCGTGTATAAACACCATCCCTGAGGAAAAATCGGGGAGTTGGAGTCCCTGGGCGGTCCAGAGTGTAGCCTTATATGGCAACGTTCTGGTGGCTCCTGCGACGGTACTGGAACCATTGTAAGGTCGATTGCCTCTCCAATGGACCATTCCATGACATAGAGAGAAGAGAGAGAGAGAGAAGAGAGAGAGAGAGAGAGAGAGAGAGAGAGAGAGAGAGAGAGGAGAGAGAGAGAGAGAGGAGTGTGTGTGTGTGTTGCGTTTGGGGGGAGGAGGGGGATGATCTGCTGCATGGGTAACAGCTTGCCCTCCATATTTTCCTACCCAGGCTTAACGCAGTAGAGTCTAGAGCGCAACTCCAAGTCTTCCGAGACTGACGGATGCCTAGCATTTCATTTGGATGAACAGCTTAAAGTAGAGCTGCTGTTATCTTCGATATTCGTTTTTGGATGAATACAAAGAAGACTAGAGAACTATAAAGGTTAAATATAAACAAGATACTTAAATTAATGTTCTTTGTGCAAACATAAATTTTTAAAATATGCTTCGCTCAAGTGACTAACGCTTACATCATTCTACCAACCAATTGGCACAAAGATAATCAATATGTCAGTTTTTGAAAATGAAGCCCAATTTAAATAAGTGTTCCTGAAGTTAAATGCTAAAAACAAAACATAAACAAATACAAAGTAACCCCCCCCCCTCTCTCCTCGTGTAGAAAAAAACAACAACGCAAATAAAAATGTCTGAAATCAAATAACCGCAAGCAGCAACAACTACAGACTAAATAGTGAGCAATGTAAACAAACCAAGCAGAGAAAAAGAAGAAACAAACAAGTAGCGCCCACCCCCCACCCCTTCCCTTAAATTAAAACCCACCCGAATGAAAGTCGGCAAACTGAAGTGATATAAAATCACTCAAAATTGCCTCAATTCAAGACAGAAACAGACAAGATCAGCTGCCAGAAACGTCCATTCAAAATAAAGAAAACAAAACCAAAAATAAAGCTGTGAATGTTGTAAACTGAGTAGGTGCATTCCAATCTAAAAAGAAAAATAAGAGGAAAAGTGAATACTTTATGCATTGTATATCTTGCTTTATACCCTTTCTTCATCATCACCATTATAGTCGTCGTTGTTATCATCATCAGGACC
>CM060316.1:44959542-44977042 GCA_030674155.1 Stramonita haemastoma | reverse complement strand
AACCCGATAGTAGAATAAACTCTGAAAAAGTAAGGCAACTACGTACATAATCCCAACAAAACAGACTCAGACAGATGAACATGACCGTATTTTGTCTAGTCAAAGATGCAGACTGGCAAACGGTTTCTTCGTTCTTCACATAAGACACAGACATGGTAGTGGTGGTGGTTTGTTGAGTGTTGGTATCAAGAGAGAGAGAGGAAACATCATAAAAGAGTCATCAGAGTATCAGTCTGCCAGGTAAGTTCAGAATGTTGCTGCCATATGTACGGAGTAGTTTGTCGGTGTCATTCCTTATGCTCGTAAAGGAAAGAACACGTATCAGAAACCTATTATATGTTGTAGGTAGTATGTATTGGAAATCAAAAAAGAGAGAAGACGGAAGAAAGAGAGAGAGAGAGAGAGAGAGAGAGAGAGAGAGAGAGAGAGAGAGAGAGAGAGAGAGAGAGAGAGAGAGAGAGAGAGAGAGAGAGAGAGAGAGAGAGAGAGAGAGAGAGAGAGAGCAATTTCTCCAAAGATGGTAATAGAATAAACAACAACTGCTTTTCTACGTTCAGTCATCTAAGAACAAGAAGAAAAAGCGGTTGGGTGGGGGGGAGGGAGGGCACACACACACACACACACACACACACACACACACACACACAACCCCACACACGCGGCGCACACACACCACACACACACACACACACACACACACACACACACACACACACACACACAACACACCACACCACACACAGAGCAGACACAGAGACCGGCGGCAGACACACAGACAGAGAAAGCGAGAGAACTGTACAAACAGCAACCGGGTGAGTTACGAGCCAAGAGGAGCTACTGATGAGAAAGTAGAAGTGCAGAAAAAGAATCCGGTATTGACGGTTATGGGGCACCATAGTTTCCATCTCTGACAAAGAGAAATTACAAATGGCTGCCAGAAAGACAGGTAGTGTGCGTAATGTATCCACTTGTACCTGAGAAAATTCTGAAACCCGCGAAGTGCAGTCACAGTCTTGTTCGTCAGATGTTTCTCCTTGTTACTGTTTGCAATATTTCAAAATGGAAGTCGTTTTTTGGCTTGCATTCGCAAAAAAGGAATGTTAACCCAATTTGTGGTGGCTTTTTTGTTGTTGCTCGTCTGGATCTCCGAGTTCCTCAGATGAGACTAGTTCTTCGGATGAGACTATAAACTGAGGCCCCCTGTGCGAACGCAGGGAGATTACCTTGCGCAGACGTTAAATTGTGTTCCGCTTTTGAAAGAGTAGGCCTTTTGTGCGCCAGTGGAAACAGATGACAATATTAACAAAACTGCATACACACGGGGACAGGATGTAAAAAAGCACATGAGTGCTTATTCCATCATCCTCGAATAAAAAAAAAGAAAAAAAGAAAGAAGAAAGGTTCATCATTGGTGATATTTTGTGTAAGCGACTGTTTTTGCACCCATTAAGGTAGCGGCATTCCGACTTCGGGGATGATGTCTAAACATAACACCGGTGTGCATTTGTTTCTTTAAGCAAAAATTGTCATCCGTTCTTATCGGCAGAGACGGCCTACTCTTCTGAAAGAAGGAGTGTGTTTTATCAAGTGCGCAAGGTGCTCTGCCTGGGTCAACCCCGGGCAGTCGGAGCATGAGGGCAACGTTCTAACTGCTAGGCCTAGGCTTTATCCCGCTCCAAAATCTAGGTCTGACTGTTAGGCATGTCTCAGTGTCTGCTATTGCAGCAAATAATGTTTCAAACAAAGCTTCCTTCTTAGCTATCTCTTCTCTCTCTTCTCCTCTCTTCTCTTTTCTTCTCTTTTCTTCTCTTCTCTTCTTTTCTTCTCTTCTTCTCCTCTTCTCTCTCTTCTTTCTCTCCTCTTCTTTCTCTCTCTTCTTTTCTCTTCTCTTCAGGTAGACAGACAGACGGACAGAGAGACAGACAAACATATAGACAAACAGGCAGAGGCATGGAAAGGATGAATGAAAGAATCTTCCATTTAATGTCTTTTTACAAAGGTGATATTATACAAGAAAAAAATTGAAATAAAAAACAAAAACAAAGCAACTAAGACTTACAAAATCTATGAACGAAAAAATCCCCACAAAAGTTTACCACCTGGTGATGCTAAAATCAGTTAAAGGTATCAATAAGGTAAGCATGTTTGCAGTTCAAAATGTCTTTCACATTATCAAATGTTCTAATAAAGACAAATCAAGTATGTGCCCATACTTAAAAAAAAAAACAACCCTGTGAAATATAATACAAAATAGTCTGAGGCTTCAACAACAAACTCCCGTATATAAAACAACAATCATGAACAATGTAGCAGCAGTATCATCATCATCAGCAGCAGCAGCAGCAGCAGTAGCAGCAGCAGCAGCAGCAGCAGCAGCAGCAGCAGCAGCAGCAGCAGCAGCAGCAGCAGCAGCTAGCGGCAGTAGCGGCAGTAGCAACAGTAGAAAGCAGAATCATCAGAAAGGAAAAACCGGTAGGTCCCTATTTCTACCAGAGTGTCTACAAAAGCACAATGATCAAAACCACCCTAGTTGAGGGGGTTACAGCACTGTATGGGGTAGCGGTTGGTAGCCAGACACTGAAGCTCTGTGTGCTGTGTGATTATCTGTTGTTCCATAGTAAGCTCTACACACTGTTCTGTCTATATTCTCTGCTTCGTTTGTCTGTCTGATTACCCCCCCCCCCCTTTACTCTCATGTTTGTCTTTGTTTCTCTCTGTATGTCTGCTTGTCTGTCTCTGCGTCTGCATGTCTGTCTCCCTTCCCCCCCTCTCTGTCTTTGTCCATCTCTCTGTCTCTGTCTATCTGTCTGTCAGTCAGTCTGTCTGACTGTCTCTGTCTCTGTCTCTCTCTATCTCTCTCTCTCTCTCACTCACTCACTCACTCACTCACTCACTCACTCACTCACTCACTCACTCACTCACTGTTGCTGACTTTTTTTTTTACTTTCTCATTTATCTGCATTCAGCAGTTTCACATCAGCCTTTTCTCTTTTTTTAACAACTGGTTGTTTCACTACTATTGATGATGCCTTTGAGATTAGTGTGCACAGTGCACGAGCCACTCGTTTCAAATACATACATTCCAGTCAGAAAAGATGCCTGTTAGAAGCACACTGCCCTTCCCAGTCATTTTGATTATCTATTTTACAAAAATGGGTTTTTATCACAGCAGTAACAAAGTTGAGCTTTGATCCATGACTAAAGATTCTTTTCAAGACTTTTCTTCAGGTGGAATTGAAGACAATTCTTTCTGGAATTGAGTGTCACCATAATCCCACGGCACAGAGTTCTTCATGCCTGTTTCCATAATCCTTTGGTTGCTTAGAGAAAAGTGGACTGGTCAAGGGACTTCCAATGGTCGTGAAATGCAGGATTTGACCAACTTAGGCACAGAGAATTGGATTTTTAAAACTGATTTTTCATTCAAATACATTTACGGAACTGCCAAGTCCTTAGCTTTTGTATGAGAAAAAAAACAACTAAGGATGCATGAAAATAAAATATGCACATGAACGGTTCGGTTACCCATGTTTGAAGCTGGTTGTTTACAGGGAACATGTTGTCAGTGTAACAGGTTGTATAGTAGTCAAATATCAGCTAACCATCTGCTAGGGCGATTTTCTGGCAGGAGTGAAACGGCGCATATTGATGATTCTTCCTTTTTCGTCCCTGGGTCAATGTTTACCAACGGTGTGAGTTTTGTGTATTGGACCGGTTCTGCCTATCATTACAGTAGCCACACTCCGACTTTGGGGGACAGATTATTCTGAATGTTTTTACAACTAACACTGAAAATGGACTGTCCATGGAACTGCAAGCCATCGGGCACGATATAAGCCCTGAGCTTGCTGTTGCTCTAATCATGTGTCGTTTAGTGCACCTGTAAAGTGGTGTTTTTTCTTGCCAAATAAATATGCTTAAACCAAACTGAAAACTGACTGCATGCGGAAGGTTTTTTTTGAATTTACATAGTTTTGCCAGAGACAAATTAGCCGTACGTTACTTTGGCGAAAAGTGTGCTGGGTATATCCTGCGCAAGAGATCTTAGCATGTTTTAAAATCCGAAAGACTGGTGCCGAAATCACTATACCAGGCCTTATAGGATGACTAAAACGAAAATCAACTTTGAATCAGATTCCAACCCTGGAAGTACCGATTGTAGGTGTGTGCATTCATCTCTAGGCCATGAAATCACTAATACAGGGACACCCACAAAGAGAATGCCATTCGTGTACCAGCATATTCAGGGCTGTGTGACCCTCGGGGAATCGCTATTGTACAAGTCATTGGCCTGCCCTCAGAGAACAGAGATTTGCATCAGCAGCATCAGCATCAGCATATCAGAGCATCATTGGCCAACACACACACACACACACCAGTCCCCCTTTGCAGGGGGCTAGGCTAAAGCTCAGCATGTTCAGAAAACGTTTGCTATGGTGCTCAACATAACGAAGATTGGAGAGTTATTTTTGACATGAAAGCCATATAAAGAAGAATCAGAAATCTATACAAGAGGTACATGTGCACGAAAATGAAGTCATGTTATAAAAATAAAACCGTGATGAGTCTCTATCAACTGCGCGATACAGTCATAAAGTAACGTGTTTCATTAGCAAAAGAGATTACAACTAGACGAAGATTAAGACTGAAACAAACCAAAGATTTATTAAATAGTAAAAAGACCCCGATTATTTGGAATAATCTGGTAAACACAGAAAGACAAGGGTGCACATTTTGAAATCAACATAGCTGTTATAATTTAGTAATCTACACTTTCCAGAAAACATTGCGCAACTATCAAGACTCTGACACCGTAAAAGAGGAGTGTATTTTGTTTGCTTAACTTATTCTCTGTTTATATATTCATGGCATCAAAAGCAAGAAACAGGTAAAAGAGAGACTGCGATGTGGTGTGATCAAAATTTGATTATAGTTTCACTGGATGCAAAATAGATTGATTGACAAGAAATTCAATTCAAACAAGTTATATATGCACACACATAATATGTATATAATTATATATATATATATATATATATAAATATATATATATATATATATATATATATATGATACCTTAATTGCTCGATTGAAAAGGAATCTAAAAGCGATTGGAAGTACACGCGCGAAACAAATCTGCCTGTCAATACCTTTTCATTCTTTAAAAGCGAAAAAGGGAAGAAAAAACACGAATGAAAAAACAAAAATGGAGTGACCTCCATCCACAGAAGCAAGCGTATGAAAAGAAAAATACTGTTAGACTTTAAGAAAACGAGGCAGTAACTACAAACGGAAACAACGTACACACACATACTGGTACATTCCAAGTAACTCCAGATCAGCTAGACAGACGCTACGGGAGGTCTGTGCAGTATCACCAGGGCATCCGTATTTGCATGGAAAAGGTCATCTTGCAGGGAACTGCCTCTCATTCAGGTCAGCACTACAGTACTAGATTTGTCTGCCTCCATTTTTGACCCCCCCGGACAAAACATTGAACTGACGCAACTACAAAACAACAGCCATAAGGTTAATGAGAAACTGACACGCCAGTAAACTTGGATGATAAACAGACTTAAGAAGTAGCAACGGCTGCAGCAGCAGAAGCAATGATATCGATAAGAGCAATAACAGTAAATAGTAGTAGTAGTAGTAGTAGTAGTAGTAGTAGATAGTAGTAGTAGTAGTAGTAGTATAGTAGTAGTATAGTAGTATGTAGTAGTAGTAGTAGTAGATAGTAGTAGTAGTAGTAGTAGTAGTAGTAGTTAGTAGTAGTAGTAGTAGTAGTAGTAGTAGTGGTGGTGGTGGTGGTTGGTGGTGGTGGTGGTAGCAGAAGTAGTATAATAATAATATATATAGTAGTATAGTAGTAGTAGTAGTAGTAGTAGTTGAGTAGTATAAGTAGTAGTAGTAGTAGTAGTAGTAGTAGTAGTAGTAGCAGCAGCAGCAGCAGCAGCAACAGCAACAACAGCAACGGGCACAGCACCAGTAAACAGCAGTATTAGCAGCACACAGTATAGTAGCAGGAACATAATATAATATTTTGTCTTCCCACTTTGTCTTCCATCCCTACTAGGCAAAGGTAACCGTGTGGTGTATTCTAAGGAGAAGTGGCAGGGAAATCAGCAACATCATCTAACTTGTGATTACAAAAGAAAGCAGTATGGACATCAGCTAACATCTTAGTGACCTTGGGTCCTTTGGGTAGATATAGATACTCTCTCCGCCCCCACCCCACTCCCCATCGAGATGAGAGGTCAGACTGGACAGTGTCCAAGCTGATAGAGATAGCCAGGATCAGCAGATCAGATCGTAAATGTCTTCCTTACAGGAGATGCCCGCTGTTTTCGATGTTATCGACCTTATAGCAAGGCGGGTCAGACATGAGATCGAAAAGTAAATGGTCGGCACATAGAGAGAGAGAGAGAGAGAGAGAGAAGAGAGGAGAGAGAGAGAGAGAGAGAAGAGAGAGAGAGAGAGATAGAGAGAGAGAGAGAGAGAGAGAGAGAGAGAGAGAGAGAGAGAGAGAGAGAGACAGACAGACAGACAGAAACAGACAGACAGACAGACAGACAACAGACAGACAGACAGACAGACAGACAGACAGAACAGACACACAGACACACAGACACGCAGACAAAAACAGACAGACAGGCACACAGACAAAAATAGAGACAGAGATGAAGAGAGGCGAAGAGGAAGGAACAACGCTTTGTCCTATTAGAAAAAGGAAAGAGATTTGAAATTGTTAGCTGTAGTTCTGTGCATAACTGATGTCAAGTACTAGCATCCCCCTTCATGACCAGAACTCTATGCACTTTATCCAGTTGCTACAGATTCCTTAGCACTCTAATAACACGCCCACCTGAGACAACCCACAGCAACAAGGAGACCTGCCTTTTATTCTGTACACACTTTTAATGAACATGGACTCCCTCGTTTGGTTTCCTTTGCACTTAATCTTCGACAACCACCAGTTTTCGAGCAGTCCCTTGCGAATGATTTAACACGCAATTTAAGGGGAGGACTGTCTGTAATACTACACTTAACGCCCAGAACGACAATAGCAAAGAGAATGGGCTGCAAGCAAATGAGCTTTTATAATAGGTGACCAGAAACTGAACCCTTGCGACTTTGTGAACTCGTGTCTATGGCACTGTGAGGTTTATGTGGGATAGATAGACATACATAATTCATTTCTTTGGGATTACCTCGTGCATATTTGGGCGGTGATAGAAAAAAAAACCCACCAGATAACAACAACTGGAGGCAGTGTGCGTGGGTGACATTATCTTTGCTGTGAGAGCAGCCAGTCGTATGGAAGTCAGAGGCTAAAACAATGTGATATAATAGATTTAAATACAATACAATACAGGGAAACGTAGTGCCATGCAATTCAATGCACAATACGAAGTAAATTCAAACAATGAACAGCACAACAAAGTTTAGCATTGACATCCCTCCATTCTACCACACCACACCACACCGCACTACACACACCACACCGCACTACACCACACTACACCACTACAGATGCCATGCCACCACACCACACCACACCATGCATGCCCACCCCATCTCAATCCACCACACCACATCGCACACATCCACACCACACCACACCACACCACACCACACCACACCACACGACATCCTACCATACGACACAACGAATACGAATACGAAATCTTTAATGTCTCAAAAAGGTGAGAAATCCATGGGGTTACAAGCAAGCATGGCTAAATGCAACCAACAAGTAAACATAAAATAATGCAAATCAAACTAGCAGACCCAGGCGACACCACACCACACACCACACCACATCATACCACACCACACCACACCACATCATACCACATCACACCGACCACATCTACCCACATACCACACCACACCACACCACACCACATCTTACCACACCAAACAACACCAAACCATACCACATCCACCCCATTCCACTCAAGCACACCATACCACACCCCCCCCTCACCATACCACACACACATCCACACCACACCATACCACTCCACACGATACCCACACCACATCACACGCCATACCGCACCACACACACCACACATCACATCACATCAGATCACACCACACCACATCCACACCACAATGATTGCTCAAAAGCATTGTAAAAGAGGACCCCGGCCCTAAAACAAAACCAAAAAAAAAAAAAAAAAAAGAAATAAAACAACACAATCAAAGAAATGATCGGCACGACAGTAATAACAACAGGTCTGTCCAGACTTTTATTTCACTGGAGCCGCGAATAATGGCGGCGAACAAGGGAGTTGAAACGCATTGTGGAAATCGCCATGGGAATTTACTCCTCAGGCGAATTTTAAACGCTTCAGGCCAACAGATTATCTGCTAGCAATGCACGCTGCGCTCCCGGCGTATGAAACATGTAGCTGCATCATTTGCGCTAGCTTCAACATGTGGGTTTTTTTTTCAAAAACATATTTTGTGATAGAAAGAGATTGCTGCAGACCTAAGGCTGTTTTCTTTCCATTTTAAAGGTTCTTTTCAAAGAAGCGTCGTTTATCTCGCCAGTTTGAGAGAGAAAGAGAGAGAGAGAGAGAGAGAGAGAGAGAGAGAGAGAGAGAGTGAGACGAAGAGAATATGACAGACGTAAGAGGGTTCTTGAGAGGGGCAGAGATGGAATCGAGCGAGTCAGAGAAGAGAAGAGAGATCACATGGTATGAATCAGCAGCTGCGTACGCAGCATATGCGTATGTGCATTACTGCGCATGTGTGTAAGTGCAAGTCTTTTGAGTCCACTTGGTGTAGTGTGTGTGTAGTGTGTGTTGTGTGAGTGTGTGTGTGGTGTGGTGTGTGTGCTCCGTGCGCGCGCGCGGCGCGTGTGTGTTTAAGCATGTTTATGTGTATATGGCTCAGTGGTCAGATGCACTCGCTTTCTCCCAAGCTAAGTGTTAAGCAGCTCGAGCGTGGCTACCATGGATGGGTTCCCGTTTGCACACATTGGCTTCAGTCAGTTTCCCCAGTTCACCCAGATGTAAATTGTGTACCTTCCCACTCTGTAAGTCAGGGAGAAGAAGAACGATGGGAGAGGAGAGCGCGCCTCAAATGCTGGACCCTCTAGAGAATGTCTGAGGTCTCTGATGCCTTGCTCCGCTACGACCAACAAAGGCTACCCTTACCTCACGTGTGTGCACATGCATGTGACCGTGTTACGACCATACAAATACATCCTGTTGTTTACCCAATGTGTGTGCACCACTTCACCTACTGAGTAGTGTTTTTTCCATTGCATTTGAAAGGGACCTATATATTTTATCTGCGCTTGCCGTGTGCAGTTGCTATGGTTTAAAGGCATCAGTGATAGTGTGTGTGTGTGTATGTTTGTGTGTGTGTTTGGTTAAGACGTTTGAAGAAGAGAAAGGAGAGAGAGATATTCTGAGAGAAGAAGAGTCTAGAGATGATGAGAACAAATGGTAGATAGATAGATAGAGATGAAAAGGTAGAGAAGAGGATATAAGAAAAAGAGATGAGAGAATGGAAGAGAACTAGGGAGAAGTGGTGTTCTGAGTACAGAAGAAGGTAAGAAGTAACGAGAGCATGTTTTGTTGTCCTGAGAAACAGGGATTTCCGAACCAGAATACATGTTGGTTAATAGTGTGAGCTGATTCTTGTCAGTTGGTTTGACACCTGTTAGAACGATGACACCTAATATCGTTTTCTAACAGACAAGAGACAACAGAGACAAGTACAGCAAGCACAAACGAAGAAGCACAAGAAGGTACCAAACACACACTAACAACGCACAGTCTCACACTGACCACACCTCCTAGACACACAACAACCACCTACCACCCGCGCAACACACACAGACACACACACGGACACACAATCTCCTCCCCTTTACACATCTATACAATACACATACAAACTGTCCACCATCTCTGTCTATCTGTATCTCTATCACATGTCACGCACCCATCCCTCCCCACACAACACAACAAAACCACCCTTTCACCCTCGCAAGACACCTCCAAAACGCACACATACAAATAGAAAGAAAGAGAGGTAGACAGACATGAGAGTCTGACAGACAAACAGTAACACACACATACACACACAAACAAAACACACACACACACACGCACAGGTACACACACACACAGAGGTACACAAACACGCGCCCACGCGCGCACGCGCGCGCTTGCACGCACGCACGCACGCACGCACACCAGAATTAAAAAAAAAAAAACCTTCACCGAATCACTTTTACAGACATCTTCCTGGTTTATAACACAGCTTGTTCAAGGCCAAGAGGAAAAAGTTAAAAGCAGGCCACATCTTCCCTATATGCTACCAGTCCTGTCTGCGCAATTGGCTCGTTAACTCACACCTGTGTTGGCTCCAGAGAAAGCATCTTTAATAAACAACCGCTTATGTGCTCCCCCCCCCCCCCCCCCCCCTATTCTGTTTTAGCAGTTCTGAGGTTCTTTGGTTTTCTTCTCCCAACACAGACTACCTAATGATGCTGAGGAGTAAAGATGATGAACAAGAGGCATTCAAGAACAACGATATCATGTATGGCAGAGTTAATGATATGAAGTGAGGTGAAAAAACCCACAAAAACCAACAACTGAAGAAAGAGATGATATCAAGTACTTGCGAGTGTTGTAAGGTATGTGTGTGTGTGTGTGTGTGTGTTGTGTGTGTGTGTGTGTGTGTTTTGTGTGTGTGTGTGTGTGTGTGTGTGTGGTGTGGTGTGTGTGTGTGTGTGTTGTGTGTGTTGTGTGTGTATGCGTGTGTGTATGTGTGTGTGTTTGTGTGTGTGTTGTGTGTATGTGTGTGTATGTGTGTGGTTTGTGTTGTGTTGTTGTGTGTGTTGTGTGTGTATATGTGTGTGTTTGTGTGTGTGTGTGTGGTGTCAGGTCATAATTATGTGTACAAATACATAAATTAATATATATAAAATAATATGTTATATATATCATAATATATACACACAAAATTATAATTATGTGTATTATGCATATGTCAACTCAATGTCTAGCTTAGTCTCCAAGATGATGTCGGCAATGTCCTTTCACTCATGCAGAAGAGCTGTGTCCCTTTGGGATGCTTTAGCTGCCTACTTTCCGTGGCTTTGATGTGAAAATAACCGTGAGAGAGAGAGAGAGAGAGAGAGAGAGAGAGAGAGAGAGAGAGAGAGGAGAGAGAGAGAGAGAGAGAGAGAGAGAGAGAGGAGAGAGAGAGATTGATTGATTGATTCTTTGATTTATTCTTTTATATCGAGGATAATGGAATAAGCACTCTTGTACTTTTCTACATCCAGTCCCCGAGTGTATGCAGTTTTGTAAATGTCATCTGTTTCCACCGGCACACGATGGCCTACTCTTACGAAAAGCGGAACAGGATTTAACGTGTGCGCAAGATGTTCTGCGTGCGTTTGCACACGGGGCCTCGGTTTAAAGTCATTACAGGTCTTAAAATTTACAGGTGGGGGACTGTATTAAAGCCAAGGCGCGCAAACGGTCACCCATCCATTTGGTAACTATGTTCAATGCTGCTTTGACCTTAGCTTGGGGAAAGCCAGTGCTCTGACCACTGAGCTATCCCGTCCCCTGTCTTGAAGTTTAATCCTATGAAAATCCAAGCTAGTCCTGTCTGCTGTACAGCAACTACATTTTTATGAATGCCATCGATAACAACTGAAAAAAAAAACGGTTTTAGATCATGTGTTCATTTTTTCAGGAAAAATATCCCTTACAAGCTGCCCAATAGTTTTTTTTTCCTTTTCCAACATCCACGTACGCTATTGTCTTGCTATGTGAAGTGAAATAATGTTTTAAGATAAAAACATGAAAATAATAACTACTCTACCTCTCTCCCTCTCCCCGCACCCCAGTGTCTCTCTCCTCCTCCTCTCTGTCTCTCTCTCTCACACACACACACAAACACACACACACACACACACACACACACACACACACACTCACACACACGCACACACACGCACACACACACACACACGCACACACAAACATACACACACACACACAAACACACACACACACCACACACAACACACACACACACACACACACACACACACACACACACACACACACACACACACACGTACCCACACAGTTGAGAGACAACAACCCTGTTGTTTCGTCTTTCATCTTGCCAAAGCACTACCTGCTAAACCTATGATAATAATCGGTGTTTGGTAAGTCGAGCAATGACGTCTGTTCTGGCTAAAGCGGGGTTTCGTCGTAAGATACTTTAGGTCAAGGAACACACACACACACACACCACACACACACACACACACACACACACACACACACACACACACACAACACACACACACACACCTACGACACACACACACCCTACACACACACACACCCAACACACACACTCGCCTACTCGACGCACAGACACACCCAACATACACATTTACACACACACACACCACGCACACACACACCACACACACACACACACACACACACACACACACACACACACAAACAAACACACACACATACAGAAGAGAGAGAGAGAGAGAGAGAGAGAGAGAGAGAGAGAGAGAGAGAGAGAGAGAGAGAGACAGACAGACAGACAGACAGACAGACAGACAGACAGACAGACAGACAGACAGACAGATAGACAGACAAACAGACAAACAGACAGACAGACAGACAGAGAGTGTGGGGGGGGGGGGGGTTCGCGCGCGCGAGAGAGAAGTAAGGCGATCTGAAAGACAAATAAATAACAGATTTTTATCAAAAGCTCTTCTTTTCTTGAAAATCCTGGCAAAGATGTCTTTATTGTGTTTTGTCTGGTGTTTCTGCCCCAGTTTGAGGAAACTCTCAGCTATCTGTGTTATACTTTCACAGTAGCGTTTCAGAAACTCAAAGGATCTGTTTGTGGGTCAGTGGAAGATATGTATCCTCTCCTCCAATTCCACATACTGATATCTGCGTGTATAATATATGCACTGCACAAGCCAAGAAGTGAATATAATGTAACACGCACGCACACACACTCACGCACGCACCCACGTACGTACGCGCGCGCACGCACGCACGCACGCTCACAGGCACACACATACGCACGCACGCACGCATGCACACACACACACACGCACACACACAATTACACACACACACCACTCACACACATATACACATATATATATACATATAAGTTGTGACACTCTGGTCTGAGACAGCACAAGCAGAGACCCTGTGGAAAAGAGCACTGAGTCTGTGAGAAGCTCTCTCTCTCTCTCTCTCTCTCTCTCTCTCTCTCTCTCTCTCTCTCTCTCTCTCCTCTCTCTCTCTCTCTCTCCTCTCTCTCTCTCTCTCTCTCTCTCTCTCTCGGATATAGCAGCATACCAGAGAGAAGGAGGGGAGGAGGAGGCTCCCTGGAAACATGGGGATTATCTGGAATCTGCCTTCTTCTTGTTGCAAATCAGGGGACTCTCAGGGTAATCAATACTGCCACATTTTTGGAAAAATGTTCTGATGATTTCCTCATTCCATAAATCCCTTGGTTCTGTCTCTTTTCTTTGTTTTTTTTCCATGCCTATGGTTTGCTTGCCTTGCCTTGCCTATCCCTCCATAGTTTTCAAAGTAAAGGCTGTGTTTTCATAAGTTTTATGGCTGGTCAACGGCCTTGTAGGGGATGGAACCATCCAAGCAAAAGGTCAGTGCCTCTGCCAGAACTTTAAAAAAAAATCTTTTAAAATCTTATTCTTTCATTTCGAAGAAACTTTTTAACATCCATCCCCTGTATGCATGCAGTTTTGATATTGCCCTCTGTTTCCACCAGTACACAACGGCCTACTCTTCCTAAAAAGCGGAACAGATTTTAACGAGTGCGCAAGATTATTCTGCGTGCATTCGCACACGGGCATTGGTTTATAGTCTCATCTACAGTGTGTGGGTTTTTTTTTGGGGGGAGTGGGGTGGGCTGAGGAGTAGATTTGGCACTGATGTTAACTCCAGGGCATAGAATCCCCACTGAACTGGGTTCGAACCCGGGCCGTCAGATCGCGAACGCGATGCACAACACTCTAACCGCAGGCTATCCTGTCCCCCTTTCCTGCATACAACAGTCGCCCGCTCCTGCCTGCAGACCACAGAAGTGAGCACTGACCCAGGCCAACAGCTGTGTCATTCATTGATGTAAGCAAGACGCCAAGGCTTACATTCAAATGTTGCTATGCCTTAAATTGTTTTAATTATTGCGATTGTCTTCATCCACCACAAGCCCTCTGCATAATAACTGAGCTGTTCTCCAGTAAAGGAGAACAAAAACAAACATCCTCTGACCAGGTTGGAGTATAGCTGAATGTATAGCGATGTAAAAAGGTAAAAGGTAAAGGTGTCCCATTGCCTATGCGGTCGTAGGGGAGCCAGGCATCAGAGACCTCAGCTTCTCTAGGGGCCAGCATATTGAGAGCGGCGCCCATCTCCTCTCCCTTGCTGCTTTTCCTTCCTTAACCCAGAAGAGGGCAGGTTCGTACCCACTTACAGCTGGGTGAACTGAGGGACTATGCTGAAGACAAGACGCACAAATGGTCACCCATGCGATAGCGATGTACTTGACAAAAAATGCAGCCATGCAGGTTAAGATCCCATCCAGTGTGTACTAATGTTTCTCATGACAATGATGACCATGGTGATGAGTGAGACTGAGTGCATTTTCCGGGTGACCTCAAGTAAAGGGAGTTAAGTGTGACATCTAACAACAAACAACAAGAACTCTTGCAAGCAAGAAAGGGCCTGTCCATCCTCTCCTTCACTCTTAACACCATGACCAGCCATTTGGGTCACAAATGCATTCTCCTGTCTCCCCCTTCCCCCCTCCAAATATCCTTGCATTATTCTGACCTACCCTGCACCTATGCATGGCACATTCGGCAGAAAAAAGAACTTGCATACATCAGAATCCTGGCAGGCAAGAGAGAGAGAGAGAGAGAGAAAGAAAGAGAGAGAGAGGCATGCACAATCTCTCCTTCCCTCTAAAACATCTGTACACACGGGACAGACAAGTTTGACACCGAGTAAAGTCTATTGCACCTCCTCATCGTGGAATCATCAAGGAAGAATGTCAGTCACCCAGACAGCCAGAGTCAGCTCTAGCCTAGCTCAGTGGGCTGATAAGTCAGCCATGCACTGTAACTGGGGGTGTGCGGAGCAGCAGCAGCAGTCAAAACAAGGGGACAGTGTTTGCTTGTGTGGGGCAGATAGTCATCCGGAGAAACAACGCTGTCATTGTGCCGTGCCTTGCCCTCCTAGACGACGTCAATGAGAATGGACTGGATGGAGGAAAAGTGAAACATCTGAAGGGAAATAAAATCTCCTGATGTGTGTGATAAGTCTTTAGAGGGTGGCAGTTTGAGGCTCGCGTCAGTGTCGTTACGTGGAATGATCTTGATAATGCCAAACGCCTTCAGCTGGGGCAGACAGGGCAGCGCCGTGTGATAATAAGGGAGGGGAGGGGAAGAGGTAGGCAGACTGTGCAACGTGGATGGAGCCTTGGTTACAGTCTACAGTTCACATCCGCGACATGCAGTGGTATTTATCATACACCCACGCATATATATATGTATATATATATATATATATATATATATATATATATATATATATATATATATATATATATATATATCTCACATGACAGAGAGGGACGGGATTGTGTTGCGGTTAGGGCGTTGTGTTCGCCATCTGATAGCCCGTGTTAGAGCCCAGGTGCAAGCCACCACCTAGACGCCCGTTCAGGGAGATTTTCCCCCTGGAGTTAACATCTCAAGGGTCCTTCAGATGAGACTATAAACCTATGTCTCGTGTGCAAACCCATGCAGAGCATCTTGCTCACACGTCAAAATGTATTCCGCCTTTCGAAAGAGTAGGCTATTTGTGCCGGTTGGAACGGATGACTACATTTACAAAATCTTATGCATACAGGCACTGCGTGTAAAAGACACATGTGAGTGCTTATTCCATTATCCTCGAATTAAAAGAATAAATGAAACAAAAAAACATGCGCCCACGTGTGTTTTCGTACTCTAGACAAACAAGTAATGTAAGTCTTGTCCTGGAAAAAGGTAAAGGGCATGTTCTGAGCTACAGCGGTTTGTGGTTGACGACATCAGCACCTCGACAAAGCACTGATCACCTGATCAGCTGGTGATGGGAGTAGCACAGCTGTACATCCTGGGCTTACACAGAATAATTCTGCACTCTGTCTCTCTCAACGCATCTGCGAGTAAGGCTGTGCTCAAGTACCTTGCCACCTAGGCAGCCGTATTCGGAATTCAGCGTATTTCTTCTGCTTGAAACAAGAGTACATACAGGTTGTTATACCAGGAGCTTTCATGGCCGAAAGCAATCTACATATAACATTGAAAAGCAGAACTGATGTAGGCACTGGTACGTCGCTTGCATTTGTAACAAAGCTTTTGGCCTGGGCTTTTGACTCTGTTAGATTTTTAATTATGTGATCGATCTTTAATTATCAATAATGTACTATGTCTTTAGGTTGGGAAGTGGAATGATACCTTAAAAATGTAAATAATAAAAAAAAAAAAAAAAAAAGGTTCACTAGGTCAAGAAAGCAATAGTCAGCAAAATGAAGAGAAATGACAGAGAGCCTCAACAGTGTAGTATTGACGCGCACTAGGTACTTCTACCCAGACACCCACCCCCCTGTTTCACCAACAGGAAAAGACAGCATCTGGAAAGAGCATCACCACTGTGTGATCGTCTCTCCAGCCACACATATAATACAACAGTACAGACAACAACAATAACACACACAAAAAAGAGAGGACAGGCAAGGGGGGAAAGAGAAGAAGTAGCGGGGATGGAGAACTTTCTGGAAAGAGGCCTATTTATCTGGAACCTGCTATATGAGATTCTAAGTAAACCGCAATGTCTGGGTGGGGGGAGCAGGGAAAACAAGGAGACCCTGTGTGTCTGTCTGCTGGGGGGATGATATACATCGCCTAACAGAGCGGCCTCTGTGAGCGCCCTCCTCCACACCGCAAAGCAGAGCGGGAGGGAATAGGCTAGAAGCAACAACAACGAAAAGAAAAAAAGGCGAAGCATCCACAGGAGAAAAGCCTTCTTGATTCCTGTGATAAATCTACAGAGGCAGGCGTTTCAACGTTGCCGCAGCATGGTCGTTGCGTCAAATGACCCGAAACTTTCTCACTATGGCAGACAGCGCTAGCGCCGGCGTCTAGGAGAGAGAGAAAAGGAATCAGGGGCACAAGTGTGAAGAAATGAAGGTTGCATACAGTAGGCTATACATGTGGTTTCTGGTGTCGTTGCTACTTCCCTCTCTATTGTTTGCACACAAAACCACCCACTTGTCTTCAAATGGTTTTGTTGATATCGGAATGGGCACAAAAAGCACTTCTCTTAAAATATTTCTGTTATCGAAATGTGCATAAACCACTTCTCTTCATGAAATTTTTGATGGTGAAACG
>CM060316.1:44939542-44942042 GCA_030674155.1 Stramonita haemastoma | reverse complement strand
GTAGGAGGAGGAGGAGGAGGAGGGAGGGGCGGGTTTCCAAGCCTGTGTGGTTGCACGTGTTACTCATGTCATCTGTCTGCCAGTCATGTTTTACTCTCAAGTTCTAGACTAGGGGTGTGTGTGTGTGTGTGTGTGTGTGTGTGTGTGTGTGTGTGTGTGTGTGTGTGTGTGTGTGTGTGTGTGTGTGTGTGTGTGTGTGTGTGTGTGTTGTGGTGTGTGTGTGGTTGTGTGTGTTGTGTGTGTGTAGTTGTGTGTGTGTATGTGTGTATGCATTTGTGTATGTTGTGTATGCATTTGTGTATGTGTGTGTTCTGCATTTGTGTATGTGTGTGTATGCATTTGTGTATATGTGTGTGTATGTATGTGCCTGTCTCTTTGCGTGTACATACAAGTTTGTATGTACATTTGAGAATGCTTATATGCGTGTATGTTTCCATGTGTGTATGGAGAACAAAACTGTTCCCCCATCCACAAGACTTTGAGTGGTGATCTTGGTGCTCGTCTTTCGAGTGAAATGATTAACCGAAGTCCCGTGCGTAACACTCATTCAGCACATGTAAAAGGACCCACAGCAACAAAAGAGTCGTCCATGGCAACATTTGAGGAAAAATGCCCCTCCGACAGGGAAACAAATACACTTTCGAAGAGGATTAAACAGAAATATGGGTGGCACAGCTCTTGGGCCGAGTTGATCTCCCTGAGGAGAACCACCCCAATTTCATGCAGAGAAATCTACCTTAACTGAAAAGTGTATTGAATTCAATTCAACAATGTTCTATCAGTTAGATCTCATAATTATGTACCAGCTTTACCAAAAAGACTGCGTCACTGTCCACTCAAAGTGACCCCATAGTGACTTCAGAACCAGCTGCTTCATGTGTTTTCAGCACAATCAAAGAAATCATCTTTGAGCACAACTTTGTGTAATCACCTACTATTGTTATTCGGTCTTTATCTAAAACCACTAAATGTGAATAGACGTTAAACTGAAGATACATACATTATTCGGTCTGCAAAGCATAATCAGCTTTCAAAGTTGTCAATTGTAGAGGAAACGATCTTTTTTTAATGTTGTTTTATTATTTTATAAAGTCTGTGTCTACGGGTTATTGATATGAAGAAAAAATCTATTTTCTTTATGGAATGTTCAGAGTAGGATAGAAATAATCAAGAGAGAGAGGGGGGAGAGAGAGAGAGAAAGAAAGAGAGAGAGAGAGAGAGAGAGAGAGAGAGAAGAGAGAGAGAGAGAGAGAGAGAGAGAGAGAGAGACAGAGAGAGAGAGACAGACAGACAGACAGACAGACAGACAGACAGACAGACAGACAGACAGACAGACAGACAAGACAGACAGACAGACAGACAGACAGAGACAGACAGATAGACAAACAGTAGCGGACAGACGAACGGACAGACAGACAACGGACAAACAAACATACAGACTAGACGGACAATAACTGACTCAGCTAGACGGACAGTCAACTGACTGATGACAGACTGAAAACAGACAGACAGCTAGGTGGGCGGACAGACAGACAGACATAAACATAGAAAAAGTACATGGTGACCTATACTTAAGTTCTCTGTAAGACATCCTAGACATCCTCTCCCCCCCTCCCCCAGCCCCCGCCCCCGCACCCTGGATCTTCCCAACAAACAAATGGTCTAAAATAAAATAAAAAAACAAAGACAACTTAGCAGGTAAAATGTTCATATAATCCGATCCCACATATCATTTTCCTAGAGGAAACTGGTTGCGTAATCTTCAGTGGAGGCTCCCACGGTCTCGAGGTCAATGGGACAGGTGAAGGTGGATGCGATACCCCCGATCTTCTCCTCACCGTGTCCTGAAGCTATTACACCGTATTGTGGCGTTTCCCTTGTAACGATTCCCAAGGGCACCTTGAAATGAAGGGAAACGAGCGTAATGGAAGCTGAGGAAATGCCTTGACATCTGAGCACCCTAGAAGAAGAGAGCAGTTAATATAAACAGTTCCTCTCCAATCAGCCCCTCCTGCAATCAGCTGCCATTGTCAATCCGTCTTCAGAGCAAATTTAGCCATCAGAGTTGCAATGTTGTGAAGGAAAAGATGTTGTGTGGGTCCCTTTTTTTTTTTTTTAGTGGTGCTTTATCTTATTAAAGAAACTGCATGTTGATTTGAAGAAAGCTAATTCTCTTAAGTTCTTCTCTAAAATATTCATAGAATTGAAGGCTAGATAATAATGAAGAGAGAGAGACAGAGAGACAGAGAGACAGAGAGAGACAGAGAGAGACAGAAACCACAGACAGAGACAGAGACAGAGAAAGACAGACAGAAACAGACAGACAGACCAAGACTAACAGAGAGAAAGACACTGACAGAATAACAGAGAGAAAGACAGAGGACATACACATGAACATAGAGACGGAGAGAATGCAAAAATAAATGAACCTTTTTATTGAGGCACACGTATAAGCACATATCATGGCTTTGTACATCCAACCTTCATTAAAAGAAATAAC
>CM060316.1:44929542-44932042 GCA_030674155.1 Stramonita haemastoma | reverse complement strand
CTGAAAATTCTGTGCTAGGAATTTTTCTTTTCTATCCCAAAAATGTTCATGCACGCATGCACACACATACACATGCACACACGCACGCACGCACACACACATACACACACATGCACACTCACACACACACAAATACACACACACGCGCACTCACGCACACACACACACACACCACACACACACACACACATTACATTACATTCCATTTTCATTCGCTTTCATAGTCTAACTCTTTCTGTCTCTCACATGATCCTGAATACTTCTTTAGTAACTCTAGAACGGTAGTGGTTACAGATGGCTGGTTGAAGCTGGCTTCTATTCGCTGCTTGACGGTTTTGGTGTGTTCAGGGAAATAAAAGGCCTGACGTTGATGTGCGCTTGTCTCTCTCAGCGTGCCTGCCTGTCTGATGACCCGTGTAAGTAGCTCGCTTCTTGGTGGTCCCTGATGAGAGGCCTTGAACTACCTACTTCGTCAGTGTGCTTGCTGAGTTTATTTATCTCTTTTATTGTGGGGATTATTGAATAAGAACTCACGTGCTTTTTTTTACATCCAGTCCCCGTATGTATGCAGTTTTGTCAATTTTTTCATCTGTTCCCACCGGCACACAATGGCCTACTCTTCCTGAAAAGCAGAACAGGTTTTAACGTGTGGGCAAGATGTCCTGCAGTGTGTTGACACACGGGACCTGGGTTTATAGTCTCATCTGAAATGTTGTGCTTTCCTGTAGCGTAGGGATGCTGTGGAGGTTGTTAGGTGTGACAATATCATTACGTTTGGAAATTTTGAAATACATATTTTTGGAGTTGCTATAGGAGATGGAGGAGAGAGTGATATATATATATATATATATATATATATATATATATATATATATATATATATAATATATATATATATATAAATATATGTATTATGTTGTATTATGTATGTGTATGTATGTATGTAGTATGTATGTAGTATGTTATGTATGTATGTATATATGTATGTATATATCATATCATATCTATATCTATATCTATATCTATATTATATTATATATATATATATGTGTGTGTGTGTGACAGGGAGGTAATTAGATTACTTCCCATTCGATCGCCATTTGATCGGATCCGCCAATCGCAGCGTCGTGTGTCTATATTTAGAAAACACCTGCGAATTGAAATGTGCGACGTTTTGTTTCGTTGGGAAGTGGTCGAAAGCCGTCTGTTGCATTAAATTTGACCGTATGGGTAAAATTAGTATTTATGCAGCCTCTTTTTAGATGCCACATTCCCACTGTCTGACCGTGCTGGCGTCGCCGAGAAGTTGTACAGAGTTGCGGCAGATCTAATATCTGCACTGTTGGATATGGGAGGAAGAGAGAGGAAGAGACAGGAGAGAGACAGAGAGACAGACAGGCGGTCAGGCAGAATGACAGAGACAGACAGAGACAGACAGACTTCACCCTTACTTCAGACAGAGAGAGAAGACAGACAGACAGACAGGCAGGCAGAATGACAGAGGCAGACAAACAGAGACAGACAGACTTCAGACTTCACCCTTCCTTCAGACTTCACCCTTTTACTATACATCGGCCTTGCCCACTCTGGATGTCCACCTTTCTTTTGCATTGTGCCCTAAGGCCAATGTACAGAAATAGTCTGAAGAATGAAGAGAGACAGAGACAGAGAGAGACAGAGAGGTAGTGATATTAGTAGTAGTAGCAGTAGTAGAATGTTTGATAAAAGTACGTTCTTTTTCAAACATTTTGTTTTCCACTATCTGGAAAAACAGTTTCCTAAAGGGAGAAAATAAAACATGCAAATTAGAATAGAGGAAACAGACATCCTCCCTCCCCATGTGAATTATGAAGAAGAAGAAGAACAACAGTAACAACAACAGTCACAAATCCACACACCACCAATCAAAACATATGGAGAAAGATACAAAAAAAAGACGAAAAGGACCAGGAGAAAATACACCAACAGCACACACACACACACACACACACACACAACACACAGAGAGAGAGAGAGAGAGAGAAGAGAGAGAGAGAGAGAGAGAGAGAGAGGAGAGAGAGAGAGAGAGAGAGAGAACAAATAATAGGAAATGGCTTCCTCTATCACTCACGCTGTCTGCAAAGGCCCTCGAATCTAGGAGGATCTGCAAACACAAGCTTACCCCTTATCTCCTTGATTTCCGTTCTAAACACAAAAAACTACCATAAAGCAGGTAGGTACGTCAACAGGTACACAGAAAAGGTGCACCAGAAAGATGGAGGTCATAGGTGAGTCGGTGGGTTGAGGTTGGGGGTGGGGGTGAGGATTGAGAGGGGGGAGTCGGGGGGGGGGAGGGTTCTGGTTCTCCCTCACACTTTGTTCGAAGATGTTTGTTGTCATCTTAGTTCTTGTTTGTCTGGGTTGTTGTTTTTTTAATCTCTTCCTATTTTTTCCCGAGTCTTTTGTTTTGTTTTGTTTGTTTGTGTGCTTGTTTGTTTGTTTGTTTCTTTGGTGTTATTTT
>CM060316.1:44919542-44924542 GCA_030674155.1 Stramonita haemastoma | reverse complement strand
TCCTACACCATATTTGCTAAGCCTTAGACATTTTGGAGGCGAGTTAGAAATTAGGATGAAGACTTATCTGAATCTTCTTCTTTGTCGTAAAAGGTCTTAGACAGCAACTATTTTTGCCTATCATATGAGCGAAAATATTTTGCGCTACCCATTAAACGCCCGACAAGTCAGGCCTAGCACATCCGACTTTAATTCGGCGTGGGAGAGAATTGCTGTCTTTTAAGCCTTTCTGGAAAAAATAGAACAGGCAAGAGGTTGAACCAAGAAAGCAGAAATAGACAAGAATGGCGTGACAGGAAGAAAAAAAAACAAAGCAGAAACAAAGACAGGAACAGAAAAGAGGGAATTTCCTATCATATTGACAGTCCCCCTGGCATCTCCACAGAGGCATTTTCTGAATGAGATTAGCCTATATTTGTCCAATGTGTGTGTTGGACAAACCTTGGTTGCTTTTTCTTGTAATAGACATATTATCGCCTACGCAAGTACAGTGCAAGCACCTCCGCCCCCCCCCCCCCCCCTCCTCCTGCACACACACTCACACACATGCGCTCTCTGTCTGTCTGTCTGTCTGTCGTCTGTCTGTCTGTCTGTCTCTCGTTCCGACTCTATCTCACAACACTTACACGAGTAACAATAATTCCAGACAACTCTATCCCTTTTTGTACACATCATATATATACCCAGACAGCAGCAAACACTGGAGCCTCGGTACACCCAGACACATAACTACACAGCCCTTGTAGATTCTCTGTACCTATACATCATCTCATGCTGCTTCGGAAGAGGCCAGGAAGTGTCAACAGTTTGCGGTTAAAGTTTGTAGTTTGTAGTGGAAAGGCACCGTTTTCATGGTTAACGTAAATAACTAGATTCACTTCGATATACACTTTACGAAATTACTCTTAAAAAGTCAAAAGAAAGAAGAAGAAAGAGAAAGAAGGGGGAGAGAAGGAAAATGAGAAAGGATCAAAGAGAAATACAAAGAAAAAAAAAGAAAGAAAGCCGAAAGAGAGAGAGAGAGAGAGAGGGGAGAAGAGAGAGAGAGAGGAGAGGGAGAGGAGAAGAGAGAGAGAGAGGAGAGAGAGAGAGAGAGAGGAGAGAGAGAGAGAAAGAGAGAGAGAGAGAGGAGAGAGAGGAGAGAGGGAGAGGAGAGAGAGAGAGAAGAGAGATGAGAGAGATTTGATTTGATTTGATTTGATTTGATTTGATTTATTTATTTTTTATATCGAGGATAATGGAATAAGCACTCTTGTGCTTTTTTTCATCCAGTCCCCGTGTGTATGCAGTTTTGTAAATGTTATCTGTTCCCACCGGCACACGATAGCCTATTCTTTCGAAAAGCGGAACAGGATTTAACGTGTGCGCAAGATGTTCTGCGTGCGTTCGCAAAGAGAGAGAGAGAGAGAGAGAGAGAGAGAGAGAGAGAGAGAGAGAGAGAGAGAGAGAGAGAGAGAGAGAGAGAGAGAGGAGAGAGAGAGAGAGAGAGAGAGAGGGGGGGGGGGAGGGGGGGAGGAGAGGGAGAGAGCTTTCACGTAGAGAAATCTACTGTGTTATAAAGTGGTATATATTTGAAAAATGGAAATAGTGTCCTAAGGATTAGAAGTCAGCAGGAAATTTATCAAAGTTAGGTACCCGAGAGGTTACCCACTAGAGGAGCCGTGCACTACTGCTGAGTCACTTTGGCAGCGTGAAACTGGTGTCTGCTGGCATACACCTGTTGATTTTGTTTGGTGCTGTAAGCTCTCTGCTGACATGTACGTGATTCATTCTTTCGTAACCTAAATGAATTTCTCTGCTTGAGATGATAAAGGACTTGGAATTGGAATTGGAATACGCAGGACGGCACCTTCTAAACCCCACTGACAGCAAAAACTAGCTTAGCCCAGGAGCCAGGTGGAGTGAGAGACCTGCCTAGAAATGGTGTTCACCGCAAGATCCCTCCATCCATCTTCTCTAATGAACCTTCAAATCAGAAGGTTTTCACACCTCAGGCACAGAGTAAAGTGAAGCTGAGGTTATCATGAGACCAGAGCAACCAGAGCAACTGAGTCAAAGACTATCTATCATCTTATTGCGTGATAAAGTTATGTGTGCCTCTTTTTATTTCTTAAATAAGTTTCTTGTTGCCTCTGAAGCTTGTTTTTATTTGGCCTCCAAAAAATCGTATGTTCAAAAGTCTTTTGAGACTCCCAGAAGATGGAGCATGGCCACCTTTATAACAGAGTTATGAAAACAACTAAAAAGAAAAGTTGGATACAACTATGTGATTTTAAGGTTAAGCAGATAGGCGTACTAGGAGCCTGTGTGCATAGATTCGTGACACTGCACATGGGGAAAACCCATAAACGGCAAAAACGTTTTTTTTGTGTTCAATTTTTCATGAATTTCGTTGAACCATTTAAATTCATTTCTCCAGAGATGTAAAAAGTTTGCGGCTTACAAAAGAAGGCATATATTTGAAAAGGGCCAGTGAAAATGGCTTGCTGAAAAAATATGGGGATTTCAGATTGTATGCAAACAACCTCCTCCTCACCCCCCCACTCACCCTTAATCTGCCTTTCCCCTCTCCACCTCATCATTACTACACTCAAAACCCAAAACCATCCCATCTTTAAAAAATACAACAAAAAAAGCTAAAAACAGCCAACGATGCATATATTACACACACTCACAGATCTCTTGTCCTTTACTGGCTGGTTTGCAAATGTCTATTTGCTGTTCTTGCTGTCCATCTTTAATTATGCCTGCACCATTTCCATCACTGCCTTTTGCATGCATTCTGTTTCCCTATGCAGAGGGAGTGGGGGGGGGGGGGGGGGGGGAACCCTTGCAGTCATGATGATAAAAACACTGATGTTGTTTTTTTACTTTTTTTTTCAGGTGGTGTCAAGAAAGGCAGGAGAAGGAGGAGGAAGAGGCCATTCCTGTTGAAGTGGTGTGTGTGTGTGGTGTGTGTTTTGTGTGTGTGTTTTGTGTGTGTGTGTGTTTTGTGTGTGTGTGTGTGTGTGGTGTGTGTGTATGCAGTGTGTTTTGTGTGTTATGTTTGTGTGAATCTCTCTCTCTCTAATTTTTACACACACACACACACAATATTTATATATATATATATATTATATTTATTTTATATTTATATTATATTTTAACTTTTATTGTGTGTTTTGTGTGTGTGTGTGTGTGTGTGTGTGCGGGGTGTTTTGTATGTATATATGTGACGCGTGCACACGCACCTTTGTGTATATGTGCATGTGTGTTGGGGATATGCATTGCTCGCGCGTATGGTGCACTTGCGCGTACGTGGTTTGCGGTTTGTGTACGTACGAAATTTTCCCCACGGTGTTTTGCTTTGTGTTTTTTCTCCCACTTGGCGGGAAGTGATTCACACCTTCTTGCGATGTTGAGCTCCCGGGACCTCTGACTTTCTGGCCTGAGGGCGGTAATGAGCCGCCCTAGACATCAGGAAAATCTGTCCCAGTGCTCTGTTCCTGCGCCAAAAGATAATAGAGAGAGGAGAGGGAGGGGGAGGAGAGGAGAGGAGAGGAAAGGAGAGGAGAGGAGAAGATGAGGAAAGGAGGGAAGAGGAGAGGAGAGGGGGAGGGGAGGAAAGGGGAGGAGAGGAGAGCAGAGCAGAGAAAGCAAGCAGGGCAGAGCAGAGCAGAGCAGGAGGAGAGGGGAGAGGAGAGAAGAGGAAAGGAGAGCAGAGGAGGGAGAGGGGAGAGAGAGGAGAGCAGGGAGAGCAGAGGAGAGGAAGGAGATGAGAGGAGATGAGAGAAGAGGTGAGAAGAGGGAAAAGAAAAGAGAAGAGAAGAGAAGAGAGAGAAAGAGAAGAAAAGAGCCTTACGTTCATGCCTCTTGAAGTTGGTATTGTGTTAAGTCATTGACTATGCTGTCCTCTTTTAATACCCTACGGCACATTGGTTTATTGGTTACATAATGTATTTTGCTGCTGTGTATTGTTTAAGTCATTGACTATGCTGTCCTTTTTAATACCCTAGGGGCACATTGGTATATTGGTACATAATGTATTTTGTTGCTGTTTTTTAAAAAATGAGGAGAGCAGTCACAAATTTATTACTTCTTCTATTTTTTTTTTTTGTTTTTCTTTTTGGTTGGACAACCCCCCCCCCCTCACCTTTCCCGCCACCCACCCCGCCCCACCCCCAAATCCCTTCACCTCGGGAAAAAAAGCTGAAATTTTTGGGAAACTGTTGAAACAATTGTTGCTACTTTTCAGGGAAAAGCTACCCAATGTTCGTTTTTAAAACAATGTAACATTTTGTTTATGTCAGCTTTTTTTGTTGAAATTAGACAATGTTTGATGTAACCCATGGGGGAAAATGTGCATATTGTTTTGCAAAATTAAAAATTTTAAATTAAAAATGGAAACCAAAAATTTGAAAAACGAAGGAATTTAGACGAAAAAAAAGTTTGTTTAAAAAAACAAACAGGGAAGAAATGGAGAAAAAAAAAAAACCTGAAAGGAGAAAAAAAAAAAAAAAGGGATGGACACAAAAAAGTGCAAATATTGAAAAAAAAAATGTCCATGGAGGGAGAAAAAAAAGGGTTAAAAAAAAAATGAGAAGAAATGAAAACAAGAGGTCATGGTAAAAATTAAAAACAAAAAATTAAAAAAAAAAACAAGTATGGTGAAAAAAGGGTGCATGGAAAAAACAGCATTCAAAAAAAAAACAAAAAAAAAAGAACGTGACGCGCCGACTCCCCCAAACTTATGTTCCCCCGGTGGCCTTAAATTTTTTTTTTTTTTTCCAATTTCACATCGTCATTTCTGACAAACTTTTAAAAAATTTACAATATTTTAAATTTTAAGGTGCTAAAAAAAGAAAAAAAGCAAAAAGCAGGAAAAAAGGGGAAGAAGCAAAAAAAGGGGAGGGGTGCAAGAACAATCCAAAGGGAAAAATTTGAAGCAAGAGAAAAGAAGAAGAAGAAGAAGAGAAGAAAAGAAGAAAAAAAGAAGAAAGGGGGAAGGGAAAAAGAAGAAG
>CM060316.1:44907467-44919442 GCA_030674155.1 Stramonita haemastoma | reverse complement strand
ACTCACCCATCTGGGAATCAACATAGACCCTAAGTTTACATGAGATGAACACTTTCTCTGTGTGGCTGTTTTCAAGTATCACGCCATATATCCATATACTCTCCAGCAAAACAGCCTTGTAATGTAGCTTTTGGCGTTTTGCTTATACCCATAACTGACAAAGGTCTTTTTTAAAAGCCTGGGCCAAGAGGCTTCGAGTGATTAGCAGATGCTTGATCAGATTCTTTTATATTCCCGAAGTCGGATTAAGGCTACCTAAATGGTACGTGTAAAAAACGGTCGTGTGCGCAAAAACATCTCACCATTGGTGAACCTGGGGGATCTAGAGGACGAACGAAAAAAATCTTTAATGTGACGCCAGAGAGTGCAGATGATATCACCTGACAGACAAAATCTCCTGTTGACGACGGTATTCGTGTATTTATTTATTTGCTTCCTTATTTATCCGTTTCTTTATCTATCTATTGATCTATCTATCTATCTATCTATCTATCTATCTATCTATCTATCTATCTATCTATCTATCTATCTATCTATCTATCTATCTGTCTGTCTGTCTGTCTGTCTATCTATTCTTTTATTTCGAAGATAATGGAATAAGCAGTCACGTGTTTTTACATCCAGTCCCTGTGTGTTTGTCGTTTTGTCAATTTTGTCATATGTCCCCGTTGCATAGAGTGTAGACTCTCTCTCAAACAGTCTAAAAAATTGATAGACTTTTAAATCATGGTTACTATCATTTGCATCAGGACTTATCACCACGCGATAATAAATACGGACAAAAATACGGACGGAAAACGAAATGTGTGTTCAGCTACTTTACCAAACACATCAACTCTAGTACCCCAGTTTGAAAAATTACCCAATGAATCAATAAATTCAGTTTTTTCTCTCTCCCCTAAAATACTAAAGGTTTACTGTTGTTGGGTTTTATTTGTTGTTGCTGTTGGTTTTTTTTTTTTTTTTTTGCTGTGTTTTAAAATGAATGACAGTAGCTCTGCATTGCACTGTTTTTCAAAAATTCAACAGTTCTAGCCATAGACCGACTATGGAATGAAACCCGTTTTGCAGGCCCTTAACTTAACTGGACAGTTGAATGTGTTGGGTTATCTAGAGAACACCATCGACTATGTAGAGAGCACCACTGCTGTCCTGACAACGACAGCCCAAGACACCACAGAGGACAGCACGACCAGTGAGCCTTTGACAACCACAGAGGCCCAGACACCGCTGCTGACCACTGTCCCCACCACGGGGGTACCCACCACATTCGACAGTGGGCCCAGCTCTCCGGGGAATTTAATCGGAGGAAGTAAGTGTGTGTGTGTGTGTGGGGGGGGGGGGGGGGGAGGGTCCGAATATGTGTTGTGTGTGGGGGGGGGGGGGGGGGGCGGGGGTGCGAATATGTGTGTGTGCGTGCGTGCGTGCGTGCGTTGTCGTGTGTGTGTGTGTGTGTGTGTGCGTGCGTGCGTGCGTGCGTGCGTGCGTGCGTGCGTGCGTGCGTGCGTGCGTGCGTGCGTGTTGGTGTGTGTGTGTGTGTGTGTGTCTGTCTGTCTGTCTGTCCTGTCTGGAAATGTAACTATCTTCATGCAAGCACAACCGCAATAGACGTAGACAGGCTTCTCGATCCCTTTTTAGTGAAGCGTGGCAATTCGTGTTTATCTGCATTGCAGCATAGCTACAGGCACTTGCCTGTAACACAACAGGACATCAGGACCTAGTGGCATGACTTATACACTCAATTATGAAAATTGCATTCACAAAAACTTTTATCTGAGCATACACTAGTGGAACTCATAGCCCAGGGCATCAGAGATTATCATTCTGTCAGCAGCTCTTTGGATCATTCTCACAGTTATCAACTCATGTTTATTGCTTGGGAGTTTTCGTTATCTGATTGTCACGGCTACACCAGTATTGATAATCCTTCACTCGAATTTCTTCTATGTGGTAATTGTTAAAAACTTTTTAAAAGAATTTTTTGAAAGAAAATCGATCCTAATCAAACCTTACCAGACAGTTCCAATAATATGACCTCCTTAGGCTTTTAGTCAATGAACATAATGAAAGACTAGCTCTGAATTGTATATGGCTACATAGTTATTAAGTATGCTCCCTGTTACTTGTACCGAACTTGTGCACACAAACACTTGCATTGTCGGCACATTCTATACATTATTGTCAATCAGCAAAATCTGTGTTTGAGACACCTGCCATCAAAGAAAGATACTTTCAAATCCTTCAATATATTTTCGTTTTCAGTTGAGATGCACTTCACTAAAGAGACCTGTGTCCGCCTGCAACAAGAAACCGGCACAGCCACATTTTCCACCAACTCCGTCATTCTCGGCGACATTCAAGCTCGAAGCCTCAACACATGCGCAGGTGCCTGTGCTTCTACTTCCGGTTGCAAGGCCATTGCAATCGAAAAGAAAGTCAAGGACCAAGGCATTGCTGGAAGATGTATTTGGGGTGGTTCCGGCTATTCTACCGCGGCAAACACAGAGTTTTATTTCTATCACTTGAGTGGGTGATTTCGTCAGTACCTTATAAGACATTGTGCTGGTACATATAATGATTTCTCTCTCTCTCTCTCTCTCTCTCTCTCTCTCTCTCTCTCTCTCTCTCTCTCTCTCTCTCTCTCTCTCTCTCTCTCTCTCTCTCTCAGAGAATTATTTGCTTTGTCAAAATGTTGTGATAATTCAGGTGCTGGTACCACACGCTGCTGATGTTGTCATGTCATTCACAGCTGCAACCATCCCCAGCAATCAGAACACCAGACAGTGACCTGCAGCTGTGGGGCTTTTAATGACTGGCAGATCTTTTGTGAGCCATCAGCCTGAGGAAGTTGCTGATATATTTTTGATTATTTTGATGAGTGTTTATCATTGCCTGTTTTAATTTCTTCCAGTTGTAAGGCCACCACAATCGAAATAGGTCAAGGGCCAATTCTTGCAAGAGTTGCTCCTGGAATCCCACGCCACTGCACCTCTTGTTGGTAGACCCATTTGCAATCTGCAGTCTGCTGACATTGATCTACAAGGAAGCAGTAACAGGTAGCATCCGCCTTTCAAGTTCAGATAGGAGGAAAATGATCAGCACTTGATATTGTGAACAACAACGTCAACACCCTTGCTAATGATTTCATGCAATTCATTGTAGACAGTAGGGATGTGATGGGAAGACAGAAGGAAAACAGCCATGGATCACTAACAGCTTCTTAGGTCTTTGAGCTGAAAGAAGACTTAAACCTATGAGGTTTTCAAGCACAAAAGCAGTAAACAATTACCACAAAATGAACAACAAAAGCAAGGAAAACATAGGGAAGCAAAAAGCATTGGATTTCTGATAAAGGCCAAATCATTAGTTTTAGGAAGACACCAACAGGGGAAACCGTAAACAAGCCTTCGACACCTTGAAAGAAGGCACCAAGACCAAACCGAACAGATTGTCAATAATCGAAAACAAAACAGGTGCACTGCTCACTGACAGCACTGAAGGTCTCTGCAGAAGGACAGAACAATACCAAGAGCTGTACAACCACCAGATACAGCCAGTCACAATGCCAGCAGTGCAGTCCTTTTCACAGGCAGACTGGAGATATTAATTCGAACAATAGTAGGAGTTCGACAATGTTGAATACTCATGCACTTTCATAGCAGCATAAATGCATTATCCTCCTCTTCATTGATCATCATGCAAAGAAAGAAAATTATCTTCCATCCGGTGGCCCGGTTGTTCCGGTGTCATGGAGACACCGGTTTGTTTCCTCACACATTTCTCAGCCTGTAGTGAATTTGTGTCAAAGCCTTCGGAGAGGGAGGTGGACGGGAGTTGATGATTGGAGGGATGTTATGTGGTCACCACCCCGGGTTGGCATCTCACTCAAGTCTGGCTCCGGGACTGATCATTTTATGGCCGTCAGTAGGTGGCTTTGTAGGTGGTGTTTTGCGTGTTAGCTTATAAAAGGCAGCACTCAACACCACCAAAGTGACCCGGCAGTAGTGCTGGGCCCCTCTGGCTGTTGGCCTAACGGCGGCCTGGTACTAAAGGGCTCTCTGTGACCTTCCAATCCTGAGGGTGTGAAATATTGTTTCTGGGATGGGAGAGGTTAAAACGAGCAGTGTGGGAACAGCAGAACAGGCACTCATAGGAGATGAAGCAACAAAAGAAAACAAAATCAACAGCAGAAAAAGGAAAAAAAGATAAATTAACATCATGAAAACCATTCGTTCTCGGAAGAAAAGAAATAAAGACGATCCGTACTCGGTGTCAAAGACAGGTGCTAGGTTACAAAGATTTTTTTTAAAGAATAACTCTGAAACCTGCAGAAGGTCACTCAAAGTGTTGACAGAATAAAATGGCCGTTGTATTGTATTGTATTGTATTGTATTGTATTGTATTGTATTGTATTGTATTGTATTGTATTGTATTGTATTGTATTGTATTGTATTGTATTGTATTGTATTGTATATGATTTTAAGTCATGGCAGATTTTTCTGCGTGAAATTCGGACCTCTCTCCCTGGGGAGAGTGCGTTGCCCCAAGAGTAGCCCCACCCATTATATTTTTGTCTTCTTCTGTCTGCATGTATATTTGTTTCCCTGTCGAAGTGGTCTTTTATACACACACACACACACACACACACACACACACACACACACACACACACACACACACACACACACACACACACACACTCTCTCACTCACTCACTCACTCACTCACTCACTCACTCACTCACTCACTCACTCACTCACTCACTCACTATTTTTGCCAGGGACAACTCCCTCTGTTGCCGTGTGCTCTTTAATGTGCACTAAATGCATGTTGCACACAGAACCTTGGTCTCATCCGAAAGACTACCATCCAGACCCCCACTCACCGTCTAGCGGATAGGGGAAATGTTCCGGGCACAAACAGGATTCGAACTTCCACGTCGACTGCACTGGTTTCAGTGTACGATCTCGAAATAGATTGAAAAGGAAAATAATTACTGATATTCGAAATAAAAAAAAAACAATGTTGCATCATCTCATAACACAACATGCCAACTCCATTGCTGAAATCATACGTAAATTTGCTTTGAAAATCTGTCGTGGTCTCTTTTTCTCTTCATGATATACTTCTTCTGTTTTTTGATTTTTCATTTGACTTCCAAGTATTTTGATACAAATACCCCTATGTCTAAGATACTTTCCGTTCATAAGACAACAAACCAGTGGAAGGAATAAAAACAACGCTTTGTGATTTAAGGATTGTGTGGGGTTTTTTTTCTCTTCAGGTCATGATATGAGTGCAAATCCTCTCTCGCTGTCCTGTCTGTCTGTCTGTCTGTCTGTCTCTGTCTCCATCTGTGTGTGTGTTTGTGTGTGTGTGTGTGTGTGTGTGTGTGTGTGTGTGTGTGTGTGTGTGTGTGTGTGTGTGTGTGTGTGTGTGTGTGTGTGTGTGTGGCGCGCGCGCGCGCGCGAGTGCGTGTGTGTGTGTGTGTGTGTCGCTCTCTCTCTCTCTCTTCCTCAAGGACTGGGTGTAAAAAAGCGCATGTGTGCTTATTCAGTATCCTCGAAACAAAAGAATTTGCTTATAGGCTATCTGAAAAAGAAAACAGAATTTGATTTGGTTTGATGGGATTTGACTTCTCTCACGCATACACATGCCAGCACTTGCATGCACAGTTGCATGCATGCACGCACGCACACACCACACACACACACACACACACACACACACACACACACACACACACACACACACACACACACACACACACACACACACACACACTCACACATACACACACACACATACACACACACGCACACACATGCACGAGTACATGCTTTAGTTTTTTACTTTTTGTTTCAGAAAGTATCGTAGAGCAACATGAGATGATTTATTGTCTGGAGCTACTGTTCTTTTCTCTGAAGAAAAGACCCCCCCTGCCCTCCCCCACACACGCACACAAACACAAAAAACAAAACTACACACACACACACACACACACACACACACACACACACACACACACACACACACACACACACACACACACACACACACACACACGGACAGCAACAACACACGAAGAGGACCGACACACAAAAAGCAATGACAATTTTACATCAATAACACATCAACAGTGACACGAATACCGTAGTTATAGCCTACTTAGACAGAAAAGACACACGTAGGCCTAGGCCTACAATACCGAAGTGTAACAGTAGGCCTGTGCTTGTAGACACAGTCGTCATTCACATGCATTATAAAAAGATGTAGGGTCAGAGAACACTTGCTCCTAACTCATTTGTTTTCTTCTTCATCTCCGTCATACATATCAAATTTATTAATCCCTCATATTAAAAAGGTGATCACCGTAAAGGCTTCCTTAAAGTAAACTATTGTTACTGTGTGGAAGAATCTTTATATCTGTTTTTGACACAAAAAACAACATCACCTAAAGCAACAATTAAAAACACCAAATCGACTCCTTAATGAGACACACATGGGCAAAGACCAAATTAATTTCTCTAAAGATCAGTCTCTTGGTATTATTTTTACAGAAACTAAAACAAAAAGAAAAAAAAAAGTAATACCAATAAACTAAAATCTACCAAATTTGTGTATAATTGCATGGTTTGTGAGACAGAAACTAGACTTTTACACTCAATTGCATTTTATTTTTGCGGTGCAGTGGTAAATTTGGTTTGTGTGTTTGGGGTTTCTATGAAAACCAAAAGGTAATGGGCACTAAATATAAAGGTGGAGTGCGGCCCTCGACTATGATGCAGGGGAGATCACGCCGAAATACTTTCTCTGCCAGCTTTTTTTACCTCCCACATCCAAACGGATGTTTGTCGCTTCTCTGATCGGCGGCGGCTCCGTTTGAAGTGAACCTGTTGCATTGCCCCGAGCTGTCTGTATACCTGATGACTTGTTGCTGACTTCTTATATCAGTCGAGAAAGTCAAGATGGGTGGCAGCTGGAGCACTGAACGCGGCATAAAAAGACGTCACGAAGACATTGAGGCGGACAATGAGACATCGACAGGCGATCTTAGCGACAGCTCCTCGGACCTACACACCCCTAAGAGGTTTGTAATTGTAGGGAGTGATCGTGTAAAGTAAACAGAGTTTGTAGAGCCCGTAATGAAGCATTTACTTTCATAACGGATTGTCAGATGATTTCAGCGGCTCTGTCTCAGTCGCACTTGTAATGTTGGATGCTCCTAGGCAAGCTAGTCCTAGACTAAAAAGTAAGGTAGGGCCTACTGGCATTAACTTGGATATAATCGGATGATGTTTTGTTTTCTTAATTTTCTTGAAACGTTTTAATTTATTTTGTATAAAACTCGATAATTGCACAATCATTATAATCAGGATTCTTAATTCCTATGGTTATGATCAAGGTCATGTATGCGGCATACAAATTACAGTTGATTGTGAGTCATGAGTGATAGTGATTCATTTCATGTGTGTTGATTACGCATTTTTGTTATTGTGTGAAAGCCAAAATTGATGAGGATGACCTAATGATGATGCTATGGAAGTGTACTGATCAGCTTTTAGTTTAAGGCTACTTGATGGGGCAGACAACTGCAGTTTTTGTCAAGTGATTTGTGTAATCTCTTTGGAGTCATTCAAAACCACATAAATTTGTAAAGTTGGTGATGCATGATTGTGTGGTTCCAGTCTTCCTAATCCGAATGACCTGATAGCAAAATTACTCTGGGTAATAGCCAGCCAGAGTCTGAATCAGTGAATGAAACCCTTGTTTGAGTCTGACTCTTAATCTTATTGTATTCTAACTTGTGGCCTTTCACTCATGAACCTCATGTGCTAGCCACAGTGCTACAGCAGCTGGTTAGCTATAAAAAATATCATAACTTAGCACTTTTTTTTGTGATGACTCTGTACTCATTACCGTATAGCATACAAGGTATAGCACACATAGTACATGCTCTGTTTTCTTCAGATCAGCAATGTACTTGTCAGCCATCTTGTGATGTGAGGTGAAAAACCAATAAAATCTTAAGATGTTTACTCGTCAGTACCTTTGCTAATTCAGTAATTGACAAAATCCCTATCAAGCACTCAAATTGAACTTTATAGTTATCTTATACTTACTTGAGCTACATAAAGAAATTATGAATATATGTATATTAATTATTATGAATATATATATGTTTTTATGGACGTTTTATTTATTATATTGACATTATTTTACAAAATTGTGGAAATTTCATTAATGTCACAGAAAGCGCTTTCAGTCAACGGCACAGTACATTGTGAAGAAGTTGTTTGAGGAAGGAACTGACAGTGATGTCACCATTCAAGCACTTGGCAAGTCCTGGCATCTCCATAAAATCTACCTCAGTCAGGTAATTGTAAAAATACTTTACTTAGTTGACTTTAGGTCAGAATTATGTGATAGGACACTTTTAATATGTTAGGAGTAAAAAGTTAAATTCATACACTCTATAGTCACTACTCAGTCTTCAGATGAGACTATAAATCAAGGCCCCATGTGCAAACGCATGCAGATCATCTCGTGCACACATTAAATCCTGTTCCGCTTTTCCTTAGAGTAGGCCATCATGTGCCGGTGGGAACAGATGACAAGATTTACAAAACTACATGCACACGAGGACTGGATGTAAAAAAGCACATAAGTGCTTATTCCATTATCCTCTATAAAATAATGAAATAAATAAAATAAATAAATAAACCATTTGATATTGAAGGTGTAAATGTGCATGTGTGTGTGTGTGTGTGTGTGTGTGTGTGTGTGTGTGTGTGTGTGTGTGTGTGTGTGTGTGTGTACCTTTGCCTGAATTGGTAAGTAGTCAGGTACTGAGGTAGGTATTACTGCTGTTGCCAGAATTGGCTCATAAAAATGTTTACTTTGGACTGTAAATTATGTAACATTGACAAGTTTATTTAAAATAAGGTGTTGGAAAGTCTTTTGTTATGATGAGGAACAAGTTACAGTAGAATTTAGTACTGTACCTAGTTTTCCTACTTTTTCATATAAATTTCATCTGTTTTTAGCATACTTATCTTTTTTTCTTCTTTGATCTTTTATAACTAAATCCATACTATGAGACCTATATGCTGTTGTTGCAAAGTTGCAATAATGAAGTTCTTTCTCAGCACAATAAACCACTCTGTGCAAGGCAGGGTGCAGTAGTTGCAGACTATTATTAGTCTGATATAAGAAAAACACACTTGAAACAAACACAAAATTCAGGTAACTAGTATTACTGTGTATTGTCTACAGTCTAGCCAAATGCTAGAAAACCAAACTCCTTTCATCATTCATACCAAGATACCAAATTAACCGTAGGGAACCAACAGAGAGTACACAATTATCAATCAAACAACAAATTACAAATAACTAGGAAAACCCGTTACTCAGAACCCTCAACTGACTCTCTTAAATAATGTCCAACAGAACTTAGTCTATACACAATCTCTTTCACAACATTGGCTCCTATCATACCCCATGGATATTGTAGCATACAACAAGATACAGATACAAAGATAAACAAACAGAACATGAATGATCTAAACTGTCACAGAGATCATACAACTACTTTTAACACAAATGACTAATCATGCACACAATAACATACCAGTTAACCACTTTTGACACTTTTAAATGACTGACAGTGACCATACACTTAGTCACACCTGCATGTCATAATGCTTAGAGGGCTGATTGCTCCTTTCACCAAGGTAGTGTTTTTTGTGTTTTTTTCTTTACAGTGCAAATATTTTGACAGCATGTTCAGCGGACAGTGGGCTGAATCTGAGCAGCCTGACATCAGCATAGAAATCACTGATGAGAATATTGACCCAGAAGGTGGGTACATCAGCACTGTAACATAAGACTAAGAGTATTTAAATGATAATGAAATGGGTATTGTGTGTTGTTGATCTTTTCCTTAATGTTGTTGTTGTTAAACACATACATTTGGCTTCATGAGCACTATTATACTTGTGTTAGTGATTGTACATACACAATCACATGCATACATGTATGCATTCATGTATGCAACTGCACATGCATGACATGTATGCACACACTGACACAGGCACTCACTCATGCACATACACAATCACGCACACACATATACTACATTTTCGTGAATCACTTATTTATGCATGCAAACAAGTTTTGTGCTCATGACTACTCACGGGCAGTAAACAGTAATAAAACACACATGGACATGCATGTATGGGTACTCACTAACACAACTGTACATATTATTGACAAAATATCTCCTAACTACTTGTACCTTGTTACTGTTTTCTCCTTTTCACTACACCTCAATCTTGCGTGTTTCTCAGCTATGGTCCCATTTTGTCTAAAGCTCGGATCTATTCAGATCAGCTTCAAACAGCCCATTTTTGTTATCACTTGTGCCCCAGACCATGTATCGTAATGTTATATTGATGGACATATTTTCTCACTTCCAGCTCTCAGAGTAGCCTTCAAGTCCCTGTACACTGACAATATTTTGGTGAAACCAATTGAGGTCATTGGAGTTCTGGCTGCTGCAACTTTTCTGCAGTTGGTAAGTTTTTCTTTCATCAAGAAGTGGGTTAACCATCAGACTGCACAAATCTCTGTTGTGGCCCGCTCTCTTTGGACTCCCCCTCCCTCCCCCCTTCCCCCATTTCCTGCAACCGGATCCTCTGCACACATACACTTCCCCCATAAACACACACACACACACACACACACACACACACACACACACACACACACACACACACACACACACACACAGGGGGTGGGATACCCTTGTGGTTAGAGTGATGCACTAGTAATCTGCTGACCGAATCTGCTGGCCTGGGTTCGAATCTTGTTCAAGAGGAGTTTTCCTCTGGAGTTAACATCAGTGCCGACTCCACTCCCCCCAAAAGTCCTTCGGATGAGACTATAAACCGAGGTCCCGTGTGCGAATGCACGCAGAACACCTTGCGCACGCATTAAAACCCATTCCGCTGTTCAGAAAAGTAGGCAATTATGTGCCGGTGGGAAAAGATAACATAATTTACAAAACTGCATACACAGGTTCAGGATGTAAAAAAGCACACAAGGGCTTATTCCATTATCCTTGAAAAAAACAAAAAAGAAAGAAAACATGCACGCACACACGCATTATTCCATTTGTCCAATAATCAATGACCCCCTATACATTGGTATCTATTATCTTGCTAGCATACCTGTTTGCATCTGTATTTTGCCTGTTTGATTTGCCAGCATAAACTGTGTCAGTTGTATACCTCTATGTATGGTATTATTTGATACACATTATGAAGTTTAAAGTTTCCGAACAGAATAATAGAACAATAATTCAACAGTCTTATACAGAGTCAGCTTTATCTTTTTTCACAAGCTATTAACTTTCTTATGTCGCTTAGTTTAATTAGTTAGAATACATGACATGAATGCATAATTTATGTATAGCATGCTTTTGTTTAACACTATTCCTATGTTAACGGAGAGAACCTCTTTTTCCTTGACATGTACACTGTGCTCATTTTATATGCTTCTGTTGCCCATATACAAGTGTTACTTAGGGAATGACTAGGAGATGGCTGGTTGCCCATTAGTGGGCAACCCGTAGGGAAAAGGCTAAAAAAAAAATCTTCGTAAAGTAGGTATAACCACAGCACTAAGACCAATGGACATTGAAGTGGTGGAAAAAGATACGGGGGCATGGGTATTATGGAGTGAAGAGAGGTGTTCAAGCAAGGAGTTTTCTATGTGTTTGTGTTTACTAAGTTTTGGATGTAAAATGTATTTTGTTTTTCAATTTAAATGATGTTTTTCTGTGTTCTTTACATTGATTCATAAGGCCTGAGGAGTGTTCATTTGGCTTTACTGTTTGGTATTTCAGGATCCTCTCATTGAGCACTGCAGACTGGTCATGAAAGGATGTGTCACGTAAGTTTTCTCCTCTATCC
>CM060316.1:44899967-44902467 GCA_030674155.1 Stramonita haemastoma | reverse complement strand
AAATGTTTGTAAAAATCAGTTCTTTTTTTGTGTGTGGTTTAGCTGTTAGATACTCATGCCTTGTCAAGATAAACATGTGAGCATCAAAACCTTTTGGGTTTTTTAGCATTTGCTGACTTGATTTAAATGCACAAAGATATATATTTGTATTGAAAAAGTTCTTTGTAAATATTATCAGTGCACAAAATGGACTTTTAAGCTGAAACTAAGTACATCCAGTTTTATCAATTTCATTATTTTTGTTGAATTTTTTGGTTTTGAATGGTCATAATAGTGCGTCACAGAATACAAAAGTTTAAATTGACTCCAAGTGGAAGGTTTGATATTTTTTTCTTAGCTCTTAAGTTAAGGGAAGTAATTCGTACATGTAAGTATTGTTTTACTCTGTGCATTGTTTCTCTTTCCATACCTGTGTTTTCTTTGTGCTTCCCTTACAAGTTGCTTATTAATGCATTATTACAGAAAACTGAAGAACCCCCTCCCTCTAAAAGTAAGAATTTGTTTGTGTGTGTCTGTAAGTGAAAGTTAGTCATTTCATAAAATGATGACAGAAACAGTGTTTGTTACATTTTCACTTTGTTTGATGTCGACGGGTATTTTTATACATGTGTATTTGCTCTGTGTTTCAGTATCACTGGCGATGGCTGGGTTATGCATATGGACTGGACCTGCTGTTTACCCTGCGCAACAAGTATGTCCCAGTTTGGATGCTTTAGCTCACTTCTTTTCACAACAACATTTGTCACAGAAAAAACGTTTCATGCAGACCCTAACCCTGCTGTAATCATCCTCGATAACTGTCAGCTCTGTCTGTCCAAAGTGCTGCTCAGCCAGCCTGTTTAGTCAAGCAGTGAAGATAATCAGACCATCCTGGGAGTGGAATCAGGATTTTTTTTTGTTTTTTTAAATCGAGACTGGCCGAGTAAAAGGTGATGTGGACATTGACTGTAAGATTTCAGGAAACCAATTTTCTTTGATTATATTCTAAAACAAGAAACTTTTATTGGGAAGGGAATTAACATTTTGCTAGTATCCAGCAAAAAGCTTGTTCTGTGAAGTTGTTGGAGGCCGTAATAGTAACATGTTTTTTCATGTTTTTGAAGAAAAACTGTGACTTGCTAATGAAAAAATATTTTTGCAAACTTAAATATTTTTCCAAGGTGTCTTTATGTGTGGAATATTTATCTGCTTGTCACATATAGGCTGAGAAATCCATCAGATCATCAATCATCAGTGAAAAGACATGTTCTGGTACAATTGTGTGAGAGAAAAAAATGGAAATATATGAAATGGCATGAAAGTCAGGTCTGTATTGCACATAGAGAGGCATTCTATATCTTGATATTTGCAGGGTTGGTGTCACTAAAGGTCCAGTATCACACAGTGGGGTACATTTCCATGATGTGCATACGCCATAGATATTTCATGTGTACTTAGATAAGTATATACCTTACTTGTGAGACTGTCATTGAAGATAAACCTCCCAAGGGTGTGCCTGTGGATGTAGAAAATTCATGTGCTGATTATATGCATAGATATCATGCTTGTGTAGGCTTTGTTTACCAAACCGTTCTGCTGTAGGTCTGTCATTCATTGTTTGTGTAAACCTCTTTATGTGTAACTGAAGCATAATTTCATAGGCAATGTTTCATTTCAGCATCTTATAAGTATTGTGATATGCCTTTATTTGTGAATGACCCTGCTTTTAAGAGAAAAGAATTAACATCAGCATCATTTAGAAACTCTAATATAAAATATGTTTTAGAGATTTGTCATCCCAGTTTGTGGGTTTCTAAGTTAAACCTTTATCTTCACTCAGCATAGACCAGCCTCAGCAATGTTTTAACCTTTTTTTTTTTTTTTCAGGGTGCTGACAATCAATCGCAACTGTGGTTCCTCACAACGATTTTCTGGGTCTCTGAGCCAACAGGAGACACGACATGTGATGCTGTGTGTGAAGGTGGCCCAGATCAAAAAGAAAGAAATGTGTTCAGTGGTTTCCACTGGTATCCGCACGCTGTCTCTTCAAGCTGATGATGTTGTAAGTACAGGGTTTTGTTGTTGGGTTTGGGTTTTTTTGCTGAGTTTGCTGTTTCATCTTTTGTGACAGGATATTGCAGGAACTAACAGAATGGAATACACATGTGGTCCAGTGGGGGAGCCGGTGGGGGTAGATGATGGTTTTCGTGTCCCTCCACCTACATCCCTTATGAGTGTAACAACTGATGACTGTGATACACAAGCTCACTGCACTGCAGGCAGTGAAGACTAAATACCCCCACCGATCCTCTGAAATCAGAGTATGGCTGCCTGTATAGAGTAAAGGGGGTAATTGAAAACAATCATACATGCAAACTTGACATCCAGTGTGTACTTGCAAAATGGTGTTTCCAAGGTGGGATGAGTAAGTCAGTATCCATATTGTGGGCAACCCCCATGGTATCAAGCTGAAGAACATGCACCAACAACATTAACAATATCCCTTCATATTTGGTTCCTC
>CM060316.1:44883667-44899867 GCA_030674155.1 Stramonita haemastoma | reverse complement strand
TGGTGCAAGAGCAAGTCTATCAGGCATTAGTGCATGGTGCAAGAGCGAGGCTATCCGGCATTAGTGCATGGTGCAAGAGCGAGGCTATCCGGCATTAGTGCATGGTGCAAGAGCGAGGCTATCAGGCATTAGTGTATCATGCAAGAGCAAGGCTATCAGGCATTAGTGTATCATGCAAGAGCAAGGTATCAGGTATGTGCGTATCATACAAAAGCGAGGCTAACAGACATTAATTTGTGAATATCATACATTAGTGCATCAAGCAAGAGCAAGGCTATCAGCTTTGTGTGCATCACGCAAGAGGAAGGCTACCAGGTATTTGTGCATCACGCAAGAGCAAGGCTTTCAAGCATTTGTGAATACCAGACATTAGTGCATTATGCAAGAGCAAGGCTACCAGGCATTTGTATTGTGAATATCAGACATTAGTGCATCATGCAAGAGCGAGACTACCAAGTATGTGTGCATCATACAAGAAAGTCGGTATAATATTCGTGTGCACAATATTGGGAAGTGGTTCATTTTTTATTGTGGGAGCTTCTGTGGTAGAATGTAGCATTACTATCACAAAATGGCTTCTATGCGTAAAATGAGGTCGCTCTCCATCCACGGTTAAGAGTGTTTCGTATGCGATATTATGTGGTGCTACCCTTTTCATGTTACCGACAGGGGTTTTATGTTTATGTCTTAACGTCTTTATCGTTTTTTTGTTTTCTTTTGGTCTGTATGTCTCTCTCTTTTCTTGTCTATTTGTCTGTATGTGTTTTTTTCTGACCGTTTCTCTCTCAGTCGGCTTGTCTATCTGTCTGTCTGTCTGTCTGTCCGTGTTTCTGTCTATAATTGCCTTTTCTCCTTGTGTCTGTCTGTCTGCCCATCTATTTGTCTTTTTGTTTATCTGTCTGTCTGTCTGTCTTTCTGTCTGTCATTTGTCTACCTGTCTGTCTGTTTGTTTTTATCTTAATACTGTCATGTAACTGTGTCTGTCATTTATGGTCTGTTTGTCTCTGACTTCATTTCTCTCTCTCTCTCTCTCTCTCTCTCTCTCTCTCTCTCTCTCCTCTCTCTCTCTCTCTCTCTCTCTCTCTCTCTCTCTCTCTCTCTCTCTCTCTCTCTCTCTCTCTCTCTCTCTCTCTCTCTCTATCCACACACACACACACACCTCACGCACACACACACACACAAACACACACACACATAACACACACACTGCACACACACACACACCACACACACACACACACACACACACACACACATGCACACACATACACACACATGCATTCACCATGCTCTACTTTTCACGACTTGCAAATATCTGTACATCCGTCTCATTCATTCCCCCCCCCTCCACCATTATTAATTCATGTGGCCACGATTTTCAGCACTGTCTATCGCACATTTTTTTCAATCTCTCACCCACACGTATCCAATCAATCTGGCAAATGACCTCTCGTTTGCAACAATTACCAAAAAGCAATAGCATCATTGCTAACAGATGGTAAAAGGGTTTTTCCAGGTAAGCACCTTCTCGCGCAGATAAAGTCATACATCCTACACCATATTTGCTAAGCCTTAGACATTTTGGAGGCGAGTTAGAAATTAGGATGAAGACTTATCTGAATCTTCTTCTTTGTCGTAAAAGGTCTTAGACAGCAACTATTTTTGCCTATCATATGAGCGAAAATATTTTGCGCTACCCATTAAACGCCCGACAAGTCAGGCCTAGCACATCCGACTTTAATTCGGCGTGGGAGAGAATTGCTGTCTTTTAAGCCTTTCTGGAAAAAAATAGAACAGGCAAGAGGTTGAACCAAGAAAGCAGAAATAGACAAGAATGGCGTGACAGGAAGAAAAAAAAACAAAGCAGAAACAAAGACAGGAACAGAAAAGAGGGAATTTCCTATCATATTGACAGTCCCCTGGCATCTCCACAGAGGCATTTTCTGAATGAGATTAGCCTATATTTGTCCAATGTGTGTGTTGGACAAACCTTGGTTGCTTTTTCTTGTAATAGACATATTATCGCCTACGCAAGTACAGTGCAAGCACCTCCGCCCCCCCCCCTCCTCCTGCACACACACTCACACACATGCGCTCTCTGTCTGTCTGTCTGTCTGTCCGTCTGTCTGTCTGTCTGTCTCTCGTTCCGACTCTATCTCACAACACTTACACGAGTAACAATAATTCCAGACAACTCTATCCCTTTTTGTACACATCATATATATACCCAGACAGCAGCAAACACTGGAGCCTCGGTACACCCAGACACATAACTACACAGCCCTTGTAGATTCTCTGTACCTATACATCATCTCATGCTGCTTCGGAAGAGGCCAGGAAGTGTCAACAGTTTGCGGTTAAAGTTTGTAGTTTGTAGTGGAAAGGCACCGTTTTCATGGTTAACGTAAATAACTAGATTCACTTCGATATACACTTTACGAAATTACTCTTAAAAAGTCAAAAGAAAGAAGAAGAAAGAGAAAGAAGGGGGAGAGAAGGAAAATGAGAAAGGATCAAAGAGAAATACAAAGAAAAAAAAAGAAAGAAAGCCGAAAGAGAGAGAGAGAGAGAAGAGAGAGAGAGAGAGAGAGAGAGAGAGAGAGAGAGAGGAGAGAGAGAGAGAGAGAGAGAGAGAGAGAGGAGAGAGAGAGAGAGAGGAGAGAGAGAGAGAAGAAGAGGAGAGAGAGAGAGAGAGATTTGATTTGATTTGATTTGATTTGATTTGATTTATTTTTTTATATCGAGGATAATGGAATAAGCACTCTTGTGCTTTTTTTCATCCAGTCCCCGTGTGTATGCAGTTTTGTAAATGTTATCTGTTCCCACCGGCACACGATAGCCTATTCTTTCGAAAAGCGGAACAGGATTTAACGTGTGCGCAAGATGTTCTGCGTGCGTTCGCAAAGAGAGAGAGAGAGAGAGAGAGAGAGAGAGAGAGAGAGAGAGAAGAGAGAGAGAGAGAGAGAGAGAGAGAGAGAGAGAGAGAGAGAGAGAGAGAGAGAGAGAGAGAGAGAGGGGGGGGGGGGTGGAGGAGGGAGAGGGAGAGAGCTTTCACGTAGAGAAATCTACTGTGTTATAAAGTGGTATATATTTGAAAAATGGAAATAGTGTCCTAAGGATTAGAAGTCAGCAGGAAATTTATCAAAGTTAGGTACCCGAGAGGTTACCCACTAGAGGAGCCGTGCACTACTGCTGAGTCACTTTGGCAGCGTGAAACTGGTGTCTGCTGGCATACACCTGTTGATTTTGTTTGGTGCTGTAAGCTCTCTGCTGACATGTACGTGATTCATTCTTTCGTAACCTAAATGAATTTCTCTGCTTGAGATGATAAAGGACTTGGAATTGGAATTGGAATACGCAGGACGGCACCCTCTAAACCCCCACTGACAGCAAAAACTAGCTTAGCCCAGGAGCCAGGTGGAGTGAGAGACCTGCCTAGAAATGGTGTTCACCGCAAGATCCCTCCATCCATCTTCTCTAATGAACCTTCAAATCAGAAGGTTTTCACACCTCAGGCACAGAGTAAAGTGAAGCTGAGGTTATCATGAGACCAGAGCAACCAGAGCAACTGAGTCAAAGACTATCTATCATCTTATTGCGTGATAAAGTTATGTGTGCCTCTTTTTATTTCTTAAATAAGTTTCTTGTTGCCTCTGAAGCTTGTTTTTATTTAGGCCTCCAAAAAATCGTATGTTCAAAAGTCTTTTGAGACTCCCAGAAGATGGAGCATGGCCACCTTTATAACAGAGTTATGAAAACAACTAAAAAGAAAAGTTGGATACAACTATGTGATTTTAAGGTTAAGCAGATAGGCGTACTAGGAGCCTGTGTGCATAGATTCGTGACACTTGCACATGGGGAAAACCCATAAACGGCAAAAACGTTTTTTTTTGTGTTCAATTTTTCATGAATTCGTTGAACCATTTAAATTCATTTCTCCAGAGATGTAAAAAGTTTGCGGCTTACAAAAGAAGGCATATATTTGAAAAGGGCCAGTGAAAATGGCTTGCTGAAAAAAATATGGGGATTTCAGATTGTATGCAAACAACCTCCTCCTCACCCCCCCACTCACCCCATAATCTGCCTTCCCCATCTCCACCTCCATCATTACTACACTCAAAACCCAAAACCATCCCATCTTTAAAAAATACAACAAAAAAGCTATAACAGCCAACGATGCATATATATACACACACTCACAGCATCTCTATCGTCCTTTACTAGGCTTGGTTTGCAAATGTCTATTTGCTCGTCTCTTGCTGTCCCATCTTTAATTCATGCCTGCACCATTTCCATCACTGCCTATTTGCATGCATTCTGTTTCCCTATGCAGAGGGAGTGGGGGGGGGGGGAGGACCCTTGCAGTCATGATGATATGAACACTGATGTTGTTTTTTTACTTTTTTTTTCAGGTGGATGTCAAGAAGGCAGGAGAAGGAGGAGGAAGAGGCCATTCCTGTTGTAAGTGGTGTGTGTGTGTGTGTGTGTGTGTGTGTGTGTGTGTGTGTGTGTGTGTGTGTGTGTGTGTGTGTGTGTGTGTGTGTATGCATGTGTGTGTTTGTGTGTCTATGTGTGTGAATCTCTCTCTCTCTAATTATACACACACACACACACACATATATATATATATATATATATATATATATATATATATATATATATATATATACATATATGTGTGTGTGTGTGTGTGTGTGTGTGTGTGTGTGTGCGCGTGTGTGTATGTATATATGTGCACGCGTGCACACGCACCTTTGTGTATATGTGCATGTGTGTATGTGCATATGCATGCTCGCGCGTATGCGTGCACTTGCGCGTACGTGTTTGCGTGTTTGTGTACGTACGTAATTACCCCACGAGTGTATGCGTGTGTTTTCTCCCACTTGCAGAAGCTGATTCACACCCTCTTCTTGCGATGTCTGAGCTCCCGAGGACCTCTGACTGTCTGGCCTGAGGGCGGATAATGAGCCAGCCCTAGACATCAGTACATCTGCCTGCAGTGCTCTGTTCCTGCCGCCAAACAGATAATAGAGAGAGGAGAGGAGAGGGGAGAGAGGAGAGGAGAGGAAAGGAGAGGAGAGGAGAAGATGAGGAAAGGAGAGAAGAGGAGAGGAGAGGGGAGGGAGGAAGGGAAAGGAGGAGGAGAGCAGAGCAGAGCAGAGCAGAGCAGAGCAGAGCAGAGCAGAGCAGAGGAGAGGGGAGAGGAAGAAGAGGAAAGGAGAGCAGAGGAGAGGAGAGGGGAGAGCAGAGGAGAGCAGAGGAGAGCAGAGGAGAGGAGAGGAGATGAGGAGATGAGAGAAGAGGTGAGAAGAGAGAAGAAAAGAGAAGAGAAGAGAAGAGAGAAGAGAAGAGAAGAGAAGAGACCTTACGTTCATGCCTCTTGAAGTTGGTATTGTGTTAAGTCATTGACTATGCTGTCCTCTTTTAATACCCTACGGCACATTGGTATATTGGTACATAATGTATTTTGCTGCTGTGTATTGTTAAGTCATTGACTATGCTGTCCTCTTTTAATACCCTACGGCACATTGGTATATTGGTACATAATGTATTTTGTTGCTGTGTATAAACTGAGGAGAGCAGTCACAAATTTATTTACTTCTTCTATTTTTTTTGTTTGTTTTTCTTTGGTTGGACAACCCCCCCCCCCTCACCTTTCCCAGCCACCCACCACGCCACACCCGCACTCCACCTTCACCCTCGGGAACAAAGCTGAAATTTTTGGGAAACTGTTGAACATATTGTTGCTACTGTCCAGGGAAAAGCTACCCAATGTTCGTGTAACAACAATGTAACATTCGTTTATGTCAGCTTTTTTTGTTGAAAATTAGACAATGTTTAGATGTATACCCATGGGGGAAAATGTGCATATTGTTTCTGACATAACATCTAAACTGAATTCAGAAGAATGGAACACAATCCAATAGAAAAACGAAAGGAACTTACAGACGAAACAAAGTATTGTTTAAAAATAACAAACAGGGAAGAAATGGAAGAAAAAAAGTAACCTGAAAGGAGAACACAAAAGAAAAAGGTATGGACACAAAGAAAGTGCAAGATATTGAAGAAAAAAATGTCATGGAGGAGAAGAAATAAGGGTTAAAATAAAGACTGATGCAAGAAAATGAACACAAGAGGTCATGGATAAAATTAACATCAAAGTATTAAAAAAAAAGACAAGTATGAGTTGAAAAAGGATGTCATAGAGAAAGAGCAGACGATATAAACAAAACAAAACAAAAAAAAACAAGAACAGTGACAAGCAGCCGACATCACCCCCAACCATGATGTTCCAACCCTGGTGTGCACATTAAATCTATTCTTTCTTTTTTTCTCAATTTCACATCGTCATTTCTGACAAACTTTTAAAAGTTTACAATATTAAATTTAAGGATGCTAAAGAAGAAGAAAAATGCAAAGAAGCAGAAGAATGTGAAGAAGAATGCAAAGAAGCAGAGGAATGCGAAGAACAATCCAAAGAAGAATAATTCTGAAGACGAAGAAGAAGAAGAAGAAGAAGAAGAAGAAGAAGAAGAAGAAGAAGAAGAAGAAGAAGAAGAAGAAGAAAAAGAGAAGAAGAAGGAGAAGAAGAAGAAGAAGAAGAAGAGAAGAAGAAGAAGAAGAAGAAGAAAAGAAGAAGAAGAAGAAGAAGAAGAAGAAGAAGAAGAAGGAGAAGAAGAAGAAGAAGGAGAGAAGAAGAAGAAGAAGAAGAAGAAGAAGAAGAAGAAGAAGAAGAAGAAGAAGAAGAAGAGAAGGCAAAGAAACACAGGTGTCAAACCAATAACAGGAGCAGTTTTGAATATTGCTGATATGCTGTATCCAGAAATACAGACAGTAGTATAAGAGAATGCATATGTGCATGAAAACTGCTGCACGGTCACTAGTATTGCCTGGGATACTTGTCAGATGCAAAGCTGTGGGTGTAGTGATAAAATCGATTTCAGAAAAATGAGAAAAAAACACAGACACACAGACACACAAAGACTAAACACAGACAACCACAGACACCAAACAGACACACACTCTCAGACAGACACACACACACTCACATACTCACAGATGCACACCGCGCGCACACACGCACACATACCACACACCACACATGCCACACACATATACACATACACTTAGACAAACTCATAACACACATACAAACAACACACACACAAATTAACACATACATGCACTCAACAACATATGCATACAAGCACACACACACACCACACATATGCAACACGCATGCACGCACACACACACACGCACACATGCACGCACACACACACAACTACAGAGTAACACACTACACACACATTCACAAAACAAACATACACAAACGCATGTACACACAAATACAAAACACACAACCAAACCAAACAAATATCGCCCCCCAACCCCACCCCCCCCCCCCCCCCCCCCCCCCCCCAATAAAAAATAAAAAAAGTCACATATAAGTCAGACATAATAATTTATAGACAAAAAAGAAAGCAAAGGAAACAAAACTGATATAAAGACGCAAAACAAGTTACTATAATCAAACACAGGTAGTTTTATACCTCAGTACATACCAAGAACAACAACCAGACAGAAACGATCAGAGCCGAAGTGCTACATCTTCCTCATGTTTCTTTTATCTACTTACCACTTTTTACATACTATCTCATTTCCCCCTGTCTATACGTTTTAATGCCACTTTGCATGCGCCTGTGCGTGTGGTGTCAAGAGATCCCACAGAGGGGGATGCCATTCTCAGAGGTGTGGAAGGAAGGGCACAGCCATGACAGAAATCCGCTAAGTGAGGCTGACAGTTGCCTTAGCTGGCGGTGATGGACGGTGTTTCCAGAGTCACTTACGCCATCACTCACTACCTCTCTCTCTGTGTATGTCTGTCTGTCTAGCTGATTACCTAAAAATTGGTCTCCTTGCTATTTTTCGTGGCTGGAAAAGATAGTACAGGCAATGCCATTTGAAATATCTTCTTCCTGGATGTTTGCATGATAGAGGATACATTTTGAAAGTAGCAAGTATTTGGAAAGTCTGAGAAGTTTTGGACATTTCAATATGGAACTTTCACATATACAGACAGACACACAGAGACACAAGCATACAGTGAAACAGACGCACATGCACACACGCACATGCACAACACACACACACACATGTGACTGCATAGGTGCACACAGACAGACAGAGAGAGAGACAGAGAGAGAGAGCAACAGAGAAAGAAAGAGAAAGAGACAGACAGCAATTTTCCCCAAAGTTTCATTTTCCAAACATTAATTTGCATTCACAGACTTTATTCAGCTTACTTTTTTTTTATTCATACATACCTACTTGCAATCCATTTTTTTCTTGAGCTTCAGAAGATAATATTATACCTTAGTTTTTTGGACTGGTTAACATGAACCCATGGAAAACTTTTCCCCATTGAACAGCCAAGGGGTGTCTCAGCAATAAGTTTCTGGAATGAGAATATTGCTATACTGTGAAGTGTGCAGAAACACAGTAAGAATTTGGGGAACATGCATATGTGTATAATAATGTTTAACGGTTAACAGCACTGCTTCGAGTGCCTATCAGATAACAACAATTGCTGGTTTTGATGAGAATATCTACAATAGTGAAAGGAAAGGAGAGAGAAGGAGAGAGAGGAGAGAGAGAGAGAGAGAGAGAGAGAGAGAGAGAGAGAGAGAGAGGAGAGAGAGAGAGAGCAGAGAGAGAAGATGAGAGGAGAGAGAGGGTGAGAGAGAGAGAGAGAGAGAGAGGAGGATGGAGAGAGAGACAGACAAGACGAGAGAGAGGAGAGAGAAGAAGAGGAGAGAGAGAGAGACAGACAGAAGACAGACAGAGAGGACAGACAGACAGAAGGACAGACAGACAGACAACGACAGACAGACAGACACAGACATGAGACAGAGACAGAGACAGAGACATAGAGACAGACAGAGTATATCCAGGTTGTATTATCATCTGAAGAAATGTTATAACAATCTCACAAAATCTCATCATCATATATTGCTACTAATAAGTAAAAACAAACACAAAACATGAGAGAGAGGCGGGGAGAGAAAGAAGGAGAGGGGGAGAGAGACAGAGAAGAGAGGGAGAGAGAGGGAGAGGAGGAGAGAGGGGGGAGGAAGAGAGAAAGGATGAGAGAGGGAGAGAGAGAAGAAGCAAAAGAGAGAAAGAGAGAGAGAGCAACAGACAGACAGACAGACAGACAGAGAGACAAAGAGAGAGACACAGAGAGACACAGAGAGACAGACAACAGACAGAAGACAGACAGATAGGAAAAGGTGACTGACAGACTAAAGCAAACAGAAAAAATAGATCTAGACAGAAAGGCACACAAAGGCGTAGAGAAAGATAGTTGAACTAAAAGCAAGTTTAAGTTAAGTTCTTCTGTGACAAGTTTTAATGCCACTTTGCATGCGCCTGTGCTTGAGGTGTCAAGAGATCCCACAGAGGGGGATGCCATTCTCAGAGGTGTGGAAGGAAGGGCACAGCCCATGACAGAAATCCGCTAAGTGAGGCTGACAGTTGCCCTAGCTGGCGGTGATGGACGGTGTTTCCAGAGTAACTTAGGCCACACTCACTCTCTCTCTGTCTGTCTGTGTAGCTGATTGCTGTAGAAATTGGCTCATATTTTTTCTGGTTATATCATACATCAGGGTTACTATTGCAGAATATTGTTTGTATTTGCAAAGCTGGAATTGTATGATAGTGGAAAGTGTTTGAAAAATTAAAAGGTGGCTACCTAATGTCTGAGAAGTTTTAGACACTGTAAAATTGCCCTGATTTTTTACAAAGGTTTGAAAAAAATTCATGGATCTCATAAAAAAATCTAGCAAAAGGTACTTTTAAACCATGTAGTTCTTTTTACCTCCCTTGCACCCAAGCTCATCAATATTGCAACCATGTTGAATGTTCACAACAACATTATGCACAAACAATGGCAAAATCTGCCGATATAACTGCAATAATCACACGAATTTGTACTTCAGCTACGGTCCATGTTCCATGTGAAATAGCTTGCTTCATTTGTCTTAAGTATGGAATATTAAACAAATGAGCCTGTCTAACACTTAAACAGTATTACATTCCAGCCTTAATATTTTGAACAAAGGTATTAAAACTCCAATAGAAAGTGATACATCTAAAAATCACATTTTGAATTGTTAATGGCAATATAAGCATTGTATTTACGCTTAAACGATGTTTCAAATAATATGACCAAAACAGTTCATGGTTTTCCTATATTATGGGATGCAGATATTCAAGACACAAAATCCATCACATGTCCCCCACAACACACGAAACTAACACACACTATTACACACATTCACACTCTAACACACAAATACTCATACCTACCACTTCCCACACCCATTACTACATCCCACACTCCCAAAGTTTAACATGGAATAGAAACAGTTTCATAATGTAACATCTATTCATTATACTATGGATGTCGTCAAGCGACTGTCGTCTACTTGTCTGTCGCTACTCCACCACATCACACACACAAACACACACACACCACATCACAATCACACACTACTCAACCAACGAACTAACGCTAGACCTTCCTTTCCGTCCCACCACCCTCAGTCTCCCGTTCAAAGCCGACTGACTGCGCATACTGATGTGGCTTCTCCTCCCTCCCATCTCTCCAGATCAGACCACGGAATGGACGCTTCGCTTCGGTGTCCTGCACTGCCTCTCTGCCTCCTTTTCTATTGGCTTCCTCTGGAGAAAACTCAGAAGTTTCAGTTTTCACTTTAGGTTTTTTCATTGTGGTGTTACCTGATGCGAAACAGTTCATAGATATGCTGCACTGTATCAGGTCTGTTAGGCTGTGAAGCTTCTGGAAAAGGAGAAGGGGATTGAGGGGGGGGGGGGGGGGGGGAGTATTTCTTAGAATCAGCTCAAAGGATGTTTGATTCTCGTATGATCCAATATGCTGGTTAGGCATCTAGTCGAGTTTCCTTTTATAGGTATGTGTGTGTGTGTGTGTGTGTGTGTGTGTGTGTGTGTGTGTGTGTGTGTGTGTGTGTGTGTGTGGTGTGTGTGTGTGTGTGTGTGTGTGTGCGCGCGCGTGCGCGCGCGCGTACACATATGCCTATGCATATTTAAAACCATGCCTGGGCATGTTATATATTTTTGCATTCCTACACACAAGTATAAGACCTATCAGTACTCTGACGACAAAATGAATAAATAAGTAGAAAAAGAAAAAAAAACCAAAGAGAAAGGGACAGAAAGCAACAAGACCTTAAAGAATGAATCAAAGAAAGAGCAAGAGAAAGAAATAAGAGAAGAAAAGAAAAGGAAAAGAACAGAAAAAGAAAAGCAAACAGATAACCATATAAACAGCTTACTTGTGAAGACAGTCGATACAGTGGTAAGAATAACATAAAAAACAAACCCACCCAAATTTTATCCCGGGAAAACTGCAGACAGAAAAAGTCTTTTCCTTGCCAGATTGGCTATGAAATATCATCATCACGACACTGCATTTATCCTCAGGATAGCATGGTAATTCGGAAGAGACGCTAAACAGAGGCTCCGTGTGCGAACGCAAGCAGAGGATTATGCGCACACGCTAAAAACCGTTCCACCGTTTGGAAGAGCAGGCCATTGTGTGCTGGTAGGAGCGGATGACAACAAATTAAAAAAAAAACACCATCATGACACAGGTGTCATATTTAGACACCATCCCTGAGGAAAAATCCGGAAGTTGGAGTCCCCAGGGCGATTCTGAGCTGTAGTCTATAATATATTTTTTAATCTCTTATGGCAACGTTCTTGCGGCTCTTGCGGCGGCACTGGAACAATACTTATCGGCGATTGCATTTCTAATGGACCATTCCAGCGACGTGGAGGGGGTGGGGCAGGGGTGGGCGGGGGTGGTCTGCTGCATGGATAATACCTTGCCCTTCATACTTACTTATTTACCCAGGCTTTGCGCTCTAGAGCCGAGAGCGCAATTCCATAGTCTTCCGAGACTGACGAATGCTTACCTAAGCGTGATCATTTGCCACATAGCTATTGAAAAGGAGACAAAGCTGCTTCCTCCATCTGTTGGAGCAGAGATCCAGAAGAATTCGGGGTTAGTGTGAAAAGCATGAATAATACAGTGAGACGTCGTATATATTGCTATTTCTTATTAACAATATTTTCTGGTTTTAGATCTTTAAACATTTATATGCGTAATCCTTTGAGCATAATACACACACAAACGCGCACGCGCGCCGCACGCAGGCAGGCAGGCAGGCAGGCACGCACACACTCTCTTTCTCTCTGTCTCTGTCTCTTGTCTGCTGTCTTCTGTCTGTCTGTCTGTCTGTCTGTCTGTCTGTCTGTCTGTCTGTCTGTCTGTCTCTTCTCTCTCTCTCTCTCTCTCTCTCTCTCTCTCTCTCTCTCTCTCTCCTCTCTCTCTCTCTCTCTCCTCTCTCTCTCTCTCTCTCTCTCTCCCTCCCTCCCTCTCTGTATGTTCTGTCTGTCTGTCTGTGTTTGTGTCTGTCTGTCTGTCTATCTGTGTCTGTCAGTCTGTCAGTTTCTGTCTGTCTGTCTGTCTGTCTGTCTGTCTTTCTGTCTTCTCTCTGTCTTCTCTCTCTGTCTCTCTCTCTCTGTCTGTCTTCTGTCTGTCTGTCTGTCTCTCTCTCTCTCTCTCTCTCTCTCTCTCTCTCTCTCTCTCTCTCTCTCTCTCTCTCTCTCTCTCTCTCTCTCTCTCTCTCTCTCTCTGTGCATGCTTCCGGAAAAGAATCACGAGGGAGGAGAGGAGGACGGTACCTTTAATTTTTTTATTTTCCTCTGACGTGTTTCACCAGGAAATATCATCTCCTGCATTTGGCAGGCTTGACAAGGTGACGGGGTAATTTGCCACAGCGTTGTTTAGGAGACAGGGCAGACAGGGGGACTGACATGTCTGCAGCTCGTGCTCTATGTGCCTTGATGACACAATGACAGGGAAGTGTAGGAATGGAATCAGTGTAGAGACAGGTGACATGATCAAGTGCCCCTACCCTGCTGTCTTAGTTTTGCTCATTTGGCTTGTTTGTTGGGTTTTGTTTGTTTATTTGTTTGTTTGTTTCGAATTACACGAATTGTCAGTTTATCATGACAGCACACTACCTGCTTAAAAGATATAGATCTCTGGAACATTTTTCTCCTGTCTGTGGTGTCGTGAAGTGGGCTTCTTGTCGCTAATTGGATGAGGATGTTCAGCTGCGCTGAACCGGGTCTAAACGTCACTGGAAAATATTTTCAAACTGCTTAGCACATCGGTTTGGTTATGTGTGTGTGTGTGTGTGTGTGTGTGTGTGTGTGTGTGTGTGTGTGTGTGTGTGTGTGTGTGTGTGTGTGTGTGTGTGTGTGTGTGTGTGTTTGTGTGTGTGTGTGTGTGTTTTAATCAGCACTTATGAAAACACGATTCAAAATCATGGGAATAGAAATATAAAAAATAATGACTTGTCTAGACTGCGAATGTTAAATAAAACAAGTACTTTCTAGTTTTTCCCGACAAAATGTATCCATTCACCGATTTGCACGCTCACAGAGACAATAGGATTTGTTAGGTTTGGAATTGTTTTGTCTTGCGATTTGCAGTCTGCGCATTTGGCATCTCACTTGGTGACGGACAGCAGAAAGTAAGTTTCCGTAGATAGACCGGGAGTCGGTGTGTGTGTGTGTGTGTGTGTGGGGGGGGGGGGGGGAGTTAAGGGGGAGGAGGCCTTCCTATCTCAGTTGAGCTTGTCTACTTTACAGGAAACATTTTGCGACACAACAACCCCTGCCCTCCCTTTTTTAACCCCCAACTATGATGTACACGCACACAGTGGAGAAGATTGCGTTAACTATTGAACATCTACCACCATGATATCACGAAAGGGTAGAAGCCACCACACCTCTTGCCCTTTCCTTCCCTTTCCCCAAATATACTATCAGACATTTGCCAATGCTCAGAACAACATGGCAATTTGCCACTGAGTGGTTTAGGAGATTCGGAACACGGATGTCGGTCCCATACGCGCGTGGGCGCTAATATAGCAACAACTGGGAATTCCCGTTAGTTGTAATGGGCATGATAGGAGGAGACAGGTGGTAATGTGTGTGTGTGTGTGCGTGTGTGTGTGTGTGTGTGTGTGTTAGCGGTGTGTTGTGTGTGTGTTGTGTGTTGTGTTGTGTGTGTGTGTTGTGTGTTGTGTGTGTGTGTGTGTGTGCTATGTGTCTGTCTGTCTGTGTGTGTCTGTGTGCGTCTGTGTGTGTCTGGTGTCTGTTGTGCGTGTGCGTGCGTGCGTGCGTGCGTGCGTGCGTGTGTGTGTGTGTTTAACTCTTTCTCTGCATCTTCCCCTCTCTCTTCTCTTTCACTTTCTTACAGTCCTCTCTTCCATGGAGTGAACTACTCCACTCTATAAAATGCTGACACTCCAATAAAAAAAACAACAACCCAAAATGGCATGCCAAAAAGAGCGAATATGCCATTTTATTATCTGGCACGTTAATATCCCAGGAGTCTGTGCAAAGAGGGGCAGAATGCTTTCAGCATATCACTGCTAGTTCTGAATGGAGGGTGAAGTTTGGGTCAACATGGGTCTGATGAGTTTGGGAGGGAGAGGAGTTGGCCTCGTCCTTCAATCCATAACATGACAAGGCAAGTCCAGATTTTTTTCTTCTCCAAAACTCCTAAAGGGATACATGAATTCTGAAAAATATGATTCCTATTTTGCACAGAAATGGCACTAAGAGCATGACTTCAGTTGGCCTGTTTTGTTATCCGCATGTTACTCACTCACTAGCTCACAGAGATTTGCAGAAAGCATGAAGACACTATTATCTAACTGACAAATGCATACAGATATGTATATAGGGTAGGATTCATAACATTCTTTTTAGAATTAAAAATTAAATTCACGATTATCCTAAGACAGATCATTGGACAAGATCGTAAAGGCACAATGATAAACGTTGACACTTTTCTATAAATTCCACTCTCTGCCGCACTCTGAAAATCAGCAAAAATCCCCCCGCCCTCTCTCTCTCTGTTTTTTTGGGGGATGGATGTTTTCTGCTGTCAGAGATAAATGGATAAGGTGTCTGGCATCTAATCTTAAGAGTACTTAAGAGATGAAGCGGGATTCCAAACTCCGGTGTCAGTTGGATCCATGGAGGATTTACCCTGGGTATGTTACAATTTCTCATTGAGTCATAACCACAGACCTGCTAGTGCCTTACTCCCCTCGTGTATACATGCACGCAGAAGATTAACAAGTCCGTAGAAGACTGCATAGTTTACGCGAACGCTCTCTTTTCTTTTGTTTTTTTTTATATAGTATTTTTCACACCCTGCCATGGGGCCCTGCAGGTGGGGGGCACTTTCAAGGTCACTTCTCAAGGGACGTGACCTTACCAGTTCTGCTTTTGGTGGCTTCTTTTGGAGTTTCAGAGTCTTGAAAGAAACCAATGACTTCATTGCTTCAATAATTTCTGTGGAGAAGTGGTTTTGCAGAAGATAACGCAGAAGCTTGCTACAGTGCAGTTGCTGCAGCAACTTATTTGAGATCCTGGGTCATCCCCGACGTCGGAATGTGCCTGCTTTAATGGTGGGAAAAATCTGTCGTGTACGCCATATCTCACCATTGGTGAACTTCGAAACTCTAGCTGAGAAATGAAAGAACAAAGATACTGAGCTTTTGTTTGTTTCATCTTGGATTTGTGTTTGTTTGTGCCATCTTTCTTGCTTTTTCTTGTTTTTTTTCGGGGGAGGGGGGGGAGGGGTACGTTTTTCGCTTATTGTAGTTTTATGAATTTGACAACAACAATGATAATATTAATGTCGCCAACACAATCCCCACCACTACCACCATCACCACCACCACCACCACATCACCGACAGCAACAACAATAATATCAGTACTTACACCACCATCCGTTCCATTACCACCACCACCAACAACAACAATGAACAACTAAAACGAAGCGACTTAACAACAATGGCAAAAACTACAGCAGCAAAAATATTCGAAAAGTCAAAACTAATTATATTGTTTTCTTGTCACAAGAAAAGCCGTCTGCAGTTTTATAGTAGATCTGATCATATTGAGGCAATCATAGAATTGTCTCCGTGTATGTATGTATGTATGTATGTATGTATGTAGTATGTATGTAGATGTATGTATGTATGTATTAGTATGTATGTAT
>CM060316.1:44873667-44878667 GCA_030674155.1 Stramonita haemastoma | reverse complement strand
CACACGCATGCACGTAAACACACACACACACACACACACACACACACACACACACACACACACACACACACACACACACACACACACACACACACACACACACACACACAGAACACTTCTTTTAACGCCTTCCAACATCTGATAACACCCCCCATCTCCAAAAGTTTTCTTTCCATCTTTTAACAGGTAGACAATGCCACTTTCTTCTCTCTCTCTCTCTCTCTGAGCACTGTCACAATAAAAAGGCCAGGAGAAAGGAGGGGATTCTCAGAGATGGGGTAGGGAGCAGGTGAACTGGGGGCTGGGAGGGGGATTGGAGCGGATCCCCTCATGAAGAAGTTATCAAAACAGACTTCAGCTTCTATGCAACATTTCCGACCTGTTTTGTTGATAAGTCAGTGGCGTGAGACACGGCTCCAGTCAGATTTACCACTACATGTCTGTTCTCTTCAGACAGATGTTGATAGTGTGAGGGTGTGAATAAACGTTATCGCTTTGGCCAATGTTGAGAGTGAAGCTAGTTTTTTTGTTTTTTGTGTAGTTTTTTTTACTATCTGTCTGTTTGTCTGTCTGCCTGATTGTCTGTCTGTCTGTATATCGGTGTGTGTGTGTATGTGTGTGTGTGTGAGTGTGAGTGTGAGTTAGTGCATGGTAATTATGCATGTAATTATGTGCATGTATTTGCAAAATTCTCTCTTTTCTCTCTCTATTCCTCTGTGTTTGTTTCTCTGTCTGTCTGTCTGTCTGTTTGTCTGACTGTCCGTCTCTCATATTTTGATAACATTCTTATCATTTATCCTTCATTCTGCTATTCTTTCCACGAAAGTCTCCACCCCACTGCTTCATCCCCTACTAGTTGCATGCTCTTTTTATTCAAGAAGTCAGGGCACCATCTTAAAATACTCTCTTTTTCCCTTTTTTTTGTTTCTTGTGTGCCATGTACTCTGTGCCGTTCTGCTCTACCGAGCGTTAGGAGCTAGGCAATATTGTCTAAACTCTGGCATGGGAACAAGCGCCCTTTCTGCGTCGTCGTCTGACCGCTTCTTCATGAATGCTTTGCTGCTGCTGCTGCTGCTGCTGCTGCTAGATAATATTTTTTTTCTAGAAAGATTTTATTTTGTTTTGGTTTCTGATCTGGGAATGATATCTCAAGCAGAAAGGCCTGGCGTTTTTAACATGCTAGTTTTAAAATTTTGCCTTTTGGGAATTGCTGATAACGTTTGCAATTGTGACAGGATTATTTATTTGTTTGTTTTCTGTGTTTCGTTTCGTTAGTATTGTTGTTTTCTGTGGTGGTTGTGGTTGCATTTTTGTTGTTGCTGTTGTTGTTTGTTGTTGTTTTATAATGTGTTGTTGTTGTTGTTGTTGTTGTTGTGTGATGATGATGATGATGATGATGATGATGATGATGATGATGATGATGATGATGATGATGATGATGATTATCTGAAGACATTGGTTACATGAGGGAACTGATCATTTGAAGTCCATAGAAATCACATGGTGACAGACTAGCACAGGCTTGTGCTGTAGATGACTTGCTGGTGATGATAACAACAGTGACCACAGCGATGCCACGACGATGATGATAAAGTTGGTATAGAGCAGCACCACATCTGCAAATAGGGAGAATTAAAAAAATCACGACATTATCTGACTGTAACACAGAAAAGCAAACGAAGTAATGTGTACACAAAATGTACAAAAAATATACTTGTACGTTTGGTGTTGTGTATTATATATATATATATATATAAATATATATAATATATATATATATATATATATATATATATATATATATATATATATATATATATATATATATATGTGTATGTGTGTGTTGTGTGTGTGTGTGTGTGTGTGTTTTGTGTTGTGTGTACGCGAGTGCGTACGTGCGTGCGTGCGTGTGTATGTGTATGTTGTGAGTGTGTTTGTGTGCACGCGCGTGCGTGAATGCGTGCGTGCGCGTGTATGTGTTTGTGTGTACGTATTCCCACGTCTACAGTCCGAATGAGGCTACTTCATTGTGAGGAGAAAAAAAACGGTCGCGTACGCTAAATCTCACCTTTAGTGAACCTCGGAGCTCTAGCAGAGGAACAAGACAAAAAACAGTAATTCTATTCTACAGAAATTACATACCACTCAGGTATACGAAGGGACAAACGTTCAAAACGAAAAGCTGATAAAACAGATAACGTTTCCTAAACAAATAGAAGACACCCCACCCCTTCTCTTCAATCTTTCCTCCACATTCTATACAACACGTCTAAACTCTATACAACGTACAACCACAAACTATTGAGAACATATTCTTTCCGTTCCTCGGCTTGAGTTCCGTGGTTCACCAATGGTAAGTTTTTTTATGTAGGCGACCTTTGTGGCCCATCATTTAAGTAGCTGCATTCCGACTTCAGGGATGATGTCTAAACACGACACTCAGTGTGCATGCGTTTTAGAAATACATTTTTTGTCACCCGTACTTGCTGGCGCGAATGGCCTGCTTTTCCAAAAGACAGAACGGGCTTTAATGTGTGTGCGTGGGGTATTCTGCGTGTGTTGCACACTGAACGTCGGTTTAGTCTCATCCGAAGAACTTTCTTGAGTGCGGAGGTAGTAATGATACGAACTAAAGCAGATACAAAGTACCCTTGAAAGGTATCTTCGAAGTGGTCCAAACCTAGGCTTGATCTGGGGGCCGTCAAATCGCGACTATAAGGCTGTGGCCACTATGCTAGATCACCACCCACCCCACCACCACCACAACAACCATCACCATCACCATCCCGCAAGAGATGACATAAGAACGTCCAACACCACAAGTGTTGCTTTGATTTCTAGCCTGAACAATCTTTTTTTATATATTACATGTATCATATACTTTCGTACCACTGTGCAGAGACGGCAGGTAAGGTTTAATTCTAGCTATATGAAATAAAACATATGCCGAGTATCTAAGTCGTTCAAACAAACCTGTTTCCCAGTTTAGCACGAATCAAAGCACTTCCTGTATCTTGCCTGGTGTGGCGCCCAGCGCAGAAAACCAAACATTGTCTGCAGGAAATAGTGATTCTGCTGAAGATGATCATATTGTGGGCATGTTGATGTTTCTTCCAACGCCACTGACGTCAATGATACGTCATAGGACAGTGAGTGTGGTTAAGGTGTGTGTGTGTGTGTGTGTGTGTGTGTTGTGTGTGTGTGTGTGTGTGTGTGTGTGATATAACTGTAAATAGAGACAAAAACAGACATACATATAGACAGACAAATAGAAAGACAGGTTAACAATGGTTTTGGTGTTACTGTGCTGTGTGCGCGCGCGCGTGCTTGTGTCCGCTCATGCGCGCACGTGGTCGTGTGTTTGTGTATGTGTTTGTGCATTCGCCTACAACCCACATTCCCATGAATGCACGAGTATGTATATTATTCCACTGAAGAAGTAAGCGAGCGCTCTGACAGGCAAACAATAAACAGTACCTGGGGATATTTGCGTATGTGCGTATGTAAATGTTTTGATAGAGAAAATTTAGAAACTGAGCCCCAAACAGTGGCCATTCTATCTCCTCCTAAAGAGCTGGCAAAAACAGGAGGCTTTTGTTGACTTGATAACCACTGTCGGCTGCCAGCAAGTGTTGTGCTGTTATTGTTTTTGCGCATGCGTCAGATAAGCAGACATCACGTCCTGTTGGATCGAGAACTGTCAGAGACAGAATTCATCTAAGAATCTGATGAGAGAAATTATTTTTGCCTAAAAGATAGCAGAAAAATCCATAAGCCGAGATTGTGCAATAATTTTTTGGGTAAAGATAGCAGTTAATAAAAGAGACCGAAAACACACACGAGTTTGAAAAGCAATTAAAACAATATGAACATGATGAATGTGTAATTTACTAAAAACGCAATGTTTCTGCTACTGTCTTTCTACTGCTGTTTCCTGTTGCTTCTGCCTCTGATATTAATGCTGCTGCTACTAGTGCTACTATTACTTCTTTTACTTCCAAAATGACGACTGTTATCGATTAACAGGCTCAATTGATATTAGACTCTCTGCTCGTCATGTATACGCATATTTATGGCCAGATGAAGATCTATTTAGGTGCGCGTGTTAGAGCGTTGTTTGCGTGTGCGTGTGTATCTGAATAGGTATGGCTAAGACATATACTTTCTATGGCCTAATGTAATATAAACCTCTATATTTATAAGTAAAACCGAAGACAAACAAGCACACAGACCGTCCAACAAACATGCAAACAGGGAGACTGTACAGAACAGCAGGCTCACAGACAATCAGTCAAACAAGCATACAGACAGACAGATAAACACAGAAATACCACTTAGATTGCAGAAGCCAGTGTGTGTGTACTAAATGACATTCTCTTCGGCCATACAGAACACCTGCATAGCCAATTTACTCTCTTTAACTCAGGCCATAATTCCATATTATCCTCCGCTGTATCTTAACGTCACCTCGATTGCTTTCAACGTTATCTGCAAGTTGGTAGTTTACTGTTATCCAATAGCAGTGTGTTGACAACCTCTGATTATTCACAACATAATAGTATTGCCGTTTGTTATACATATTTGGAAGGACACCTGCATCTCCAAAGATCTCTTTTTACACCGCCAGGCCAGAATGTTATTTTTAAAAAGGTAAAAGGTAAATGGTGTCCCATAATCTATGTGGGCGTTGGGGAGCAGGCATCAGAGACCTCAGCTTCTCAAGGGTCCAGCATATTGAGGACGGCGCCCATCTCCTCTCCCTCGATACTTACCTTCCCTGACCCTAAAGAAGGCAGGTACCCATTCACAGCTGGGTGAACTGAGAGGGGGGGGGGGGCTATATTAAAGCCAAGGCGCTCAAACGGTCATCCATCCAACTAGTAATCACACTCGGTGCTGCTTAACATTTTTTGGGGGAAGCGAGCGCTGAATTTTATTTAATGCTCGCCAAATCTTAGCCTGGCTGAGATTACCCTGAATGTCATCCACTGTCAGTCAGG
>CM060316.1:44843667-44866167 GCA_030674155.1 Stramonita haemastoma | reverse complement strand
ACACACACACACACACACACACACACACCACACAACACACCACACACACACACACACACACACACACACACACACACACACACACACACACACACACACACACACACACACACCACCCGCCCTCTCCCCATCCACGGAAAAATCCAGCCTACCCTGTTCAAGTATCTTTGTACAGTTCATGTCACATGTCACCTGTCACTCTCGTCTCCATCACCGCTGTTTAAGGAAGGAGCTCCACGCAATGCCATGCCACCAGGTTTTGCCATCTTTCTCTATCTCTGCTGAATTCTACGACCTCCTATAGCCCTCCCAGACTACTGATCTCAGTGATGTTGACAGTGTAGGATGTTGGTGGTCTGCCTCTTCTCCTTCTGCCCTCAACCTTACTTTGAAGGGACTGTCGTCATCTGATTTGTTTATGTGTTTCTGTTGGTATGAACAACATGTCTCAGTTTGCGAAAATCAATTTTAACTGATATGTCATTTCAAGTGTGTAGTGTTTTCTCAGTGGAAGGAGAAGATGGACACTTTTTTTTGTTTTAAAAGAATGTAGATATTGCAGGTGACACACACCTTGCCAGACTTCAAGGATTGAACATATATCGTCGCCCCAGGCAGTAGCAAAAAAAAACCCCCAACCCAAACCCAGATCACTTTTCTGTCAGTCTGGTGTTATGTTACAAGACATGGTATCTGTGTTGTGAACACGTCACAATTTAGCATTTCTTTTTTTCTTTCTTTGTTTGTTTCTTTCTTTTTTTCTTTCTTTCTTTCTTTCTTTCTTTCTTTCTTTCCTTTCTTTCTTTCTTTCTTTCTTTCTTTCGTTTATTTATTCTTTCTTCTTTCCTTCCTTTCTTTCTTTCTTTCTTTTTTATTTCTCTCTGTCTTTCTTTTCTTTTCTTTTCTTTCCTTTTCTACTTTTTCCTTTTTTTCTTTTAAAAAAAAAATTTCGTTTTAAAACCTTGAGACAGTCATGATAAAAGACAGGTCATGTAATTACAGACTCTTTATACATATAGTCTTTTTTCAACAGCATACACTAAGGGAGACAAGCAAGCCTTTTTTTCCTTTATGCACCCACTGAACCACATGTAACAGAGGATTTTTTGTTATATATTCTTTTTTTTTTTTTTTTATTGACCTGGTTGTCTGGGTTCCGGCAGAGATAGATCAGAAAGCTGACATATCTGGCTGATTTAGTGCTCTTTTTTTTTATAACCTGATAGCAGTTAATTTCTCGGTGAAGGAAATGTGATATATGGCAGAAGCACATGATTTGCAACATCTCGGTGAAACGCTTTGTCTTTCTTTAACTGGCTCTTTTCTCTGTGTGTCTGTTTTTCACTATCTGTCTGTCTTTGTCTGTTTGTCAGTCTGTCCCTTTTTTTTATCTCTCTGTGTCTCTCTGTGTCTCTCTATGTGTCTCTTTGTGTCTTCGTGTCTCTGTCTCTGTCTGTCTGTCTGTCTGTCTGTCTGTCTGTCTGTCTGTCTGTCTGTCTGTCTGTCTGTCTTCTGTCTGTCTGTCTGTCGTCTCTCTCTCTCTCTCTCTCTCTCTCTCTCTCTCTCTCTCTCTCTCTCTCTCTCTCTCTCTCTCTCTCTCTCTGTGCACGTCTGCCCACTCGAAATATGTGCGATGCTTTTAAACGACATAATTTCTGGACAGAAAGTAATATATTGATTTGTGCGAACTACATTGCAAGCATAGTTCAGGCGTTGAAGGTCTCTTAAACTGATATGTTCTTTTTATTCTTTTCTTTTTCTTTTTTTCTTTGCTTTTGTTTTTTGTGTTTGGTGTGGTGGTTAGCACTGCAAACTTTGTCAGAAAGGTCTTAGATTCGAGCTCTGCTTGAACAGTGAATATTTGTCTCTGACATGAAATGAAAATACGCCGTTAAGCGCCTGACAAGTCGGGCCCAGCACATTCGATCAGCGTGGGAGAGAATTGTAATCGTTTATCAAGCCTTCTTGACAAAAAAGGCAGGAGAATAGATAAAGAAGGCAGAAAATACACAAGGAGGACGTGACAGAAAGAAACGAAAGGATTCAGAAACCAAGAGAGGGACAGAAAAGTGAGAATTTCTAGTAGAGAATTTCCAGTTGGTAGGAATACTATTTTAAAGTGACAGGCCCTCCGGCATCACACAGGAGAGACAGTTTGATTCGATGTTATAAAGATAAAAAGGTAAAGGTAAAGGTGTCCCATAACCTATGTGGTCTTTGGAGAGCGAGGCGTCAGAGACCTCAGCTTCTGTATGGGCCAGCATGTTGAGGGCGGCGCCCATCTCCTCTACCTCGCTGCTTTACCTTCCCTGACCCTAAAGAGGGCAGGTACCCATTTTCAGCTGGGTGAACTGGGGGACTGTACTGAAGCCAAGGCGCACAAACGGTCACCCATCCATTTGGTTACCACGCTCGATGTTGCTTAATTAATCTTAGCTGGGGGAAAGCGAGTGCTGTGACCATGAGCTATGGCTCTTGCGAAGTTCTGTCTGAAGCCCAGATGTTCATATAGGCCTGCGTTGAAAGATTAAGGCCACAAAGACGACAGCTATCCTTCATGTAGAGATGAACATTTCAAAGTATTTCAGTGTGGTGTGCGTGTGCGCGTGCGTGCGCACGTGTGTGTGTATGTATAGGTGTGTGTGTGTGTGTGTGCTAGTCTGTGTTAGTATTTGTGTGTATGTGTGCGTGTGTGAGTTAGTGGTGTGTGTGTGTGCGCGCGCATGTCTATTATGCTTGTGTGCACGCACACATGCACATCACGCACATGTGTATGGATGTGTGCATGCATTCATGCGCGTAAGTTTGCGATACTTGCGCACGTGCAACGCACCCACAAACGCAACACATTAGACAGCATCCACAAAAAAAACACAGAACCACTTAGATCTACCCGTCTATTAGCACCTATCTTTTCACTATATAATACAGTAATCATATACTGGCTGTTATGTGTGATTGACGCGGTTTTTCCTCACAATGCGGAGTCCTTCCTGGGTTGACCCTATGATTGACCAAGGCGTTGATACAAAAGAACGACAGTAAAGTCGGTTTTATACCCTGTTTTAATCTGTATACAGTTGCACAGTTTCATCAATCTGAGATTTAAAACTTCACGAAGTGACAGCCCTGATATGGCTTCTGTGGTCGGCGGGCTATAAACAGCAAGACTGGATTGGATTGGATTGGATTGGATCGGCTGTTATCAATACCCCTGGTGTATTTTCAGTCTGGAGGGGTGGATCTAAGATGACCACTGGCTCTTTAATCTTTTTCAGCAACCGCCGCCATTTGTATCTGGCATCAAAGCAGCAGGTGTCTCTCATTCCCCTCTCCACCCTCCTCTACCCAAGGGAGTCGCTTTGCCCGGGAAGTGCGCGTGCGCCGCACGAGACAGGACGCACGTGCTGCCGCGATAGCAGCTGGTGGTTATCTCCCTTAAAGCTGCTTTAAATGTCGTGTGGTTTCCCTTTGGTATTGGAGCCGGAATCAAGCAAGTCGGAAACGGAGATATATATATGCGTTCTCTCTGTTCTGTATGCTCCCGTCCCTGTTGTTAACGTCTTTTCTGCCTGCCTGTGTCTGTTTCTCCAAATCTGAGTCTGTTGTGTCTCTCTCTGTGTCTCTTTCAGTCTCTGTCTGTCTGTCTGTCTGTCTCTCTGCCTGCCTGCCTGTCTGTCTGCCTGTCTGTCTGTCTCTGTCTCTCTGTCTGTCTGTCTGTCTCTGTCTATCTGTCTGTCTTCTTTCTGCTGTCTCTGTCTCTCTCTCTCTCTCTCTCTCTCTCTCTCTCTCTCTCTCTCTCTCTCTCTCTCTCTCTCTCTCTTCTCTTTACTCAGTTCTTCTGTTTCTGTTTCTGAAAGATATCTCTGTATGTAGAATTACCCGAGATGATACTGTGATGTTTAATTGACTGATTCACTGAATGATTGATTGATTAATTGATGTGATTGGTTTGTTGGAATTATTTTGTTCCTAGGTTACTGCTCAAAGGTTGACCGATAGTAAAATTTATATATAATATTCAGTTTTACACGCAATTAATGTATCCACATTCCAACTTCATAGATTTGGATTCTTTAAACGTTATTTCTATATTTGCCCAAAAATACATGTACTCAGCAGATGGTTGATTAGTTGCTCAGCTCAGGCTCATGTTTCATGTATTCATGATTCCGCAGCTCGCTTAACGGGGGTAGATTTCTTATTGCAGGATCTTTAAAGTGTGTATTTGGTGATTTGCATGTAAGTGCATACACATGAAGCGTTTTTGTAGTATATCACATGGGGAAATAGCTCATCAATATCTTCAGATAAGTTTAGATATCTCATGCAAATGCGACATGGTATACTTTATGACTTGAAACAGAATCTACTGTTATACCGAAGCGTACCACCCGACCTTATGTGTTGAGTCGTTGTGCCAGCCTGCCAGCCACAAGGACACAAGAAAGAGAGAGAGAGAGGGAGGAGAGAGAGAGAGAGAGAGAGAGAGAGAGAGAGAGAGAGAGAGAGAGAGAGAGAGAGAGAGAGAGAGAGAGAGAGAGAGACAGACAGACAGACAGACAGACAGACAGACAGACAGACAGACAGACAGACAGAGACAGAGACAGACAGACAGACAGACAGACAGACAGACAGACAGAGACAGAACAGAAGACAGACAGACAGAGAGACAGAGAGAGTCATACATACATACAGACGAGACAGAGACAGACAAAGAGACGGGAGACAGAGAGACAAAGAGACAGAGACAGAGACATAGAAAACAGACACACACAAATAAAGACAGACGAAGAAAGAAATACAAACACACACCACACACACACACACACACACACACACACACACACACACACACACACACACACACACACACACACACACACACACACACACACACAAAGAGATACAATGTCGATTTGACCAACTTCTCGAACAATAGCGAAAAACAGAAAAGAATGCTAAAGGAAGAACCTCAGGCACATTTTCCCCAAGATCCAATCACAGCTGCCCGTCCTAGTATAAGCCAATCCCATTCACCACCCAATCGCTCTGATAGCATTTTCTGCTTTGGAAAGACCTGAAAGATGCTGAGTTTTCAGGACAGTCCTCTGTCTCTGTCTCTGTCTGTCTCTGTCTGTCTTCTCTCTCTCTCTCTCTCTCTCTCTCTCTCTCTCTCTCTCTCTCTCCTCTCTCTCTCTCTCTCTCTCTCTCTCCCCTCTCTCTCTCTCTCTCTCTCTCTCTCTCTCCTCTCTCTCTCTCTCTCCGCCGAAAAGCTTAACAACCACTTCATCAATGTTTCTCCCAACGTAATTAGCAATGATAACTCAGAGTTCAATGATCTTAATGAATTAAAACAATACTGCCAAGAAAAGCATATTCCTTCAAAACTTCACATACCTTTCATGTCTGTCTCAGAGGTCTACAACTATCTGACTCACCTCAAACAATCAAGAACGCGTGGTCTTGATGGAATAGACAGCAGTATATTAAAATTATCAGCTCCAGTTATCACAGACACCCTAACATATAATATATATAACCTCTGCCTTGATAAGAACTATTTCCCCAACGCCTTCAAATGTTCTAAAGTAATCCCCATCTACAAGTCTGGCGATACTTCTGATCCTTCAAACTATAGGCCCATCTCCATTATACCGATCCTTTCAAAACCACTGAAAAAACATATGAATAAACACTTAGTCCGTCATACAGAAATCAACAACTTACTTCATCCTAATCAGTCTGGATTTAGAATAAAGCACTCGTGTCATACAGCACTAACCAGTCTTGTAGATAATTGGCTATCAAACATCAATGACAATAAATTTTGTGGAGTATTATTTGTTGATTTCAAAAAAGCATTTGATACAATTGACCACAAACTTCTCCTTAAAAAGCTAAACCTGTATAACATTTCTACAAAAACCCTAGGACTACTCGATTCATATCTTACAAATAGACACCAGTGTGTCTCAATAGCTACATCAACATCCAAACTAAAGCCTATCCATTATGGAGTACCACAGGGATCCATATTGGGCCCTATTCTCTTTTCATTATACATAAATGACCTTCCTCTACATATCAATTCCAAATGTGAACTATTTGCAGATGACACAACCATACATACGAGCCATAATGACATTGACTATCTCACAACCTTATTACAAAAAAGCACTGACGACCTTGTCAAATGGACTGAACTGAACTACATGTCTATCCATCCCCAAAAACAAAATGCATGCTTATCACTACCAGACAAAAGCGACAAAATTTACCACATAAACTATTTCCAATTCACATAAAAAAGGAAGCAATCGAACAGACCTCTCACCACAAAGTTCTAGGAGTGACAATTGATGAAAATCTCAGCTGGTTCTACCACATATCTCACCTATGCAAATACTTGTCCAAAAAAGTCTAACAGGTGATTAAAATTAAACACTTTCTCGATTTCCATTCAAGGAAACTGTTTTTTCAAGCTTATATACAATCCTCAATAGACTATGTTGCAACCCTGTGGGACTCTGCCAGTGCAAATATCATGAAACCATTACTAAGTATGTATCAACGTGGTCTCAAACTGGTCCTTCTGAAGAAAACAACCTTGCTAGAAGGGGATTATACTCAGTTAAATATCCTTCCCCTACACCAAAGACTAAAATATAACAAAGGCATCATGATGTTTAAGATACTGACAGGAAATGTCCCCACATCCTTAAAAGACAAATTCCCAATGAATCATTCCAGAAATACCGTAAAGCCAAGTGTCCCAATCCCAAGAATAGACTTGTTCAAAACTAGTTTACTATACTCAGGCCCTACGCTATGGAGCTCCCTCCCTGACTCAACTAAACAGTATCAATCATTAACAACCTTCAAAAATCACCTTCTAATCTATTTGATGAATCAAAAATAACAAACCACACTTCTCCCCTCTCCAACTATCTGCCCTCTCCCTCCTCACTTCTCTCTGATTATGATGATCTTATGACTATAATCATAAGACTAAGTGAGAGGTGTGTGTGTGTGTGTGTGTGTGTGTGTGTGTGTGTGTGTGTGTGTGTGTGTGTGTGTGTGTGTGTGTGTGTGTGTGTGTGTGTGTGTGTGTGTGTGTGTGAGTGTGAGTGTGAGTTGGGGGGGGGGGGGTGTTCAAAAACTTGTGCTTTATGGGACTTATTTTGATAATAGATGGTGGGATTGATGTTTTCAGGCATTTAACCTCATCATATTCTCATGTTTGCTCTTTAATTATTGCGCCTTTTTTTTGTTTGTTTGTTTTTTTTTTGCTTTGATTGGTTTTTGTTTGTTTTTTTGTACTCAAATCAAATTCTTCTTTGATTCTTACTTCATATTTTCGTTTCTGAATGAGTGCCTTTTTATAACATTACCTTAATATTGTATCTCTGTCTTATTTCTTACCTGTTGTTGTTTTCTTTCTCACCCTTTATCAAAATCTTGTTTTATGGGACATATTTTGATGATAGATGGTGGTGGATTGATGTTTTCAGTCATCTAACCTCATCATATTATCATGTTTGATCTATAATCATTGCGCCTTTTTTTGTTTGTTTGTTTGGTTGGTTGTTTTTTTTTGTTTTTTTTCTTTAAAAAATTGTGTGTGTGTGTGTGTGTGTGTGGTTTCTTTGTTTGTTTGTTTGCTTGTTTATTATTCAAATCAAAATCATCACTGATTCTTACTTCCTATTTTCGTTTCTGAATGAGTGCCTTTTTTATAACATTACCTTAATATTGTATCTCTGTCTTATTTCTTACCTGTTGTTTGATACTTGGTATGGTTTGCTCTTGGTAATTGGATCATTATAATTGTTCTTGTTTTAGTTGAGGCTGTCTTTTTATCTTGATGTTATCCCTGAAAGGGGCGGGGACTGAATGTAAAAAAGCACATGTGTGCTTATCTATTATCCTCGAATAAAAGAATTTTGCCTTGCCTTGTCTCTCTCTCTCTCTCTCTCTCTCTCTCTCTCTCTCTCTCTCTCTCTCTCTCTCTCTCTCTCTCTCTCTCTCTCTCTCTCTCTCTCTCTCTCTCTCAGGACAGTCCTCTTCTCTTGCACATGAAATAAGGGTGGCAATTTATAGAAAACGTTTGGTCAAGAGGAAATATACAGTTTAGAATTTTTTTTTTTAAAGTGCAACTTAAAAAGCAGAAAAATTCATTTAAGAAAAACAAAATACAACATGTCTACAACGACAATGTCTTTATAATGAGTCATACTAGAAAAACAGGTTTTAAAAAAAATTGACATGAAAAAAATTATGGAACAAAATTTGTATAAAATGTGGAATCAGTGAAACAAGAGGATAGAAAAAAGAGGAGGAGGAGGAGGAGAAGTAGAAAGAAGGAGGAGGAGGAGGAAACACGTAATGCTGTAAAATGTTTCCTCCGCGACAACAACCCAGAGACCACCGGACACTTGACAGTCCTTGAATCAGAAATCTCTGTTAGGGCATTATTATAACCACCACCAAAACAACAGGACACATTTCTAAACCTCAAAAGAAATTCTCAGTAGAATACCCACAGTCGGAAACCTTCACTGGGGCTTGATATAACCACAACAAACACTTTCTAACCTCGAGAGGAATCCCCTTGGAGAATATCCCAAATCGGAAATCTCCGCTGAGACGTTAATAAAATCACAACAACAACAGGACACACTCGCAAACCTCAAAAGCAATTCCCAGTAGAATCGGAAATCCCCGCTGAAGTGTTGATAACGAAATTATCATAAACACAACAAAACACTTTCAAAACCTCTATACACCACAAAGTAAACCCTAAACCGGAAATCCCCGCTAGGACGTTTGATAGATCTATATAAACACAACCACCATAACAGAACAAACTTGAAAAAAACTTTTACAGGAATTCTCAGTAAAATGCAGGTTCAAAGAGATTGTCACAAGAATTGTACTGGGCTTTGGAACTGCCTACTTCTGAGGTAGTAACCTGCCTGTCTCTTGGAGCCTGTGTCTCAGTGCCTACAAAACAGTATAAAACTAATATCGCCAACGATGCTTTCATGTCTTCTGTAGCAAGGATACGGCGTCTTGCGGGTCTAACTGCTGCACTAAGTCCTGATTGGCGTTGCGCTGCCTAGGGCTCCCTAGAGAGGCGAAGTAGTGCTTTGCCAGCAGGTTCACACACAAGAACGCGTCTCTTTACAGTGTCGCTCTAGCTCTCTGCTTGGGTCTGTCTGTCTGTCTGTCTGTCAGTTGGTCGGTCAGTGTGTCTGTCTATCTTTAAATCTTCCTCTTCGCTTTTCTGTGTTTTGGTATCTGTCTGAATGTCTGTCTATTTCTGTCTCCGTGGCGCTGTCTCTGTCTCACTCTCTTTCTCTTCTCGTTCCACTCGGTCTCTCTGTGTCTCTGTCTATTTCTGTCTCTCTGGTCCTGTCTCTGTCTCACTCTCTTTCTCTTCTCATTCATCGTCCTTCTCTCTCTCTTCTCTCTTCCTCTCTCTCTCTCTCTCTCTCTCTCTCTCCTCTTTTTCTCTCCTCCTTGTAAGAAAATGGGGCCCCATTACTGCATAGTCAGCATTATGTTGACCTTGGAGAACTACCACCCCCATTCCCCCCCCCCCCACACACACAACACACACACAACCCGCTCCGTAATCTACCGGGCGCCGTCACGATTCACTCTCACGACCAGTGGCTTAAAAATTCATCCTGACTAAACACTTGTCGCCTCGGTCATTTCAGCTATTGTCCTTGTGAGAAAACTGATACAAGAAGAAGAGTTTTTGTTATCACAATAATCCTTTTCATCCTGAAGTCTGCATTGTGTCCTGTTATTTTTTTAAACAAGAAAATAAAGTCCATATAGCTGGATAATGCTGGTACAACTTTCCCGGAAAATAACAGTACCTCTGATTTTTTTTTGTATTCAGTTTATGAGAAAAGCCCGGCCCCCCAAAAATAAACTAACTAAAGTCATCGCCAGAACTTTCAGAATATCAAAAAACACTGTCACTTTAACAAGTTTTAAAAGAGACAAAAAAGACTGATATCTACATTTTAAAAGAAAGAAACACTTCATATTCTTCTGCTCTTCTACCTTTTTTAACCAGCACCCCCACCCCCTACATACCACACACACACACTACACCACCACACCATACTACACCACACCATACCACACCCCACACATACACACCCACACCACCACACCACCACATCACACTACACACACACACACACACACACACATAATATACATCTCCGGATAGTTGAAAAAATATCAAGTTTAAAACACGAAAAACAACAACTAAGTACTCTTAAGAGCAGCAGCAGCAGCAACAACAACAACAAACACAACAACAAAACACAGCTATTCATATGAATATATCTATATATCCTATTCAAAGTGCCTTTTTCGTCTGCGAATAACCCCTGTAATAAGTTACATAAAGTTATCAAAGTGTGTGTGTGTGTGTGTGTGTGTGTTCTCTGATTTTAACCTCGTACCTCAGTTTCTAAAACAGCACTACCTCTCCTAAGTCTCAAGCACTAAGAGAGAGAGAGAGAGAGAGAGGGGACAGAGAGAGAGAGAGAGAGAGAGAAAGAGAGAGAGGACAAGAGAAGAGACAGAAACAGAGACAGACAGACAGAAAAGCAGACAGACATGTAGACAGAGACACAGAGAGAGAACACACAGGAAGACAGATAGACCGGCAGGCAGACAGACAAACAGCACAGAGACACACACAGGGAGACAGTCAGATACACGGACAGACACAAACACAGAGACAAGAGATACGAAATGCTTTTGTCAGCTGCCACACACACACACACACACACACACACACACACACACACACACACAATCAATGTCAGAAAGAATCTTTGACATTTTATACCATTACAACTCCTTACAGAAAAAAAAAACCCATTTGAGAAAAAAGATTTCTTGTGCACATGTCAACGCAAGTCTATTGACTTTTTTGTTGTGGATGTCTGATGTAAACTGTCTGCTCCATTTGGCCATTTCTTTTGAAATCACAGTATTGGTACGAATCTTGCACAGAAGATGGCCAATACCCATAAAATCTCCGAGCTCTTTGGGAATGTTGCAGTAAACATCCCGCTTACCTCGGAAGCAGACGACATGGGCTAAAAAGTGTGTCGCGGAGGTGGATGGATGGATGGATGGATGAATGAATGAGTGATTGATGGCTGATTGGGTGTCTGTGGTCCCGGCTCCTTTGCGAGAGAAGAGCACTCAGAATAATAGTTCTCAGTCTAGCATGCTGAGAAGGGAGGGGGTGTGGGGGTGGGGGTGGGGGGTGGGGGTGGGGGGTAGGGGTAGCAGACTGGAATTGGAATTGTTACTTATTATGTTTCAGCTAGATTTGTCTGATTGAGACATTACTACAACAAGAGCCAGAAACAGATCAGCAACAATAACTACTACTACTACTCTACTACTACTACTACTACTACACTACTACTACTACTACTACTACTACTACTACTCTACACACTACTACTACTGCTACTACTACTACTACTCTACTACTACTACTGCTACTTCTACTACATATACTGCTGCTAGCTGCTCTGCTAGCTGCTGCTTGCTGCTGCTACTACTACTACTACTATTGCTTCCATTGCTGCTGCTGCTATTACCACCGCCACCACAACTATACTACTGCTGCTACTACTATAACTACACTTACTACTACTACTACTACTACTACTACTACTACTACTACTACTACTACTACTACTACTACTACTACTACTGATAATAACAATATTACCAATACTAAATCACTACTACTGCTGCTGCTGGTGCCTCTTACTGCTGCTTCCACAAAGAAGATCGACAAAAGCAACCACCTCCACCACTAAGAGATATAATCATTGTGGATCAATATACTACAACAGACGTGCCTGGGATTTAGAGCAAGCGACATTTTATGACCTTTAAAAGAAATTCGTCCACACACATATGTATCAAAAACTATATGTACTCTTGACTATGGAGATACATCATGCAGGTATAATTATTTTTTTCATCTATACCTTATACCATCAACTCAAAAACTCGACAATAAAAATTGATTAGATAAGATTTTGTGAATAAGAAATCAAGGAGTACTTTTATGGTGTAACGTGTACTCTAAATACGAGTAATATCATTATTCTGATAGAATCATAATACCTATGACAAACTGATACTACTTCCGTGTCTGTCAACTTTATTTTGTTTTTGTTCTTTCTTTCTCTTTCCTTTCGTTTAGTCTTCTTTTTCTTTTGTCTTCCGACTTTAAAAAACAAACAAACCCATATATATGAAATATCATTATGCAAGAATATGTGGTTTTAAAGTTTTCACGAAAGTAAAGGCAACAAAATAAGAAATAACATTTCTAGTTTATTAATGATATTACACTTGTTTTAAAAGAATTGTTTTGTTATAACGATGAATTGTTTTTTCCAGCTGCGAAATAACAGATTTGGTTGGTTTAATGATTTAGCTTCTTATTATTTCAAATACATTTCTGTACACTGTGTCTCTTTTCTGGATAAACGTAACATTTAAACTTAACACAAACGAAGAACAAAACATAAAAATAGCTTTATTGGGGAAAAAAAAACCCCTGAGAGTCTGCTAAGTACAAGGGGGTTGAACCAGCATTCAAATCAGAGATCTAACAGCAAGAAAATATCAAACATTAGGGAAGGAAGAAGGAGGGAGGGGAGGACAGCGGGTCGGAGGGAGGGGGGGTGGGGGTTGAGATGAAGGGATGAAGAACAAGGAAGCTGACAGACAGTGGTGGTGAAGAACAGATGTTGTGGCCATCAGAATCAGGAAGGAGGCACAGTGTGGTAGCATTGATCAGACGCTGTGGCTGTGTGCTGGTAGGTGTATCAGGTTTGACATGTTTGGTAAATAAAACCATAACTGCATGCAGGGCCATGCTGGCTACTTTTCCGCAAAGATATCGATCTTGAGCGCGGTGGGAAGAATGTTTTGGGTAATACACCCATCATTCTGCTTCTTGTATATTCTGTCTGTTTTTCCTGTCAGTCAGTCTGTCTGCCTGTTTTTCTCTGGTCTTTGTCTCTCTCTGTCCCTCTCTTTCTGTGTGTCTGTGTGTTTGTGTGCGTCTGTCTGTCTCTCGCTGTCTGTCTGTCCTGTTGTCTGTCTCCCTCTGTGTGTGTGTGTCTCTCTCTCTCCGTCTCTCAGTTTCTCGTGATCAAAGAAAAGGAAAAGCAAAAACAGTTTATATCATGGATCAATGTTTTATTACCATCGACTATGTTACAAATAAGACAATTGAACACACATACGTACACCCACTCTCACACTCTCCCACACTCTCTCTCTCTCTCTCTCTCTCTCTCCTCTCTCTCTCTCTCTCTCTCTCTCTCTCCTCTCTCTCTCTCTCTCTCTCTCTCTCTCTCTCACACACACACACACACAAAACACACACACACACACACCACACACACACACACACACACACACACACACACACACACACACACACAACACACACACAACACACCACACATACACACACACACACATCACACACACAACACACACACACACAAACACACACACACACACACACACACACACACACACACACACACACACACAACACACACACACACACACACCACCGTGAGCCACCAAACCTTCACCTACATTTTATCAACACTCTCTTTCCATCTAGCGCGCGCCCCACCCCAACGATGATCTGTCTGGCTTTTCCCTTACTTTACTGTCACTTCTCAGGGTGCCTATACATAAACCAGGTATAATATTTATCACAATCACTCCACCCAACGCCTCTCATTAAAGATAGATGTGCACAAAAAAGAAAGCCAGACTGGGATGGGATAGCTTGGTGGTTAGAGCGTTTGCCCATTGCGCTCGTGATCTGCTGACCCGGCCGGGTTCGAATCCCGTTCAAGGGGATTTTAACCCCTCAAGTTAACATCAGTGCTGACTCCGACGCCCCCCAGAATCCTTCGGATTAAACTTTACACGTACATTTCGGTGTGCGAGTGCACGCAGAACATCTTGCGCCCACGTTAAAACCTTTCTCGCTTTTCGGAAGGTAGGCCATTGTGTGCTGGTGGGAACGGATGACAAAATTGACAAACCAGCATACACACGGGGATTGGATGCAAGAAGGAGCTATATTCCATTAGATTCTAAACAAAAGGGTGAAATAAAAATTTTAAAAAGTAGCTCACAATGCACCACTGTAACCATGGCAATGCTAGAAAGCTGCCTTCAGTTTGTCCCAATACAGTAACCTCTCTGTCTTATCCCTCGTACTGAGTTTACAAAGTGGGTGCTTGTTGTTTTGATAATACACACAAAATTTTGATGAATGAGAAGGAAGTCGTGTTGTTTATGAGGATGGAGAGATATGTAGCAGGCGCCACCTGTTGTCAAACAGTTCTGCAACTCTTAATCATCCAGCAGTCTCTTTGGTGCATGTAAGTATCTGGTGGATATGAAGAATTTGTAATGATCATACCCCGCCATACAACTGCAATGAAATAATGCTTATATCTAGCTTCATATACTTTTTGCGCCATCAGATCCTATGCTCTTGAGGTTAACCTTCAAATGATCTTCTTCTTCTTTTTCTTTTCCTTTTTCTTCTTCTTCTTGGAAAAACACTGTAGTGCATGGTTTTCTCCCGTTCTTTTTGCACAACGTCTGCTCGCTGGCCTCAGCCTTTGCGTTCTGACTTCAGAGCAGCTATGAGGAATTCATATAAAACAATGCCAGGAAATAGTTTTTTGATTCGCAGAATTTGATGTAATAGCAAGAAAAAGGACAGAAACAAAGTGAGTAATAAAAAAAGCAAAATTGTTTGCTCAGTACTTCCAGATGGTGGAGATGTTATTTATACTATAAAAAAGCCCCGGTATATCCACGGGAATAATATATTCTTTTTATTTTTTGCAAAAGCTTTCTATTGTTGCTGACAGCATAACTATCAGCTGTATTTCATGCATCATTGCCCTGCCATTTTTTCTGCAAAATGAGTCCGACACATCGAATTCTTCATCTTGACAAATACGCATTTTGTTCTTGGAAGCTGCCATTTTTTTAGCATCTGAAGGATGAACACCTTGTCTTGGCTCTGTGTAGATTTGGGGCAGACATCTTTTAGAAGATGTGCTTCAGCTGATGAAGATGTGTACGAGAAGTGATCTGAGCACTAATAAAACCTCTGTGAACGCCTTCACCTGCACACTCTTCTTTTCCCCTCTGCTCTGCGGCAGACATCCTGTCTTTACGTTGCTTGTTACGTTGCTCTTTCTCTATTTCTCGTCCATTGATCTGAACTGATCTTCCCCTCTCTCTTCCTTTGCCAAGAAACCTACTTACGGCACTTTTAAATCCAGCCTCAAGACATACTTTTTCCAACCCAGGGTTTGCTTTCAACTGCTGAAATCTCCATTACCCGCCAAAATACATTACTTTCATTGTGTGTGTGTGTGTGTGTGTGTGTGTGTGTGGTGGTGTGTGTGTGTGTGTGTGTGTGTGTGTGTGTGTGCGTGTGCGCGGCGCGCGTGTGTGTGTGTGTGTGTGTGTGTGTGTGTGTGTGTGTGTGTGTGTGTGTGTGGTGAGTCTGAGTCTGAGTCTGTGTGCGTGGGGAGGGGTGAGTAGGAAGGGTGTAAATTTGAATTTGTTAAAATTGTTTAAGATTGATTGAATGTGTAAGAATCGGCTGTATGCAAGTGCTTTTGATTTGCCTTTTATAAGATATATCGCTGTTTATATTTGGTTTTAATTATTTTTTATTATCATCAAAAAAAAATTCATGATTTCTTTTAGCGAGAACTACACTTATTGCAGTCAAAATCGTGACAGTTCTGTCTGATCCTTTATATTTTATAGAACAGAAACAGCTTTTTGTAATACAATGGCGGACAGGAAGCATTGTTATTTTTGAGCATGGTGGAATTTATGATAGATATATATACATAATATATATATATATATATATATCTGTAATGACATATATGGCCTCACCAGTTGTCAGACACATTCTATCTTCGTCTACCAGACAAAGCGTTGAGAGAGATGACAGGATGGCATGTGAGGCTGAAAGATTAGAAACGGTCCTAAGATTTATCTATCCACAGACCAATATAAAAAAACATGGGGTTCAAATGTACATATGTTCTATAGAGACTTAATCCATGGAAGAAAGAAAAAAGTACACACACACACACACACACATACACACACACACACACACACACACACACACACACACACACACACACACACAACACTCACTTAGGCAACTGACAGCTTGCTTTTAAACACTTTTCCGTCAGCTTAACTTCTTTTCCCTTGACTCTTTTCATACAGATTTATGAACAATACAAACCTTTAAACCCAAGTACCAATCGAGTGTAGCGCAAGTCCCTAAGTACTACAGTGCCCTATCTACCAGAGATGAAGCGCCGGATATCAACTACACAATTGAACAGAAAACTAAAGATTACAAACAGCTAAGCTGAAAATGGCTTTGATATCTGTTGTCTTCTCTGAAGTGCTTGAAAATCTGTTTGTTTGTTCAATTCTTTGGTTTCCTGTCTTCCTGTCTGTCTCGATCTCTTTGTTTCTGTCCGCCTGGCTGCCTAGCTCTCTGTGTCTGTCTCCTCTCATTAATCTGTTTGTTCCTCCACTCACACACACACACACACACACACACACACACACACACAGTCTGTCAAAACCACGCTAACATTTGTAACCTGCGCCCCTTACACTAACCACACACTCTATTTATCATAATCAGTCAGCATTTCATTAAAAGATTCCTGTGTTAAAACACACATATACAATGTACGACTGTAACATCTTCAGTGCCAGAAACCCGCATTCATTTCATTTCGTTTCCAAACAGTAACCATTCTATCTTCTCCCTCCCTTTAGTTCAGAGTTTACAAAACGGGAGCTTTGTTGTTTTGATAACGCTAATGGCTAACAGGAAGTTGTGTTATTTGTGAGCATGCGCAGAGATACAGCAGGCGCCACCTGTTGTCGGACAAGTCCTGTAACTAGGTGCATCTCTCCCTTTCCGTTGGATCCCACTATCTTTGAAAAGGAAACGGTCATGATTATGCTTAGCCAAAAGATTACAACTGTCAAAAGAATTATGTTTTATGTTCGGAAACTCTTTTTTTGATTAAAAGCGGTGTCGATGTTGTTGGATTTTTTTTTTGAAAGGTTGACCTTCAAGATATCACCTTATCCTTCGAAAGACTTTTATTTTTTCAGAGTGCTCTTCTGTTTCAACTGTTGATACAATGGTATCTTGAAGATGCCGGACTATCAGTGCGTAGAGCCCCTAATTCTTGACAAGCATATTCTATGAGTTTCGGTATTAACTATACTTTCTTTATGCCTTACAGGTCGTACACCTTGCGTTGCTGTCTGATTTTGATGTTCTTTGCAGAAATATTAGTAGTAGTCTAGTACAACAGAAATTTAGATTGTACATTTAGTAGTAGTAGTAGTAGTAGTAGTAGTAGTAGTAGTAGTAGTAGTAGTAGTAGTCGTCGTCGTCGTCGTCGTCGTCGTCGTCGTCGTCGTCGTCGTGTAGTAGTAGTAGTAGCGTAGTAGTAGTAGTAGTAGTGTTATTATCATTTTTTTTATATCGAGGATAATGGAATAAACACTCATGTGCATTTTTTACATCGAGTCCCCATGTGTATGTACGTAGTTTTGTAAATCTTGTCATCTGTTCCCACCGGCACATAATGGCCTACTCTTACGAAAAGCGGAACAGGATTGAACGTGTGCGCAAGATGTTCTGTGCCTCTTAAATGTCTCAGCAAGCAGATCTGTCGACAACTGGTGGGCTGTACGCTCAAACACTGTTTACAGTTACGTGATTGTGCATTTCCGTGAACTGCATTTCTTGCGTGTGCACCCCGTGGGAGTTCTGTGTGATCCCTCACAGGTTTACAAAATGGAATCCTTGTTTTCCTGGTGCCTCCAATATCGGACAGGAAGTAGTGTTATTTGTGAGCATGCATGGAGGAGATACACCAGGCGCCATCTGTTGTCAGACAAGAACGGTAACTGCGTGCAGCTGAAGAACTGTTAGGGAATTAAAAAAAAAAAACAACACTTTGCTGACCATGGGAGTGAAAAAAACAAGTATATGACAGAGGAAGAAAGTGTTCTCCTCTCTGTCTGTCTGTCTGTCTGTCTGTCTGTCTGTCTTCTCTCTCTCTCTCTCTCTCTCTCTCTCTCTCTCTCTCTCTCTCTCTCTCTCTCTCTCCTCTCTCTCTCTCTCTTTAATGATGTTTTTTCAAGGGGGAGGAGTTGCTATTTTTTTTTTTTTTGATTTGTTTTGGTTTTGTTTTATTTGTTGCTATTTTTAGGAGGTTTCATTTTCGTTTTGATAGTCCCTAATCAAGGCAAAGGCCAGATGAAAATTAAAATATGTAAATGCTTATCTGTTACCATATGAAATAAAGATTATTCTTTCATTATTCATTCATTGTCTTAACTCACTGGGGAATCATAAAAACAATGCGCTGATTTTATTTTCACGCCGTGTCTCTTGGGTAAGTTGAACCTGTGAGAAATCATCCCTCTCCAGGCACAGTGTGCATGCTGGGCAAATGTATGGGTTTTTTTTAAACCCACCTGATGTGAATTACTGAATCTTTAACGTGCAAACTTAATATTCTGCATGCTTGCATACAAGAAGACAATCAAAGCACTAGCGCGTCTGCACTTAAAGTTGACCAATGAGGTCGTGCAAATACCGACCCTTACTTAATACACCAGAAGCCACCGAGGACACTTGAATGCAGACTTCATATGGGCCCAGAGAAAGTAGGGCCCAATGCTCTGATCTCCACTCCATGGTGATGCAAGGAGCCTGTCAGTATGAATAGGATCCCCCACTTTTGGGAAGTTCTGTGTTTGGGATTTTCTCTTTTCTATTTCACTCCTTTTTTTTTTCATTCTGTCACCTCTTCTTGTCTGCTTTCTGCTCCTTGGTCCATTCTCCTGTCCTTTATTTAGAAAGACATAAAGGATAACAATCTTTTTAGATGCACTGGCCTTGACTTGTCAGGCGCTAAACGGCAGCTTAACGGATTTTCGCTGTAATTATGATAGAAAACAATAGTTGCTTTCTAAGTGTACAACAAAGAAGGAAAAGAAGACGAAATGCTCTGGTTCACTCCGTGTGTCCCTCGGTGGAGGGATAAGTAATGCTAATTCCAAGGGGAAAATTGCCTCTTCAGAGGGATAACAGCTAAGCACCATTGCGAATCCGCCTTTAGAGATAAGCTTAGGTTGTAAGTCGGATGCTGTGACCCCGTAGTTCTCGCTAAGTAGTTTTAAGACCAGAATAAAGTGACTGGGGCTGAGTGTGTGTGTGTGTGTGTGTGTGTGTGGTGTGTGTGTGTGTGTGTGTGGTTGTGTGTGTGTGTGTGTGTGTATGTGTGTGTGTGTGTGACTAATTTTTTTTTAAGTTACGCTATGTTTGTAGCAACACACCCTCCTTGGGCATTAGAACCTAAGTTTCACACGGAAATCTGTTGTGACTGTGCATGTGGTATTAACTATGCTACAAGGCAACACAATACAACATAATACAATACATACAATACAAAAGAATAACAGTACGATACGTTACGATACAATACAACACAGTTTAATACAAGGACAGTACAGTATAGCACAATTAAAGAAAATCGATATGCCCATGCCTGTTTGATTAATGATATTTTGTTTCCAGTTTCCTTCTTTTAAGATGTGTCCAGTTTCTCTCTCCGTTCTTTTACAGCTAGATGATCGATGGTGTGATGTCAGTTGCCCCTTTCTTACCCCTACCCCTCTGTAGGTTCAATGATTCCTCCAAGCTCTCAACTTTGGATGAGTTATTCTTTCTGCTGGTTTGTTCACTGTATCCTTTGGTATTTCTTTGACGCCTGCAAATCCAGGGTCTGGTCTTTGATTGCATGTTCAGAGTACCTGCATGGACATAAATGATGGCAGTTTGAACATTTGGGTTTTTTTATATAGTCTAAACACCATAGATATCACAACAATTAAGTGAGATATGGACATTTTTTTAAAAGAAAGATTTTAAATTTGTTTGCATGTTTGTTTTGTTTGCTACACTACTGTAAAAGCTGCAAATCATTACTGTGGGTGTACAGATTCAAATTTTCAAACGCTTTACTTTTTGTTCCAGAGGTCGAGGTTCACCAATGGGACTAGCTTTCATTTTGCGTATGCACCCATTTTTGCCCACCATTAAGATAGCTGCAACCCAGCTTCAGGGATGATGTCTAGACACAATAGTGTGGATGCATTTTTCATTTAAATTTTGTCATCCGTTCCCAATGGCACGCACTAGCCTACTTTTATTAAAAGGAGAAACTGCGAAAACCATACGAGGAATTCGTGGTTTATAGTTTTTGGTGGGGGGGGGGGGGGGGGGGGGGGGGTTGTTGGTTTGCTAGGGATTTTTTTTGTTGAGGGGGGGGATGGCATTGAAACTAATGTTAACTCCAAGGGAAAAGACCTCGAATGGGGTGCTTCGTGATGGCTTGAACCCAGGGTGCCATATCACCAGCTACAAGCTTCTAACCACAGTAGGGGCTATCCTGCCACTTGAATAAAAAACAAAACAAAATCACAGTATAAAACTGTGCGATCCTTCACTCATCCTTAAAAAGGATAAACCCCGGCCTATCTATAAACTGGGGAGAAATGAATGTAGTGACCCTTCTATCAATTTCAACCACCGTTTCCGTTTGTGGCTGACATCAAAACAGCAGGTGCCTTTCATCCCCCTCCACGGGGAGCTGCAGAGGTGAGCATGCCCCACAGGAGACAGACTGCACGTGCCACGGTGGTGGCTTTCCCTTATCTCTCATTGGCTGGGTAAAACATCTGTGTCTTTTTGTCTAAGAAAAAGAAAAATCGAAAAACAAAACCCAAACAAAGGCGTTTTTTCGTTCTTACTCTATCTTTTGGTTTTGTACACATACAGGCACAACAGACAGAGGTACAGGCAGATTTATGAGTGTATGTGTGTGTGTGTGTTTGTGTGTGTGTGTTGTGTGTGTGTGTGTGTGGTGCGCGCGTGTGCGTAGGCACGCACATACATGTACACTTTCACACACAAGCACTAGTGCACACGCCCAGGCGCATACATCCCCAAACACATTCTGGAACATGCACATGTGCTCAGTACTCCTACATGCAAGAATAGATATACAAATATGTGCCTAGCAACAACATTGTCGAAGTTTTAATGGATCATTCAATTAGAATTGGGCAAGTATATTCTAGAACACATCTTTGTGTGTGCGCGCACACGTGCATGCCTGCTTGCATGACTGTATGCATGCATACCTGCAGCACATGTGTATGTGTGTGTTTGTGTGCTAACAGACAAAACAGCAAAAGCAAAGAAGAGCAGGCTTTTATTGTTATTTTCACACACGTGTCTCCCCATGTCATGCTGTTTGTAGGGAACATGAATCCGGTTTATTTTCAGCCCAGCACAAACGAGTGGCGTGATTCTTCTATGGTTGTTCAGCCAACGCTTCCGTTGGTGGCTGACATCAAAACAGCAGGTGCCTTTCATCTCCTCCTGAGGGTGCTGCTGCACTGCTGCAGAGGTGAGCACAGGCCACACCAGGCAGGATGCACTGTGCCCTGATAGTAGATGGCCATTATCTCCCATTGGTGTGTGAAATATGTGTGTTTTTTCTAAACAGGGAAAAAAAAAAAAGAATACTGTGATAGTAACTCTCTTTTTTAATATATACTTATGACTTTTTTACGTAAACATGTACAGTACATATACACACTGGTGTGCGCGCCTACACACATGCACACCCCCATCCACCACAACACACACAGGCCTGGGTTCAAGCCACCCCAAATGTCTGTTCAAGGGATTTTTCCTTGGAGTTAACATCAGAGCGGAATGCACTTCCCTGGAAGTCTCTGCATGAGTCTATAAAAAAGTACGGTGTGCTAATACACGCAGTACATCTTGCACATAATTAAATACTTTGAAATCAGCATTTTGAAAGAGAAATAACCACATTGGACGATAAAAATGGTCTCTGGGAACAGATGAAAAAACAGATTCACCAATAACCGGTGTGCACTTTTGGGGACGATGTAAGGATGTAAAAAAAAACGAATGGATGACGCAATAGCGTGAGTGCGATATTGCATAAATACGTAAAACTAAAAATTTCAAAATTTGGGAATTAAAATAAACTACAGACACAACACCCCGTCGACCGCAACACCCACTCACAACACACCGGACAGCACTCAGCCGCACGCATCGTCACGCACATTGCACCGGCCCGCACGCGCAAACACGTACACAGCGCACACACACCTGCGCGCGTGTTTGCACACACACCATTTCACCCCAAATATGCACCATAACTGTCCCATGTCAAAATCATTTTT
>CM060316.1:44828667-44838667 GCA_030674155.1 Stramonita haemastoma | reverse complement strand
GACTCATAAAACTTCAATATTTTGTTTTCTCGCCACTGAAAATACCCAGTCGTGTTGCTATCATTTCTCTTCAGACACGATTTCCTTTTGCCTCCCACATCAAAGCAGCAGGTGCTTGTCATCCCCCCCTCCTGAGACAATCATTCTGACGTATAATATTGCGTGTGTCAGGGGAGACAGGTTGCACGTGCCGTAATGGCAGCTGGCGGTTATCTCCCTTACACTGATTTGCGCGGCGAGTTGTCAAAAGACTGCTAGCAGGTTGGGGGGTTGGGATAAGGGGGTGGGGGTAGGGGGAGGGAGGTTCTGTCTTTCTCTTTCTATCTGTTGTCTGTCGATTGTTCAGTCGATAGACGTTCTGTCGACAGACAGACTGTCTATCTCATGTCTGTTGTTCGTCTAATCTCTCTCTCTCTCTCTCTCTCTCTCTCTCTCTCTCTCTCTCTCTTCTGTCTCTCTCTCTCTCTCTCTCTCTCTCTCTCTGCTTGTCTGTCTCTTTGTTCCCCTTGTCCCTATCCCTACTTCTTTTCTCTGTCCCATTCATGTCTCTTTCTGTCTCTGTGGCTTGTCTGTCTCTCTCTCTCTCTCTGTTAACCGCTCTCTCCCTATCTCCCCTTCTCCCCAGGGTCTTCATGCTCGATGACGGGTGAAGCAAGGAAGATAATCAGATTTCCTTTGTTAAATATTCATTTTAATTTCATTCCAACAAAATGCAGCCAATATTGAAATTTAACGCTTCTCAGTTTAAGCCCAGACTCTAAAGTACAACAATATAAAAAGATATGAAGGAATCTGTTCTTAAACTAAATCAAAGCAGACACAACTGAACATTAACATGGGATACATCGTTATATTCTTTCAATATTCCCATAGCCTTGAAACAGAGCAAGAAATCCAGTCTGTAATCTATAAAGCAATAAAAGACAATGAAACTATTTTGGGGAAAAATAGAAGCAGCAGCTGTGGCAGCAGCAACTACAACATAAACAAAACAACAAATACAAACAATCTCCTGCATAATGGACGAGTGGAGAGAGAGAGAGAGAGAGAGAGAGAGAGAGAGAGAGAGAGAGAGAGAGAGAGAGAGAGAGAGAGAGAGAGAGAGAAGAGAGAGAGAGAGAGAGAGGAGATATTCTGCCTCATCTGCACAATATAAGGGACGCAACCCCTGCTATACACAACCAACCTATTTTGGAGACGATTGCTTTTCCTCTCTCTCTCTCTCTCTCTCTCTCTCTCTCTCTCTCTCTCTCTCTCTCTCTCTCTCTCTCTCTCTCTCTCTCTCTCTCTCGACTGTTTAAATGTAATTTTGAATGTGAACTGTATTTCAAATACATGGATATAAAATGTTTTAGGGACTGTTTAGTAAAACTTCGTCTTGGCGTGCTACCGATTAAAGGATCAGTTTTCAGAAGAACTTTTAAGAGGAATACGGACTACATGTGTAATTTGTGTAATGTACTGGAAGATGAGGAGCACTTTATAAAGACTTGTATTCTTTATGATAATCTAAGGCATAAATATTTAGACCCTGTAGATCAACCATATACAAATCTACTGAAATATGGTTCTATTACAGCCATTCGCAATTTGAGCCTATATCTTTTCAATGCTTTAAAAGTACGACAGGATTTTATTGAGAGCTTGGGGAACTGAAAAGGAGAATATGATTACTCAAATGAGGTCATTTGTTTAATACATTAAGAAGAACATATTCCACATTTTTCATGCCTTGTCAGTCGCCACATATGTTATACAGCAATTTTCGTTTTGCTTTATTTCGCTTTTCTTTGCTTTGCTATGCTTTGTATGACCCCATTCTAGGGGCTGGAGGCCTGAAGAATAAACATTGTTCATTGTTCATTGTCTCTCTCTCTCTCTCTCTCTCTCTCTCTCTCTCTCTCTCTCTCTCTCTCTCTCTCTCTCTCTTCTCTCTCTCTCTCTCTCTCTCTGTAAGTGGAGGGTGTGTGTGTGTGTGTGTGTGTGTGTGTGTGTGTGTGTGTGTGTGTGTGTGTGTGTGTGTGTGTGTGTCTGTCTGTCTGTCTGTCTGTCTGTCTGTCTGTAGGTGTAAGTAAAGGTGTAAATGTGGGTGAGTGGGGAAAGGGGTGCGTGGGTGGACGAGTGGTGTGATGTGATATTGCCTTCATTTGATCAGAAAGCAGGCAGTTCACTGACATACGAACAGAATTAGAGATAGAGAGATAGAGAGATAGAGATAGATAGATAGATAGATAGATAGATAGATAGATAGATAGATAGATAGATAGATAGATAGATAGATAGATAGATAGATAGATAGATAGATAGATAGATAGATAGATAGGTAGATAGACAGTACAACGCCTTTGACAGCACCATCACCCCCCCCCCCCCCCTCCATCTAACAACAGTTATAGTAGCCTTAAAAGGTAAAGGTGTTCCTTAACTTATGTGGTTGTCGGGGAACGAGGCACCAGAGACCTCAGCTTCTCTAGGGGCCAGCATGTTAAAGGCGGCGGCCATCTCCTCTCCCTCATGTTTACCTTCCCTGACCCTAAAGAGGACAGAAACCCATTTACAGCTGGGTGAATGGGGAGACTGTACTGAAGCCAAGGCGCGCAAACACGTCACCCATCCAATTGGTAACCACGCTTGATTCTGCCTAGATCTAACATTGGCCTGGGAAAGCGAGTGCTCTGACCACTGAACCATCCCGTCCCTAGTTATTGTACAGCTACATAGAAAGACTAACTGAAACACCCATTCACGTCTGTCACCTTTCGTATGGAACCAGCCACACTGTGGAGTGAAATCCAGCCTTGATAGTATCCGGCACGTGCAGCAGTTTAAGGTCAGTGTTGTTGTTCCATTGAACTATACAGACCCATTAGCCATGCTGCGTCAAATCCTTTAGGAAAGCGGTCAGAGGAAATGAGTCAGGAAGTCAGTATTGGCACAACTTGTTAGAGGCAGAGCAGACTTGGTATGCACTCTTTGAAAATATTTTCAGTTGCCAATATACGTGATGTAACTCGCTCACGAAAATATGACACTTGGTTGTTCATGAAAGGCGTCACAAAAATACCAGCATAATCTTGAAAGGACAAGTACACTGACTTTAGTCCTGTCATGATTTACATGCACACACACTATCACGGACAAATTCGTAGTATTTGCAACAGATGACTGATTCAAATACTATCATTAGCAATCGCATACACTTAAGTAACTGAGCAAATGTAATAAGAACAACTGTTTCCATTGGATATGTGACTGTGTGCTTCACTGAATTTAGTCTGTTTCTTTGGTTTTTACAGGTGTTTTGCTTCGATTTTGATAAACAGTCTAGCCTATATAAGTGCATTCAATACTTTCGACGCTATAACTTTGTATTCTGGTTTTAAGTTTGAGGTGTATTTTTTTCAAAACTGAGGATATTGTTTCGGGTGTCATAGATTTACAGTCTTTTTTTCAATCTTTACATTTTCTAGAACAAATGAACGGCGTCATCCAATGATCGACTACAAGTTGACGTTTAGAGAGAGAGAAATGAATGAATGAATGAATGAATGAATGAATGAATGAATGAATGAATAATCTTTATTTATCAAGGGTAAAAGAGTAAGTATTTAGATACTTTTTTCAACCGGCCCTTGACCTGATTAGAGAATAGAAAAAAGACCCTACTAAAACAGAAAAAACCCAAAAGCAAAGATAAAAGCAGAAAGCAAACCCACAAAAAAAAAAATAGAGAAACAAATTTTTAAAAATCACCATCACCAAGAATAGAAGTACAACCTGTGATTATAAAAAGGAGATATGTATACATTCAACAAATGCATAATCCCTACTGAGTACATTAATACTTGTTCAAAACAAAAGAGATAAATAAGATATGTATTTAACAAACAGTTCACAGCTTCAAGTACCTGGGAGCCGTCGTATCAGACAAGAGGTCCAAGCCAGAGGTAGTAAGCAGGATTGCACAGACAATAACAGCACTGTCGAAACTGAACACCACCTGGAAAGATAAAAATATCTCACTGAAGTCCAAGATCAGACTAATGCGATCCCTTGTCATATCCACATTCCTGTATGCCTGTGAATCATGGACCCTGACTGCAGATTTGGAGAGAAGAGTACAGGCAGTAGAAATTAGATGCTTCCGGAGACTCCTTGGCATCTCCTACAGAGACCACATAAGCAACGAAGACGTGCATAACAGAATCCAGCAAAACCATTGGTCCCTACGAAAATTTTGCATCAATCATAAAGAAGCGTAAACTTAAATGGTAAGGGCATGTCACAAGATCAAAGGGACTAACAAAAACAATACCGTAAGGCACTGTTCAAGGAGGAAGAAAAAGAGGTAGACCAAGGAAGAGATGGTACGACAACATCAGCGAATGGACAGGCCTAGAACTCAACAAAACCCTGAAAAAAGCAGAACAGAGAGCGTAATGGAGGGAACTGGTTGTCAAGTCTTCATGGGTCCCCCCACGGTCACCAGACTAAGGGATAGATAGATAGATAGATAGATAGATAGATAGATAGATAGATAGATAGATAGATAGATAGATAGATAGATAGATAGATAGATAGATAGATAGATAGATAGATAGATAGATAGATAGATTCAACAAACACATAATCCCTACTGACCCGAACATTCATGTCAAGAGATACACTGGTTAAAATTGAATTAAGATTGAAACTGAGAAAAGACAGCAGAAGAGAGCATCCCGAAAAAAAATATACATATTAAAACATGTTGACAAATTTTTCTTACGTTAAAACAATATTATGAAGAAAAGGAAAAAAATTCAACCCCCCGAAAAAACCCCCACAAAAAAACCAACAAAAAACTAACAGCAAACAAACACTCGTTCAACAGCATTATGATGTTAGTACCCAAACATAACATTCTTCAAGTCGTGTTCAAGAACATGAATTTAAAGAGGGGAACAAACAAAGAGGGGGGAAAAGACCCAACCAACAAAACAAATGCCACACAAAGCTCTTTTTTAAAACAATATTTTCAATGAAACATATCAAGTTACTGTCTGTCAAAAGAATTTATTTCTGACAAATCACGAACTTATACATTCCATCTTACTTAGAGAGAGCAAAATTTATTTGAGGCAAAACACGATCTCATACATTTCAACTTACTTAGCATACACACAAACACACATTCGCGCGCGCACACCACACCACACACACACACACACACACACACACACACACACACACACACACACACACACACACACACACACACACATACACACACATATTCATACTAAAAAACTTCATTGACATAATGCAAATCGATTGTTATTAGAATAACACATATTGAAAAATAAAACCAAAACAATAGCAACAACAAAGAAAACAAATATATTAAAAAATACAAAAAACAACATAATTAAAGGTGATATATAAATATGAAACCAAATTTAATTCTATCATTTTCAAGTTAGATTGGTCCAAAAGCAAATATCAACAATCGTCATCAAGAATCATATGGGATAGAAACAGAATACGCATAGTTAATTAAGAACACGCATCAGATTAATTACGTGTTGTACGGAAACTCTATAATTTATATAGGGATTCACACTGAAGTCGGATACGCTGGGCCCAATCCTTGGAGCGTTCAACAGCAGTGTCACGCATCCACACAATTAAAGGTCCATGTAAACAGAGAGAGAGAGAGAGAGAGAGGAGAGAGAGAGAGGAGAGAGAGAGAGAGAGAGAGAGAGAGAGAGAGAGAGAGGAGAGAGCATCCAACAAATGGATTGTAACTGAGCAACACAGCACGAAACCCTTTTGTATAAAAGAAAAAAAAAGAAGTTTCTCCAGCAAGATTTGTTTTTCTTTCCCAGGGGCAAAGAGGGCTAGGTGTATTCACCATGAAATGTATGACTCCACGTCTTCAGAAGAAAAAAAAAGCATTATAATTGCACATCCAAGGTGCGGCAGACGCATGAACATGAATGGCGCAGCGCAATATTAACTAGACTAGGTCAGCTCGTTCGTGTGGTACAAGATTAAGGTGAACACCAAGAAACAGTAGGGCAGGAGTCTTTGTAAGTACAGGTCCCTTCAGTTTGTAGAGGAAAATCGATTGGAGAACAAGAACACCAAATCAAATAAACTCATTCTGGTTTTGACAGCACAAGATTGAATGTGCATGCAAGTGCTTCCAAGACGCAGTAATAAATTATGAGGTGGGAAAATAATCATTCCTGTCATTCTCAGCCACTGTTCGTGATCACAGGACTATGACGTCAGGGTTCTCCTCTGTCCTGGCCGTCCTTGGCTTAATCTGTGCAGACACGTGTGACAGAACGGCAACTGTGGTCTTCGGACAATGCGCCAAAGTTTACACGAACCTGCAAATTGCAAGCGTCTGGAATGCGATTTCAATCAGTATAGTCCATTGCAGACTCAACAGAGAAATGAAGGAAGTGAGATTTGTAAGTAATAAAGACAAGCTGCTAACACTTTTCCCTCTAACAAAAAAGTGCATGGATTGTTTTTGTTTGCCAGTTCTTGTGCATTATTAAAACAAAGTATGGTCTGTGGCATTTGTTTTAGCATCACTATTATTTGAAAAAAAAAACCTACCTTATTTTACTCAGTCAACCCATAACAAGTTTCAACAATCGTGGGTCGTGGAGAGACAGGCTTAAGATATTACCTGTGTCATTAATACTGGGCACTAATTATCACGCAAAGAAGTAACAGCTCACGCAATAGTGCATCTGGACGATTCTGGAACACGGTGGAGACTGAAGTTTAAAAAGGAAGCAAATTTCTTTTTCTAAGTCAACTCTTTCCTGTACGTTTTCTGATGTAAAGAGTGTTCTGAAATTCGCATCATTATAGTGCCCACGGAAATGAACTAAGTGTTTATTACGTTTTCTGTGAGTTCAAATGACTTAGAATCACTTTTTCATGGTAGATTTTCTCCCACGACAATGGAAACGGACTATACCCTACATTTCAGGTTTGTATGTCCTATACCGACGGCTATAGTATTAGTCTTTAACTCTGTGCCTATGGCAGGCTATAGAGACACGGACAAAAGAAACATAACACAGACATTTTTTTTAATCCCAAGGGTTGTGTGTGTGTGTGTGTGTGTGTGTGTGTGTGTGTGTGTGTGTGTGTGTGTGGAGAGGAGAGAGAGAGAGAGAGAGAGAGAGAGAAGAGAGAGAGAGAGAGAGAGAGAGAGAGAGAGAGGAGAGAGAGAGAGAGAGAGAGAGAGAGAGAGAGAGGAGAGAGAGAGAGAGAGAGAGAGAGAGAGAGAGAGAGAGAGCTACAAACAATATCCCAGGTTTGTTTGTTGGGTTTCCTGCTTGTTTTATTTGTTTGTTTTAGCCCAGATAGATGTGTGAGTCTGTTTTGAAGTCTGTGACAATGTTTTGAAAGTAACCATGGTTACGTTTTGGATACAGTTCTGAGAGGACCTTACTTTTTGTTACAATCTATTAGATCAAGAGTGTTAGTATGTCTGTTACAGTTAAGATGTGTACGTTAGGCCCTGAGCAGCTCATACTTAACACATACACGCACGCACAAAGAGAGAGAGAGAGAGAGAGAGAGAGAGAGAGAGAAGAGAGAGAGAGAGAGGAGAGAGAGAGAGAGAGAGAGAGAGAGAGAGAGAGAGAGAGAGAAGAGAAGAATTGAATTGAATTGAATTGAATTGAATTGAATTGAATGAATGAACTGAACTGAACTGAGTTGAACTGAATTACACTAATTTTAGTTTCAGAGGGTGATAGAAGAAGTATGACATCTGCTTTTTTTAACATCCACACTTCTATAACAATACCAAAAAAGTCCATCAGGTTTCTCCAGTCTCTTTTTCTTTAAGTCCAGAGTAAAGAGAGAGAGAGACAAGGCAAGGCAAGGCAAGGCAAGGCAAATTCTTTTATTCGAGGATAATAGATAAGCACTCATGTGCTTTTTTACATCCAGTCCCCGTCCTTTTCAGGGATAACATCAAGATAAAAGGATACTAAACAATACAACTATACGCAGTACCAAACAACATACAAGAAATAAGTACACTACATATAATAAGATAAGAGAAATGCGACAGTACACTACATATAATAAGGTAAGAAAAATGCACTCATTCAGAAGACGAAAATCAGAAGTCACAATAAAATAACTTGATTATTAAAGAAGAAGAAAAGAAAAAAATACAGAACAAAACAAAAAACAAAAACAAAAACAAAAACAAACAAAAACGCTAATAGATAAAGAGCAAACAAGAGAACATTATGAATAAAAAACTTAAAACATCAATCTACCACCATCTGTCTAAAGTTATACAAGTCATATAAATCATACATTTGGATAAAAGGGGGAAAAATAAACTGATATGCTTATTTGAAGGGGGTGGGGGAGAAACACTATCAATAAAAAAAAAAAAAAGAAGAAAGAAATACATAAAACATCCCAAATGTTTAAAAAATTAGCAAAACAATTCTATACATTGGATATGATTTACACACACTCACATACACTCACACAGAGACACATACACCCACACAGACACACAGAAAAGAATCACACACACACCCACACCCACACCCATACACACACACAGTGGTAGAGAGGGGGGGGGGAGGGGGGAGAGGGGGGGAGGGGAGTGTTGTTTTTTTTTTTTTTAATGCATCAAATGGTTTCGAAGGTGATTTTTGAAGGTTGTTAACGATTGGTGCTGTTTAATTGATTCAGGAAGGGAGTTCCACAGCGTAGGGCCTGAGTATAGTAAACTGGATTTGAACAAGTCTATTCTTGGGATTGGGACACTTGGCTCTTCCATACTTCTGGAATGATTTATTGGGAATTTATCTTTTAAGGTGTGGGGACATTTCCTGTCATTGCCTTAAACATCATGATGCCTTTGTTATATTTTAGTCGTTGGTGTAGGGGAAGAATATTTAACTGAGTATAGTCCACTTCTAGCAAGGTTGTTTTCTTCAAAAGGACCAGTTTAAGACCACGTTTATACAGACTAAGTAACGGTTTCATGGTATTTGCACTGGCAGAATCCCACAGGGTTGCTGCATAGTCTATTGAGGATTGTATATAAGCTTGAAAGAACAGTTTCCTTGAATGGAAGTCAAGAAAGTGTTTGATTTTAGTCAACTGGTAGACTTTTTGGGACAAGTATTTGCACAGATGAGATATGTGGTAGAACCAGCTGAGATTTTCATCGATTGTCACTCCTAGAGCTTTGTGGTGAGAGGTTTGTTCAATTGCTTCCTTTTTTATGTAAATTTTAAACAGTTTATGTGATAAATTTTGTCGCTTTTGTCTGGTGGTGATAAGCATGCATTTTGTTTTTTGGGGATGAATAGACATGTGGTTTTGTTCTGTCCATTTGACAAGTTCGTCAGCGCTTTTTTGTAATATGGTTGCAAGATAGTCAATGTTGTTATGGCTCGTATGTATGGTTGTGTCATCAGCAAATAGTTCACATTTGGAATCGATATGTAGAGGAAGGTCATTTATGTATAATGAGAAGAGAATTGGTCCCAATATGGATCCCTGTGGTATTCCATAATGAATGGTTTTTAGTTTGGATGTTGATGTAGTTATTGAGACACACTGTTGCCTGTTTGTAAGATAGGAATCCAGTAGTCCTAGGGTTTTTGTAGAAATGTTATACAGTTCTAGCTTTTTAAGGAGAAGTTTGTGGTCAATTGTATCAAATGCTTTTTTGAAATCAACAAATAATACTCCACAAAATTTATTGTCATTGATGTTTGATAGCCAGTTGTCAACAAGACTGGTTAGTGCTGTATGGCACGAGTGCTTTTGTCTAAATCTAGACTGATTAGGATGGAGTAAGTTATTGGTTTCTATATGACGGACTAAGTGTTTATTCATATGTTTTTCCAGGGGTTTTGAAAGGATAGGTATAATAGAGATTGGTCTATAGTTTGAAGGATCTGAAGTATCACCAGACTTGTAGATGGGGATCACTTTAGCACAT